>ML787380.1:0-60850 GCA_009831015.1 Picea engelmannii
CTTCGTTTTTCAAATTATAAATATCTTGTTCTAAATTATTATAGGGACAATTTTTATCTAGATTATTTTTCTTATAAAAAGTAGAATTAATAGGTGCAAAATAACAAATTGCTATATACATCTTCTTAGTATTGGTGTGTGAAATTTCTATCCAAATGTATTGATTAAGAGGGTCAATCTTATGAAGTTGAATGTGAGGAGAAACTCTTTTTCTAATATAACAAGCTATGCCTCCTATCCCTCTACAGTGGGAATTTTTGTTCCATGCCGACCACAAGACAAATCCTTCCATGTTAGGGACCTTAGACTCATGCTCCCAATTTTTAGCTACACAAGTAATATCAATACCACTAGGGATCCAACTTATCATAGGACCTTTGCGCCATGGAAGGTACCACTCAGGATCCAACTTATAATATGACCTTTGTGCCATGGAAAACCACGACAACTCCAAAAAAGAATCCTCAGTGTCTCAAATTCCTATTTATTATTATCCTTGTGGTCTCTATCCCTAACAATAGATTTTCGATTTCTAATATATATATATATATATATATATATTATTGTAAATGACATTCACATTAAAATAATATTTATATATCTTTTAAGTTCTTATCATATTTTTATATATTAAAAAAATATTTTAAAATTTTAAGTTTTATTTTAAATCACATGTAATTTCTTTGAAAACTATACTATATTCAATTATCAATTATTTTATATATATATATATAGCATTCACATTAAAATAATATTTATATATCTTTAAAATTATTATCATATTTTTATACATTAAAAAATTATTTTAAAATTTTAAGTTTTATTTTAAATCACATGTAATTCCTTTGAAAAGTATACTATATTCAATTATCAATTATTATGACTCTTAAATTTAAAATAAATTATTTTGAAAATAATAGAATTTGATCTTCAACATTTGGTACTATTTTGAGCATGATATATCTTAATATGAAATATGGAGATGAGAATTACTCCAATACATAAGTAAAAAATTGGAAATTTAAAATGACTTTATATAAAAACTGCATAAAGTTAAGATGCACATGTTTTCGTTCTTTTTCTTAATTTCATTTTCAATCCCATTAATTATTATATGAAATATAATTTTAACAATATAATCACAATTATATAATCACAATTATGATAATAAGATTAAAAAAGTTAAATATAATAAAAAAATTAATTACAATTTTAACTATAATTCCATTTATAATGATAAAATAAATATAATAAAAAATTAATTACAATTTCGAAATATAATAATAATAAAATTAAATATAATAAAAAATAAATTTTTGAATTGATAAAGTTTAAATTGATAAAGTTATAAGTCGAACTATAATAATAAATAAAATAAATATTTCGAAATATAATAATAATAAAATTAAATATAATAAAAAATAATTACAATTTTTGAATTGATAAAGTTTAAATTGATAAAGTTATAAGTCGAACTATAATAATAAATAAATTAAATATAATAAAAAATTAATTACAATTTCGAATTGATAAAATTATAAGTTTGAGATTACTGCTATTCAATTTTAACCAAAATCATTCCTTAAAAATAAGACAGAACGATACCATTAAGTACATTAGAGCACGCCGAATAACCCTAAAATGTTTTGGACTTGCAGATTTATGTGGATGGAACTGAAAAAGAGACCTAGAACGACACCATTAAGTACATTAGAGCACACAGAATTACCCTAAAATGTTTCGGACTTGCAGATTTATGTGGATGGAAAGCATGTTAACAGACCCGAATATTTCGTAGTTCTTTCTACCTATTATACAGCCGACTTTCACCTGTAGATCAAAGAACATGTCTTTGTATACCTACCAAACCATGATGTATGAGAAAAATAATAATATAAAATTTTCTATAATATAATATTAACAATCATTACTGTATAAAAGTGGTTGATATACATTGTCATTTTTCACTTTTTTAAAATTAATGGTATCTATTATTTTTATAAAGTGATTGTTACTAATTGATTTAAGAAGGTAGGTGATTATTTGTGATTTTTTATAATTTTGTTTGTGTGCTTTAAAATCATTAAGAGAAGTTTTCCAAGATCACCATAGTTTTGTTGAGTTAAGAGGTTAGGAAGTTTGATAGTGTAACAAATATTTCGAAAATAAGATCTAATCTCCGTATAGGTTGGACGATCTAAGAGAAAGTGTTTTTTATGATCAACATTCTTAGCGTCACAAAGGTGACACTCTTTCATCCCATGACATTTTAGGAATTGACCAACACCCAATTTCACTATGGAGCTTGTGAGAATTTCTTCTTATCTTAGCAATGAATATTTTTTTCTTTACACTTGGAAAAACAAATATATAATTTTGATCTTCTAGATTAGGGTTGATTACATCCTTATAATACCTTACATTTCTTTTTTCCTCTAACTCTTTATCACACCACTTTTTCTCCTTAAATTTTGATTTGACGATTTTTTTAATAGTATCTTTATTCTGCAAAATGGTGTCTTCCATGATTCTCCAATAGTTTAACCAAGACTGTACATCTTTATGCCATCATTTCTTGAGTCAATGGTGGTTACAACTCGATTTTGAAGCAATTTTAGGAAGCCTCTTGTCTTCCATGCTTTTTAAATTATTCTTATACATTAGGTATCTAGTCATAGCCATGCTCTCAGTGGGGGAGAGGCTTGTTGCTAAGAGGAGGATGAGATAGGGTGTATTTCCTCTAATTTTGAGATTATAGGTTATAAAATTATTTTTTGTTTTCTATATCTTTCTCTAAGATTCACAAGAGATACTGCAACCCGAGACTTCACATCCATAAAGAATAACAGGTGTATGAAGAGTCTCAAAGAGGAGTTTCATCTTATCCCAACTCCAAATATCATCTCATTTACAATTGTTTTCAAGTCCATAATAAGCTTTCCATCCCCCAATAATCCTTTTTTGAATGCTATCATTCCAGTTGAGCTTGTGGTGAATATCAATTCCAAGATATTCCAATGAAGTCACTTCCTCCAAGTTGTTTTTGTCATATGTGAAGGTATCCTAAGTGATCTTATTTGATTTAATGATCATGACTTTAGTCTTATCAGTATTAAGAGTCATACCCATATTGGAGCAAAAATCCTTGAGGATTATTAGTTGGTTTTCAAGATCACGGGGACTCCTTTCCATAAGAACGACATCGTCTTCATAAAGAAGAATATTGATGATTATACCAATGAGAGTAGGGCTGACACAACCTGATTTTTCCAAGCAATCTTCTAACTAGTCAATCTATATGCCAAAAAGGGTAAGGCACAAGGGACAACCTTGTTTGAATTCAATATTGTTGTTAATATATTTTGACCAACCCTCGGTGTTTCTAAACTTATGAATAACATTCTCATACATCCTTATTTTACCAGCCCCCAACTCGAGAGACACTTTTATCTCTTCCAACCTATGTCAAAGGTTTTTCCTAGGAACCATGTCAAAAGAATATCTAATGTCAACAAAACAACAAAAAAGATTGGTTTTAGTATTGTGGAACTCCTCTGCAATGATACTAATAGTAATAAGATGTTTCATAGTTGAATGATATATCGTAAAGCTGGCCTGACCTTTATCTCTTTTACCATGACATTCTAGCCAAAGGCTAATCTTCTTTTAAAAAATAATTCCAGAAAGCTTGGATAAAATCGGCTAATCATAATCGTCCTATAATTTGAGGGAATGTCTTTATCCCCATTTTTAAAAATAGGAACAATGAGGCTTTGCATACAGGGTTTAGGGAAGCTCTGCTTACTACTAAATTGAAGAGCTTGTGTATGTGAGGGATAATGATAGGCCCTTCGATTTTAAAAATTTCATCTTGGTAGACTTCAATTTCCTTGGCTTTCCCATTTTCAAGTCGCTTAACCGTGAAATCTACGTCATCTAAAGAAAAACGTATTCCTTTGTAGGGACAATAGGAATGGTGTCTATGGAATTAGGGAACTCGTAAAGACTTTTGAGGTAGGAATTATGGTCCCTTAAGGGAATCCTATTATTTTGTTTAGCATTGCGGTTTATAATTTGGCTCCAAAAATTCTTACGATCCAACTTATATAGTTATGAAAGTCGCTCTTTCCTTTTATTGATATAATACATTTTTTCCTTTTAATTAGGGATTTATACGTATTTATCTTATTGATTTTTAGGGACTCATTAGAAGTACCCCTAATGGCTTTCCTAGAAATTTTACATTCTTTGTCATACCAAGGGTTGGTCGTTCTATTATTCTTTTTATAAGACACCTCGAAAGAGAACTTGTTAATAGAAGTGGAAATGGTAGTTGTAAAATTATGATAGAGTTCTTAAATGTTGTCCTTATAAGTTAAGAGATTTAATTTACTATTTAAATCCTTTAATAAAATGTCAAATTTACTTTTGCCAAAGAACAAATTCCTTTGATTATCAGAATTCTCTTCAATGGTGCTCATGTGCATGGAAAAGTTTAGAGTTAAGGTTAAAGGTTTATGACGAGATTCAAGCTCATGGTCATTTAAAAGGTCAAAAGATTATATTTTTTTGGAAACAGGGATATCAAATATCACATATTATACCACACTACTACCTATCCCATGAATACAAGTCATCTTGTTGGAGTTTGGCCACTTCATTACTCCATTGCAAATTATTAGGTCTTGAGAGCTGCAGAGCTTGATCAACTTAGTACCAAACAAATTCTCAATCAGGCCTTGAGAGCTTCTTTTGTAGCTATTAGATATAAAAGAAAACTTTGTAGAATATAATATTAACAATCATCACTTTATAAAAGTGGTTGATATACATTGTCATTTTTCACTCTTTTAAAATTAATGGTATCTATTACTTTTGTAAAGTGATTGTTGCTAATTGACTTAAGAGGGTAAGTGATTATTTGTGATTTTTTATAATTTTATTTATGTGCTCTAAAATCATTAAGAGAAGTTTTCCAAGATCACCATAGCTTTGTTGAGTTAAGAGGTTAGGAAGGTTGATAGTGTAACAAATATTTCAAAAATGAGATCTAATCTCGGTATAGGTTGGACAATCTAAGAGAAAGTGTTTTTTATGATCAACCTTCTTAGCGTCACAAAGGTGACACTCTTTCATCCCATAGCGTTTTAGGAATTGACCAACACCCAATTTCACTATGGAGCTTGTGAGAATTTGTTCTTATCTTAGCAATGGATATTTTTTTCTTTACACTTGGAAAAACATATATATAACTTTGATCTTCTAGATTAGGGTTGATTACATCCTTATAATACCTTAATTTTCTTTTTTCCTATAACTCTTTATCACACCACATTTTCTCGTTAAATTTTGATTTGACATTTTTTTTAATAGTATCTTTATTTTGCAAAATGATGTCTTCCATGATTCCCCAATAGTTTAGCCAAGACCGTACATATTTATGCCATCATTTCTTGAGTTGATGGTGGTTACGACTCGATTTTGAAGAAATTTTAGGAAGCCTCCTATCTTCCATGTTGTTTAACTTGTTCTTATACATTAGGTATCTAGTCATAGTTGTGCTCTCAATGGGCGAGAGGCTTGTTTCTAAGAGGAGGATGAGATAGGGTGTATTTCCTTTAATTTTGAGATTATAGGTTATAAAATTATTGTTTATTTTCTATATCTTTTTCTAGGATCCATGAGAGATACTACAACCCGAGACTTCACATCCATAAAGAATAACATGTGTAACAAGAGTCTCAAAGAGGAGTTTCGTCTTATCCCAAATCCAAAGATCAATTGATTTACAATTGTTTTCAAGCCCATAATAAGCTTTCCATCTCCCAATAATCCTTTTTTGAATGCTATAATTCCAATTGAACTTGTGGTGAATATCAATTCCAAGATATTTGAATGAAGTCACTTCCTCCAAGTTTTTTTTGTCATATGTGAAGGTATCATAAGTGATCTTATTTGATTTAATGATCACGACATTAGTCTTATCAGTATTAAGAGTCATACCCATATTGGAGAAAAAATACTTAAGGATTATTAGTTGGTTTTCAAGATCATGGGGACTCCTTTGCATAAGAACGACATTGTTGTCATAAAGAAGAATATTGATGATTATACTAGTGTGAATAGGGTCGACACAAACTGCTTTTTTCCAGGAAATCTTCTAGCTTGTCAATGTATATGCCAAAGCAGTTAGGGCGCAAGGGACAACCTTGTTTGACTTCAATATTGTAGTTAATCTCTTTTGACTAGCCCTCAATGTTTTTAAACTTAGCAATAACGTTATCATACATCGGTATTGTACCAACCCCCAACTCGAGAGGCACTTTTATCTCTTCCAACCTATTTCAAAGGTTTTTCCTAGGCAACATGTTAAAAGTTTTTCTAAAGTCAACAAAACAACAAAAATGATTGGTTTTAGTATCGTGGAACTCCTTTGCAATGATACGAATGGTAACAAGAAGTTTCATAGTTGAATGATATATCGTAAACCTGGCTTGACCTTTATCTATTTTACCGTGACTTTCTAGCCAAGGGCTAATCTTCTTTTCAAAAATAATTTCATAAAGCTTGGCTAAAATCGAGCTAATCATAATGGTCCTATAATTCGAGGGAATATCTCTATCCCCATTTTTAAAAATAGGAACAATGAGGCTTTGCGTCCAGGTTTTAGGGAAGCTCTTGTTACTGCTAAATTGAAGAGCTTGTGTATGTGAGGGATAATGATAGGCCCTCTGATTTTAAAAATTTCATCTTGGTAGACTTCAATTTCCTTAGCTTTCCCATTTTCAAGTCGCTTAATCGTGAACTCTACGTTATCTAAAGAAAAACTTATTCCTTTGTATGGACAATAGGAATGGAGTCCATGGCATTAGGGAACCCGTAAAGACTTTCGAGGTAGGAATTCCTGTCCCTTAAGGGAATCCTATTATTTTGTTTAGATTGCGGTTTATAATTTGGCTCCAAAACCTCTTACGGTCCAACTTATATAGTTATGAAAGTTTATCTTTCCTATTATTGATATAATACCTTTTTTCCTTTTAATTAGGAATTTGTACGTATTTATCTTATTGATTTTTAGGGATTCATTAGAAGTACCCCTAATGGCTTTCCTAGAAATTTTACATTCTTTATCATACCAAGGGTTGGTCGTTCTATTATTCTTTTTATAAGACACCTCGAAAGATAACTTGTTAATAGAAGTGGAAAGGGTAGTTGTGAAATTATGATAGAGTTCTTAAATGTTGTCCTTATAAGTTAAGAGATTTAATTTACTATTTAAATCCTTTAGTAAAAGGTCAAATTTACTTTTTCCAAAGAACAAATTCCTTTGATTATCAGACTTCTCCTCGATGGTGCTCATGTGTATGGAAAATTTTAGAGTTAGGGTTAAAGTTTTATGATGAGATTCAAGCTCATGGTCATTTAAAAGGTCAAAAGATTCTATTTGGTTGGAAACAGGGATATCAAATATCACATATTATACGACACTACTACCTAGCCCATGAATACAAGTCATCTCGTTGGAGTTTGGCCACTTCATTACTCCATTGCAAATTATTAGGTCTTCATAGATGTAGAGGTTGATCAACTTAGTACCAAAAAAATTCTCAATTAGGCCTTGAGAGCTTCATTTGTAGCTATTAGATATAAAATAAATCTCTGTAGAATATAATATTAACAATCATCACTTTATAAAAGTGGTTGATATACATTGTCATTTTTCACTCTGTTAAAATTAATGGTATCTATTACTTTTATAAAGTGATTGTTGCTAATTGACTTAAGAGGGTAAGTTATTATTTGTGATTTTTTATAATTTTGTTTGAGTGCTCTAAAATCATTAAGAGAAGTTTTCCAAGATCACCATAGTTTTGTTGAGTTAAGAGGTTAGGAAGGTTGATAATGTAACGCATGTTTCGAAAATGAGATCTAATCTGGGTATAGGTTGGACAATCTAAGAGAAAGTGCTTTTTATGATCAACCTTCTTAGTGTCACAAAGGTGACGCTCTTTCATCCCATGGCATTTTAGGAATTGACCAACACCCAGTTTCACTATGGAGCTTGTGAGAATTTGTTCTTATCTTAGCAATGAATATTTTTTTCTTTACACTTGGAAAAACAGATAGATAATTTTTATCTTCTAGATTACGGTTGATTACATCCTTATAATACCTTAATTTTCTTTTTTCCTCTAACTCTTTATCACACCACATTTTCTCCTTAAATTTTGATTTGACGATTTTTTTAATAGTATCTTTATTCTGCAAAATGGTTTCTTCCATGATTCCCCAATAGTTTATCCAAGACCTTACATCTTTATGCCATTATTTCTTGAGTCGATGGTGGTTACGAATCGATTTTGAAGAAATTTTAGGAAGCCTCTTATCTTCCATGTTTTTAAACTTGTTCTTATACATTAGGTATCTAGTCCTAGCCGTGCTCTCAATGGGGGAGAGGCTTGTTGCTAAGAGGAGGATGAGATAGGGTGTATTTCCTTTAATTTTGAGATTATAGGTTATAAAATTATTTTTTATTTTCTATATCTTTCTTTAGGATTCCCGAGAGATACAAAAACCCCAGAATTCACATCCATAAAGAATAACAGGTGTAACAAGAGTCTCAAAGAGGAGTTTTGTCTTATCCCAACTCCAAAGATCAATTGAGTTACAATTGTTTTCAAGCCCATAATAAGCTTTCCATCCCCCAATAATCCTTTTCTGAATGCTATAATTCTAGTTGGGCTTGTGGTGAATATCAATTCCAAGATATTTGAATGAAGTCACTTCCTCCAAGTTGTTTTTGTCATATGTGAAGGTATCATAAGTGACATTATTTGATTCAATGATCATGACTTTAGTCTTAACAGTATTATGAGTCATACCCATATTGGAGAAAAAATCCTTGAGGCTTATTAGTTGGATTTCAAGACCATGGGGACTCCTTCCCATAAGAACGACATCGTCATCATAAAGAAGAATATTGATGATTATACCAGTGAGAGTAGGGATGACACAACCTACTTTTTCCAACAAATCTTCTAAGATTTCAATGTATATGCCAAAAAGGGTAAGGCACAAGGGACAACCTTGTTTGACTTCAATATTGTAGTTAATCGCGTTTGACTAGCCCTTAGTGTTTTTAAACTTATAAATAATGTTCTCATACATCCGTATTGTACCATCCCCCAACTCGAGAGGCACTTTTAACTCTTCCAACCTATTTCAAAGGTTTTTCCTAGGCACCATGTCAAACGTTTTTCTAAAGTCAACAAAACAACAAAAAAAATTGGTTTTAGTATTGTGGAACTCCTTTGCAATGATACTAACGATAACAAGATGTTTCATAGTTGAATGATATATCATAAACCTAGCCTGACCTTTATCTCTTTTTCTGTGAATTTCTAGCCAAAGGATAATCTTATTTTCAAAAATAATTCCAGAAAGCTTGGCTAAAATCACGCTAATCATAATGGTCCTATAATTCGAGGGAATGTCTCTATCCCCATTTAAAAAAATAGGAACAATGAGGCTTTGTGTCCAGGGTTTGGGGAAGTTCTTCTTACTGCTAAATTGAAGAGCTTGTGTATGTGAGGGGTAATGATAGGCCCTCCGATTTTAAAAATTTCATCTTGGTAGACTTGAATTTCCTTAGCTTTCCCATTTTCAAGTCGCTTAACCACGAACTCTACGTCATCTAAAGAAAAAAATGTTCCTTTGTAGGGACAATATGAATGGTTTCCAAGGCATTAGGGAACCCGTAAATACTTTTGAGGTAGGAATTCTGGTCCCTTAAGGGATTCCTATTATTTTATTTAGTATTGCGGTTTAGAATTTGGCTCCAAAACTTCTTACGATCCAACTTATGTAATTATGAAAGTTGATATTTCCTTTTATCGATATAATACCTTTTTTCCTTTTAATTAGGGATTTATACGTATTTATCTTATTGATTTTTAGGGACTCATTAGAAGTACCCCTAATGGATTTCCTACAAATTCTGCATTCTTTATCATACCAAGGGTTGGTCATTCTATTATTCTTTTTATAAGACACCTCGAAAGAGAAATTGTTAATGGAAGTGGAAAGGGTAGTTGTAAAATTATGATAGAGTTCTTAAATGTTGTCCTTATAAGTTAAGAGATTTAATTTACTATTTAAATCCTTTAATAAAAGGTCAAATTTAATTTTTGCCAAAGAAAAAATTCCTTTGATTATCAGAATTCTCTTCGATGGTGCTCATGTGCATGGAAAAGTTTAGAGTTAGGGTTAAAGGTTTATCATGAGATTCAAGTTCATGGTCATTTAAAAGGTCAAAAGTTTCCATTTGGTTGGAAACAGGGATATTAAATATCACATATTATACGACACTACTGCCTATCCCATGAATACAAGTCATCTCGTTGGAGTTTGGCCAATTCATTACTCCATTGCAAATTATTAGTTCTTGAGAGCTTGAGAGCTTGATCAACTTAGTACTAAACAAATTCTCAATTAGTCCTTGAGAGCTTCTTTTGTAGCTGTTAGATATAAAATAAAACTTTGTAGAATATAATATTAACAATCATCACTTTATAAAAGTGGTTGATATACATTGTCATTTTTCACTCTTTTAAAATTAATGGTATCTATTACTTTTATAAAGTGATTGTTGTTAATTGACTTAAGAGGGTAAGTGATTATTTGTTATTTTTTATAATTTTGTTTGTGTGCTCTAAAATCATTAAGATAAGTTTTCCAAGATCACCATAGTTTTGTTGAGTTAAGAGGTTAGGAAGGTTGATAGTGTAACAAATATTTCTAAAATGAGATCTAATCTGGATATAGGTTGGACAATCTAAGAGAAAGTGTTTTTTTATTATCAACCTTCTTAGTGTCAGAAAGGTGACACTCTTTCATCCCATGGCGTTTTAGGAATGGACCAACACCTAATTTCACTATGGAGCTTGTGAGAATTTGTTCTTATCTCAGAAATGAATATTTTTTTCTTTACACTTGGAAAAATAGATAGATAATTTTGATCTTCTAGATTAGGGTTGATTACATCCTTATAATACCTTAATTTTCTTTTTTCTTCTAACTCTTTATCACACCACATTTTCTCCTTAAATTTTGATTTCATGATTTTTTTAATAGTATATTTATTCTCCAAAATGGTTTCTTCCATGATTCCCCAATAGTTTAGCCAAGACCATACATATTTATGCCATCTTTTCTTGAGTCAATGTTGGTTACGACTCGATTTTGAAGGAATTTTAGGAAGCCTCTTGCCTTCCATGTTGTTTAACTTGTTATTATACATTAGGTATCTAGTCATAGTCATTCTCTCAATGGGGGAGAGGCTCGTTTCTAAAAGGAGGATGATATAGGGTGTATTTTCTTTGATTTTGAGATTATAGTTTATAAAATTATTTTTTATTTTATATATCTTTCTCTAGGATTCGCGAGAGATACTACAACTGATCTGAAAATAGAAGGCTGACTTGTTATGCTATGAAATCACCCCATACTTCAATAACATAAACCTTACAGGACCTTGATTCATGTGTTAAAATATGCAAGATGGTTTATGTGTTAAGTTCATGCTTCTTCTTGTCAATGTTCATGTGTGAGGAAATGCTCTTTTAAAACGTTAAATATGTGTTGTAAACAAATACACATCAACATAACTTGCAGGAAATAACACATCAAACTCACAACAATACCAAGATGATAAAGGAGTTCACCCCTCTTTGGGCTACATCTCCTTGAGCCTCCTTCAATGGACTTGGCTCTTTGGGATTAGTTTTTCAAATGTTCTTTTACAAGATGATTCTCAACTCCAATGAATTTAAAGACTGTACCATTGGGTTCAGAATACATAAAAACCCCAAAAATGACTATTAGAACTCTGAAAATGGATCTTGTCTCATCCAGTCATGACCTCTTCTACATGTGGCCTCCACGCTTCCCTGAGCTTCTTTGTGGAAAAAACACCCGTAAAAGTCCTCCAATGGATCTGAAACCTATCCCAATGTGTTCATAGCATAATAATTAGTCAAAAATGACTATTTAGTCTCAGAAAATAGACTAGGGCTCATCTGAGCAAGGCCTCAAACAATGAGGGCTTCAAGCTCCCTTGAGCTTCCTCAAACTTCAATGGTAAAAAACCTACAAAAGAAGTCTTCAAATGCCTATGAAAATAGTGCCAATGGACTCAGAACGTCCAAAAACCCCTAACTGGGCCTTTTCGGCACCTCATTTGGCCAAAAACTCAAGAAGTTAGGCCTCCTGCCTTTTTTCTCCTTCAAGCTTCGTGTCTCTGGTTTGCCATTTCGCACCTGTGTGTGAGTAACCCGGCTTCTGGGCATTTCCCGTGCCTAAACCCAACACCCGCGCGCATTCCGAAATTGGTGCCAAAATGTCGCACCGTTAGTGAACTAAGCTCCCAAATTCCGGAGGTGTTGGGTGCATGGGGGCCATGTGGCCATGTCCCGCATGTGACAAGTGGCTAGGAGCGTGGCTGTTGAACATTTGAAAAACACGCATTCAAATGTGGTCACATGTAAACGCAATACAACCGTGGGCCATCATTATAAAACCCCCACACGCCATTTAGCAAAGGAATGGTCATATAAATGTAACCATGCGACCGGGTCTTATGCCGTAGGTTTTGAACCACGCCCAACCAACATATACAATGGGTCACATGTAATTAACGCATAAAACTTTGGCTTACCTCAACACTAACCCCGTGTGCAATTGCATATATATATCGTGGCCATATGTAAATAATAATACGACCACGGCTTTGTTTATGGTTTAAAACTCCCGCACAAAAAACACACGGTTATGTGAAATGGAGCGGGTGAATGGGTAACCACCGGTCACATGTGTGACCACCAAAACCACAGGCTATGGCTAGGCCCCAACCCGACCCCCGAGCCAAAATGAAATAGTTTCAATTTAAATAATTTCAAACTCATATGTATAGTAAAAAACACTATGCGGCGCTATGGCAAGGCGGAGTTTGTTAAAGTGTTCACCGATGGGGAGATTCGGGGGTTGAACCCCGTGGCCTCCATAAAATTTTACTAAACAAATCATACACCAACAACCAATAAAGGAGTGCCACGTGGCAGCCCATGATTGGGCCACGTGGCACCCTACCATACGCCAAAATGATGCCACGTGTCGCAAACAGATTCGTCCAACTGCCAGCTAATCACAAACCACCACGTCAGAAGGTTCCAAGTCATCTCTTCCATTTCATCGTACCATCATGCCACGTCAGCATCCGTACGGACTGTACGGACTACCCAGTCAACATCCCATTTTTGTTTCTTGTTTGATGATTCGAACAGATCGCAATATATCTCGCTCCCGACGTCCGTTTGAGACGAAACGAGTTGCATTGGGTTCATGATGATGAGGGCTACACTCTTGTTCGTTTTGAGGCAATTCTGAGAACATTGATTTTTGAGCTAAAATTTGACCCCTAGTCCAGATTCTGATCACACCTTCCCACTGAAAGGCTTTTGGACCCACAAAATATTATGATTATCTATCTGAGCTTCAATACTCTTCTGCTTTCAAGTTCTATCAATTGATTCTACTTGAAAAGTCTTTTTGACAATCACCTGGATACTTTGACATGCCTTGCACTGCAACTAGCTATGTCCTTCAACCACTGCTCTCTGGCTGCTGCTGTCCCACTGTTCTCTCTGTGCTTGGAAGACTGCCAACCTTCCCACTGAGAATCAAGTCCCTCTTGTGAGCTCTTTGACATCAACACAATCTGCTCTCTAATGGCTGCAAAAACTTTCCTACGACATCTTGTCACAAGTCGAGGAAACCATCAATCTTGAAAACAAATTGACACAAGACTGAAAATGATGAAAGCAAAGTCTTTTTTCTCTTCAAGCAAACTATCACATCTTGTGCTTCATCAAATCACATGGTGTTTTCCTGCATTTTAGTGTACTCAAAATTGACTTACAAGCCAACAAACACCATCGACTAAACACAAGTCGAAAAAAAAAAAAATTATCGACACAACATAGTCGTCAAGACAATATCGACACCAGTCAAGACTCAGGTGAAACATATTAACCTTCCAAAATGACAAGTCAACAAACATGATAAACAATCATGTTACAATCATGAATCATTCATGAAGTTCATTGTTTACGCACTCACAAAAACAAATGCATGTGTATAGCTCTTCAACTCTCCTTCCAGTACAAACCTAAGTATCTAAACCCAAAACATGTGGGTACATAAGAGCTGAATATGAAAAGTATATGTGTAACAAACGAGCAGCACACCCCTCTTTTACATGTTCTTGACGAGGTGGTATAACACAAGTATGCATTCAAAAGTAAATGCATTCACATGCAAACTTGTATCTTACAAGTTATGATAACTGCTGCAACTTGTCAAACTTCAACAAAAATGAATAGATAAGGCTAAAATGTGCATCTACAACAGAAAAAATACAAGCCTTACTTACTCAAGAAATCTAACCATTTCTTACCAAGCCAACTCAATGGTGAATTCTTCTAATGAAAGTCATCTTCTTGTGAATCATCTTGACTCATATCAATGATGGAATCTCCTCTTCCATTCTTGTCAATCTTTTCATCCAACTACTTCTTGTGTTGTGGATGAGTGGTTGGATGCAATGTCCAACATTGGTCAATGAGATGACCCCTCTTCTGACAATGAGTGCAAATTTTTTGCATGTTCTTTTCAAGTTGCCTTTGCTTGGAAAGTTTCCTAAAAGTGGTCAATCTTTTCCAACATTTTGAAACATGATGGTTATATAAACCACAATATGTACATGGACTTTTTCTTCCATTTTTACATGCAAATTTATCATGCTTAACATAATCAAAAGAAACTAAATGATAGGCAGATTTATACCTTGAACATTCACCTTTATCGCCCCTTTGAGGAGGTGAATTCTACGAGTTACAAGCTCTCTTTTGAAGACCAACAAATCTGTTCTTGTCCTCATGGATGTCACAACTCTTTTGTTTCACACATTTTCATTCATCTTGAGCACAAGTTTTGCATGCTGAAGAGATTGAACTTTCAACAAAAGTTCTTGAACTTTCACCTTTATAGCCTTCTTGAGGAGGTGAATTTGAAACAAAATTTGTTCTTGGAGCTTTTTCATTCGTTTCCTCAACTTTGGAATTTTCTCCATTAATTCGTTCATAACCAAGACCACAATACTTAGGTCTCTCTTCAACAACAATAGGCTCAACAATGCCTTGTGCATGCTTGCCTAACCCTTTACCTTCATAGCCCATTTTCAACAATAACTTGGACCCTATTCCTCTTGTGTGATTTTCAAAAACACCAAAGCATTCTTCTTGAGAGGAATTTGAAGATAAACTAACATTACATACCTGATGTTCATGCATGTACTTGGTAAGGGTTTCTTTTGCTTCATGTAGTTGATTCTCCATCTCATGCAACTTTTCAAGAAGTTGGTCTTTCTCCTCCTTCATGGCCATCAACTGCTCTTGAAGGACAATGCTCTCTTCTCTATCTTTCCACAACTCTTGTACCATATATTTCATGGTTAGCAATGCCTTAAACATCTCTTTCTTAAAGAACTTAGATTCGGAAGATGTATGAGAACTATCTATGTTTGAAGCTTCCTCCATCCTTGCAAGATATCAAACTTCAACACAAAACTTGCACAAATATCAACAACTAAATCTCAAGCTATCATTGGCAAATACACGAGAAAAACAAAATGTTCTCTGATACCATCTGACATGAAAATAGAAGTCTGACTTGTTATGCTATGCAAGCACCCCCTACTTGAATAACATAAACCTTACAGGACCTTGCTTCATGTGTTAAAATATGCAAGATGGTTTATGTGTTAAGTTCATGCTTCTTCTTGTCAATGTTCATGTGTGAGGAAATGTTCTTTTAAAAGGTTAAATATGTGTTGTAAACAAATACACAACAACATAACTTGCAACAAATAACACATCAAACTCACAACAATACCAAGATGATAAAGGAGTTCACCCCTCTCTGGGCTACATCTCCTTGAGCCTCCTTCAATGGACTTGGCTCTTTGGGATTAGTTTGTCAAATGTTCTTTTACAAGCTTCTTCTCAACTCCAATGGATTTACAAACTATACCATTGGGTTCATAATACATAAAAACCCCAAAAATGACTATTAGAACTCTGAAAATGGATCTTGTCTCATCCAGTCATGACCTCTTCTACATGTGGCCTCCAAGCTTCCCTGAGTTTCTCTGTGTAAAAAACACTTGTAAAAGTCCTCCAATGGATCTGAAACATATCCCAATGTGTTCAGAGCATAATAATTAGTCAAAAAAGACTATTTAGTCTCGGAAAATAGACTAGGGCTCATCTGAGCAAGGCCTCAAACAATGAGGGCTTCAAGCTCCCTGGAGCTTCCTCAAACTTCAATGGTGAAAAACCTGCAAAAGAAGTCTTCAAATTCTTGTGAAAACAGTTCCAATGGACTCATAACGTCCAAAAACCCCTAGCTAGGCCTTTTCGGCACCTCATTTGGCCAAAAACTCAAGAAGTTAGGCCTCCTGCCTTTTTTCTCCTTCAAGCTTCCTGTCTCTGGTTCACCATTTTTCACCTGTGTGTGATTAACCCGGCTTCTGGGCATTTCCCGTGCCTAAAACCAGCACCCGTGCGCATTTCGAAATTGGTGCCAAAATGTCGCACCGTTAGCGAACTAAGCCCCCAAATTCCGGAGGTGGTGGGTGCATGGGGGCCATGTGGCTACGTCCCGCGCATAAAAGGGCTAAGTGGCCACCGTTGAACACGCATGTGACAAGTGGCTAGGCACGTGGCTGTTGAACATTTGAAAAATGCACGTGCAAATGTGGTCACATGTAAACGCAATACAACCGTGGGCCATCATTTTAAAACCCTCACGCGCCATTTAGCAAAGGAATGGTCATATAAATATAACCATGCGACCGGGGCTTATGCCGTAGGTTTTGAACCGTGCCCAACCAACATATACAATGGTTCACATGTAATTAGCGTATAAAACCGTGGCTTACCTCAACACTAACCCCGTGCGCAATTGCATATATATATCGTGGCCATATGTAAATAGTAATACGACCACGGCTTTTTTTATGGTTTAAAAATCCCGCACAAAAAACACACGGTTATGTGAAATGGAGCGCATGAATGGGTAACCACCGGTCACATGTGTGACCACCAAAACCGTGGGCTGGGGCTAGGCCCCAACCCGACCCCCGAGCCAAAATGAAATAGTTTCAATTTAAATAATTTCAAACACATATGTATAGTAAGAAACACTATGTGGCGCGACGGCAAGGCGGATTTTGTTAAAGCGTTCACCGGTGGGGAGGTCCTGGGGTCGAACCCCGCAGCCTCCATAAAATTTTACTAAAAAAATCATACACCAACAACCAATAAAGGAGTTCCACGTGGCAGCCCATGATTGGGCCACGTGGCACCCTACCATACGCCAAAATGATGCCACGTGTCGCAAACAGATTCGTCCAACTACCAGCTAATCACAAACCGCCATGTCAGCAGGTGCCAAGTCATATCTACCATGTCATCGTACCATCATGCCACGTCAGCATCCGTACGGACTATACGGACTGCCCAGTTATCATCCCATTTTTTTTTCCTGTTTGGTGATTCGAACAGATCGCGATATTTCTCGCTCCCGACGTCCATTTGAGACGAAACGAGTTGTGTTGGGTTCATGATGATGAGGGCTATGCTCTTGCTCGTTTTGAAGCAATTCTGAGAACATTGATTTTTGAGCTAAAATTTGACCCCTGGTCTAGATTCTGATCAACAACCCCAGACTTCACATCCATAAAGAATAATAGGTGTAACAAGAGTCTCAAATAGGAGTTTTGTCTTATCCCAAATCCAAAGAAAAACTGATTTACAATTGTTTTCAAGCCCATAATAAGCTTTCCATCCCCCAATAATCATTTTATGAATGTTATAATTCTAGTTGATCTTGTGGTGAATATCAATTCCAAGATATTTGAATGAAGTCACTTCCTCCAAGTTGTTTTTTTCATATGTGAAGGTATAATAAATGATCTTATTTGATTTAATGATCATGACTTTAGTCTTATCAGTATTAAGATTCATACCCATATTGGAGCAAAAATCCTTGAGGATTATTAGTTGGTTTTCAGGATCATGGGGACTCCTTGCCATAAGAACGATATCTTCGTCATAAGGAAGAATATTTATGATTATACGAGTGAGAGTAGGGCTGACACAACCTTCTTTTTCCAAGCAATCTTCTAACTTGTCAATGTATATGCCAAAAAGGGTAGGGCACAAGGGACAACCTTGTTTGACTTCAATATTGTAGTTAATCTCTTTTGACCAACCCTCGGTTATTTTAAACTTAGCAATAATGTTCTCAAACATACTTATTGTACTAGCCCCCAAATCAAGAGGCACTTTTATCTCTTCCAACCTATTTCAAAGGTTTTTTCTAGAAACCATGTCAAAAGTTTTTCTAAAGTCAACAAAACAACAAAAAAGATTGGTTTTAGTATTGTGGAACTCCTCTGTAATGATACTAACGGTAACAAAATGTTTCATAGTTGAATGACATGTCCTAAACCTGGCCTAACCTTTATCTCTTTTATTGTGACTTTCTAGCCAAAGGCTAATCTTCTTTTCAAAAATAATTCCAGAAAGGTTGGCTAAAATCGTGTTAATCATAATGGTCCTACAATTCGAGGGAATGTCGCTATCCCCATTTTTAAAAATAGGAACAATGATGCTTTGCGTCGAGGGTTTAGGGAAGCTCTGCTTACTGTTAAATTGAAGAGCTTGTGTATGTGAGTGATAACGATAGGCCCTTCGATTTTAAAATTTTCATCTTGGTAGACTTCAATTTCATTAGCTTTCCCATTTTCAAGTCGCTTAACCGTGAACTCTGTGTCATCTAAAGAAAAACTTAGTCCTTTGTAGGGACAATAGGAATGGTTTCCATGGCATTAGGGAACCTGTAAGGCTTTTGAGGTAGGAATTTTGGTCCCTTAAGGGAATCCTATTATTTTGTTTAGTATTGCGGATTAGAATTTTTCTCCATAAATTCTTACGATCCAACTTATATAGTTATGAAAGTTGCTCTTTCCTTGTATTGATACAATACCTTTTTTCCTTTTAATTAGGGATTTGTATATATTTATCTTATTGATTTTTAGGGACTCATTAGAAGTACCCTTAATGGCTTTCCTAGCAATTTTACATTCTTTATCATACCAAGGGTTGGTCATTCTATTAGTCTTTTTATAAGACACCTCGAAAGAGAACTTGTTAATAGAAGTGGAAAGGGTAGTTGTAAAATTATGATAGAGTTCTTAAATGTTGTCCTTATAAGTTAAGGGATTTAATTTACTATTTAAATCCTTTAATAAAAGGTCAAATTTACTTTTTCCAAAGAACAAATTCCTTTGATTATCAAAATTCTCTTCGATGGTGCTCATGTGCATGGAAAAGTTTAGATTTAGGGTTAAAAGTTTATGATGAGATTCAATATCATGGTCATTTAAAAGGTCAAAAGTTTATATTTGGTTGGAAAGTTATCAAATGTCACATATTATACGACACTACTACCTAGCCCATGAATACAAGTCATCTCGTTGGAGTTTGGCCACTTCATTACTCCATTGAAAATTATTGGGTCTTGAGAGCTGCAGATCTTGATCAACTTAGTACCAAACAAATTCTCACTTAGGCCTTGAGAGCTTCTTTTATAGCTATTATATAAAACAAGGTCCTCATCTAGCCATAAAGGATTATGGTTGGAATCAGTACTTAAAATAGTAGCTTTTTTAGTTGTAGTCCTAGAATTAAAGTCATCTTGTTCTAAATTATTATAGGGACAATTGTTATCTAGATTGTTTTACTTATAAAAAGTAGAATTAATAGGTGGAAAATATCAAATTTCTATATACCTCTTCTTAACATTAGTGTCTAGAATTTCTATCAAAATGTATTGATTGAGAGGGTCTATCTTATGAAGTTGAATGCGAGGAGAAATGCTCTTTCTAATATAACAAGCTATTACTGATATCCATCCACAATGAGATTGTTTGTTCCATGCCGACCACAAGACAAATCCCTCTATGTTAGGGACCTTAGAGTTATCATGCTCCCAAGTTTCAACTAGACAAATAATATCAATATCACATGAGATCCAACTTATCATAGGACATTTGCGCCATGGAAATCCACGAGAGTTCTAAAAAAGGATCCCAAGTGTCCCAAATTCCTATTATTATCCTTCTAGTCTCTATCCCTCACAAGAGTTTTTTGATTTCTAATTATTTCCCACTTTCCTTCTTTCCTGGCTTCTTTTACATTTTGAGCTTCCTTCCTTAATTCAACTTGGTCTTCGGGAATGAAATCTTGATTTATAAATATTCCTAACCCTTTTAAGCTTGGAGATTTACTGAGTATGCTATATTTATGGTTATTACAACTTAGTTTGACAAAGATCAACCTATATGTGTGATCAATTATTTTTCCTAGCCTCTTTTCTTCTACGAGGTAAATTGTATCAATTTGTGAGTTATTATTTAATTTTTCTTTTACTATTGCTACTGTATCCTCCTCTTGTTGTTATTTTATACAAACAATTATGAGGTTCAAGAATCTTTTGTTATGCTCATGGTCCAATTGGATTAGATTATTCATTTCCTCTTTGATGGGTTTGATATCCAATTTGTTTTCTATAGTACTGCTAGTCAAATTGTTGGTTACTTTTCTTCTAACTCTTTAATCATGTATCTCAAGTTGTGATTTTATTCAAACTCTCCTTCTTGGGTTGATTGTTTATGTTTTTCCATTTCTTGAATCTTATCCTTCATTGTCTACAATTCACTCTTGAACACTAATAATCTATCCTCTATTTGAGTTTGAATGGTATCTTTGAAGAGTCTATTTTTTTTTATCAATCATTGCCTCTAGCTCTATTTGGAGTTTTACCTTCAATATTTTTTTCTAATGATTCTAACTCTTTGTCTTTTGGTATCTCTCTCTTCTATCTCTTTTTCTAATGATTCCATATAATCATAAATGATCTCTAGGGTGATTTTGGGGGGCGTCCCCCTGTTAGAATGCGTTTTTGCAATAGGTGATGGAGTGCTCATATTGAAAAGAAGAGAAAAAATGTAACAATTATTATTTTGGATTGACTTTATAAATAGAAAATAATTTTTTTAATTGATAATAATGATATTGATTATTATCTCTTAAATCAACTTTTACTTATGAAACTTAAAAAAATAAATAAAATTAAAACAAATAATACTTAAATCTCTTTAATTTGCACATGTTAATAGATTATAAATATATTTTAAATTAAAATTGAATCAAAGTAAAAAGTGACTCAAAGGCTCAAAAATAATTTATGCCGAAGCGGAACTAAAAATTATTAGTAATTGCAGACCATTCCTAAAACCACAAAGAAGTTCCCTACAAGATTATTCTAGTAAAAATAGGGGAAAACCATAGAGAAGTATTATTCCCATTTAAAATAAAATATCTCCTTCAAAACCTTAGATAAGTATTATTCTCATTAGTAAAGTATTAAAAATAAATTATCTCATACATTAGTAAAGTATTACTACATTAGTATATCATTAATAAATTAATAAAGTATAAATATATTACTAAAATAATTATAAAATAATACATTAGTAATGAAAAAATACATTAATAGTGTAAAAATACATTAATGTGATATTACATAAGGTAATAATACATTAATGTATTAATGTATTAATGATCTATTAATTAATGTATTAATAAGTAAATAAATTAATATTTTAAATTATTAATGTATTGATTAATTCATATCTTCATGTAATGTATAAATTAAAGTATCAATACATTAATGTATATTGTTAGGTATTATTGTAACATGTTAATTAATAAATAACTTAATAATGTATTTTTTTAATTAATTAATGGATTGTTAAAATATAAATACATTAATAAAGTCTTAACAATAAATTAATAAAGTAAAAATACATTAACAATCCATTATCACATTAAAAAACCATTAACTTATTACATTAAACTATTAATATATTAATATAATATTAATAGATTTAAACATAGATTAAAATCATAAATTAAGAATACATTAATAAAGTATTAATAGATTTAAACATAAATAAAATTTTAATACAGTAATAATACGTAATTACATTATTCCCTTAAAATATTAGTTAATTAATTAATACATCAATAAAACATTTATGCACTGTTAAAATATTCATGCATTATTAAAGTATCTAAAAATACAATAATAAATTAAATAAAAAATAAAATCCTAATAGAACATGAATAAAGTAAAAATACATTTCTAATACATTGAAGTATAAGAGTATTATATTAAAATATTAATACAATAAAATAAAACGTTTTTTTATATTAATAAAATATTAAAAAATCATGTAGTAAATAATTAAGAAATTAATATAATTTATAAAATAAAGTATTAAAACATTCATATATAAATTATTGTATGAACGGAATAATACTTATGTGCGTTTTTGAAGGAGATATCTTATTTCTAACATTATGTATATGGGGTTTTGAACCAAAATAATACTTTTCTTTGGTTTTTCCTTTTTTTAATGAGGGGAACTTCTCTGTGGTTGAGGTTGGAATGATTTATGCAATTTTGAATAATTTTTGGCTTCTTCAAGCTGTTGAGCACACGTGAAATGAGGTGAGTCACTTTTTACTTTGATTCAATTTCAATTTAAAATATATTTATAATCTATGAACTTGTGAAAATTATATATATATATATATATATATATATATATATATATATATATATATATATATATATCCTCCTAAGACTTTAAAGAGGTTACAAATTCAAATCAAGAGGAGGTAGGGTATGTATACCTCCATAGACTTTACCAATAAAATTATTGGGCGGAGGAGGTCTCATAAACCAATTTGTTGTGACCTTAAAAATAGATTATTATCCCTCTTAAGGTATGATAGACCAATTCATTCTTAGTGGCCATTAATCATCATAATAATATATATAATTAAAACTTGATTTGAGAGATAATAATTAATATCATTATGATCAATTAAAAAAAAATATTTTCCATTTTTAAAGTCAATCCAAAATAATAATTGTTACATTTTTTGTCTTCTTTTCAATATGAGCATTCCACCACCTATTCCAAAAAATAATCCTAATAGGGGGAGACTCCCCAAAATTACCCTAGAGATATGAGCACTCCACCACCTATTCCAAAAACTCAGCGTGCCCCCAAAATCACCCTAGATGTAATGACCTCCTCGTTAGGACAACGACTCTTTAACAGGTGATTTTATTTTTTATTTTTTTTGTGTTAAGGTGTGTGCGCATGTAGAAGTAACAGACACACTTGACTCTACGTCGCCACAGGAAAACCAACAAGACGCAACCACGAAGACTACCACAAGAAGACTAGGGCACACAACAAGTAGCTGCAAGCAATGAACGACCTAAGACATAAGGCACACACAAGTACTGCAACAATAACGACCAAGGACATAAGGCGCACTACGCAAACATTTAACGACATACTGGGTTATGCACAGTACACACACAGAGGGAAGAATCCATAGTTGTAGGTATTACTATTTCTGCACAGGAAAGCAGGGCGTTCAATCTTAGTTCTCTGCTCCGGAGAGAGAGAAGGTCAGATAGGCTCTTGACCGACTGCTCAGGCAGAAACTAGTAATCCCCTCAGGTGTGTTGTAATATTGGAAACCCTGCCCTTTTAGGGCCCGAGACTCTTGATACGGCATTGGATTCTTTGCACAGAAAAATCACACACAGTCCTATATAGTAAGGCTACCTGGAGGTGTCTATATCTCGCCCGACACAATCAGTTCAATCAACAAATTATTACATCTCAGCGCAACAATAGACAAAAGTGAGACCACGTCTAATACGGAAGGCACAAGACAAGGACTTAGACAACGACCACTAACATTTATGACTATGAAAGTCTATGACTCAACAACGATGGGTTATTAGCCCACTTCTCCATTTAATGCTAGTAACCTCTGAGTGCATTAGCATAAGACAATTCTAATTAAATCTAATTATCAGCATACTTATATTGATACTACAAGCTTGAAATTAAACTAATTATTAATGCAATTTAGACCGCATTGCACCTCTATAACAATGAAAAAATAACTATTAATGAGAAATTGACTAACCAAATCATTCTACGATAAATTATAATGCCAATTATCCACACCTATCACAACACTCACATATTATACTAACAAGAGATTTGCGGTGAGGTACATGCCATTTCACAATATCGCAATAACTTAGTATCTTAGATTAGCCCCAAAATGAATTGATGTGCTTCTAACCTTGACAGTGTCGGTCAATTCACGTTCCTATAACATTACTCTAACATATTAAGGAACAAGGAGGTCAATAATTGAAAAAGAGGAATATGAGGAAAAGTCATTTAATATTATTTTATATCAACCCATTGTACACATATTGCTTCACATTATAAGATATATACATATACTTATATATAAATATATTATTATTATTTTTTTTTTTATTATTAAAATGCTCCCAATAATTAATACATAATATATATAACATATCCTCACCTATTTTATAATGTAAATACTTCAGATTCACTTTTAAGTACTTAGTTGGTTTATATATTAAAAATAGATATTAATATTACAATCTTGATTCATGTTACAGCTACTCTAGTGACCTGTACTCTTTTGGATCTTCAAAGACCTAAGGTTGAAACAGTGAGATCATGCGATCTGGAGGAGAATGATAAAATTCAATACTACGTAAAAGAATGGCAGTCCAATACATTCACGAGAATATATATAACTAAGATTTTATGCAAGGAAAACCGAACTAATCCAATGACAGAGATATAAACAAGACGGTTGTAATAACGCCGCTCACATTCAAGGAATAAATAATTGTGCAGATTTATGAAGAGAAAAGCAGATCTATTCCCATAGTAGTAATATCATAAACCAGGACAACTTGTAAACAGACCACCATGCCCTTTTCGTTTTAATTTACAATACATTTACCCCTCGTTAATTTACTTTGCAATCTGTTACCTTCAATAGAATGTTGATTGTCACTGTTTATGAAAAGGAAATATAAAAGTCAAGATTTACGAAGGGAAAACAGAACTTCTTCAGAATAAATACATTCGAAAACAAGGCAGCTTTGATATAACCAAACATTCCAACTAATAACAAGAACTTTTACATTTTAAATGTTATGAATAACAATATCACTATGGTAACCCTTCCATCACCTAAAAACATATCCTCACGGTTATATTACATTAATATTCAACTAAATGACAAGGGGATTTTCATGCATGGTGATTACTAACCAATGGAACCATAATTATAATACCAATGTGACCCTATCGATACCCTTATACTAGTCTCATTGCAATTTAAAAAAATCAAAAGGAAATTTACATTTTAAATAACAGTTGAAACTACACTTACAAAACCAGAAATGAACTTGTCGATACCCTTATATTGTACAACAACATTAATAATCATTACCCAACTTCGATAATAGGCCTTATGAAAAGTAAAAGTTGGAATTCTGTTACCCAACAACGCGCCTTAAAAACACTGTTGACGTTGACAAATGGCCAAAAAGGGGCAGGTGGGCGCGCCTGCCAGAGAGTAAACGCAGCAATGGAGTCTACACGCAGTAATGCACGCATGCTCGAAATTCGTCAGGGAGTAAACGCTGGCAACAAATTTGGGGTCTCCTACTGAACTTCGCCTTGCAGCGAAGATAAACGACCGTGGAATAAAGGCAATCGCCAAAAAGAATATGCCCAGGAAAATGCAGCAATGCATCATGCCGAGGTAAGTATTTATGGCCAGAGGATTTAAACGCACAAGACATCACGCAAAGGTAAGAAGAATTGCCAGGGATATCATGAACATAAGAACGAAATCACACAACAGTCAACGCGTTTTCTGGGGCACCCGATTCAACAATAATACTGCAGGGTCGTGGGTCCTCAATACGATCGAATTTTTTTTTAGCAACCATCAGTCGGAACCCACATATCAAAGGTGGAAGGTGCTCAGGTAGCTAAGGTATTAACAGAGTTGGTATTGGGTGCAGTCAAAGGCAGGAGAAACCCTCCAACAATAGGCCAGTAAAGACTTGAGGACACAGGATAGGAGATTGCACACAGGATAGGAGATTGCACACAGGAAATCTCGTTGAAGTAACGCGCCCCGAGACTTGACACAGGACTGAAATTGCCCCATCCTCTTCATGCCCAGAATGGTCAAGGGAACTTGCAAAGAGGAAGTAACACGCCAACACAAGATTGCATCTAACGGGCAGACAGAATGCCTATCTAAGTCGACCTCCAAATAAATATCAACAGCCACAAGGGGGTTCCTAACCGGAGCTACACACAGTTACAACGCTCCCAGCGTTGATGCTACCCAATGCCACGGATCTAGACACAGACTGTGCGCACATTGTGCGTCCTCAATCGCTCGACTGAAGGCATTGAAACGCATTTCAATGATGTGCATAAACCTGACCAGATCTAAGAAAACAATTAGTGCCCTATAAACCCCTGGACTAAACGATCAACACAGCCAATATTAACGCTGAGTGAGGTCGGGTGTGAGGAGGTGTGCCAAAAAAAATAGTGGTCACTGCCGGATGCCTGATTGGGTAAAAACGCCTATCTAACAGAGGGCAAATCGTCTTGGCCATAAACATAAAATTTTGTCTTGGAATCAAAGTAAATCAGGATTAAAATCAGATTGCCAGAACTAGGTTTTCATAAAGGTAAAAATGGGAACGGGACAGAACCCAGCTTCAGAACCCCAGTACTAATAAAATGCCAAGGACAAAATTTCCAGAACGAATTCGCCCTTTCCCCATCAAGAACCAATCCAAATTTTTATATATATCTACACATTTTTATTTATTTTTACTAGCAGCGGTAAATAAATTTTTAACAGAGGTGAGTAACAGCCATAACAATTTCCATCACTACGCCAATAACGGAGGTAAGAAATGTTATCAACAAGGGTAAGTCATAATACATTCTAAACTACTAAAACACAATTCATACCATTTCCTCAACGCCGTCCTCGGGTGTCGTCCGTGCTCCGTGCCGCTCCCGCTTGCCGACCGTCGAGACTACATCGATACCTCACAGCCAAACGCTAGGGGTACTCTGCTCCCCCCTTATCCCCCCGAGTCGCAAAGGGGCCACACACAAACCAGACAGTAACCTAGCTTCCCAGCTCGCCTCCAAGGCTGAGCTACCACTCAAGTCAGCTGAGAAAATCCCCAACTCCCCACAAGCAATCAGTCTCGTTGCAATTTTGGCAGCATAACAATACCTCATAGCAGATCCCTTTCTTTCCCCCATCCCCTTTCTTTTATCCTCTTTTTGACCTAAATCACATTTTGTTTTAGGTTTTTAATCAAAAACCCTAAACCATATTTCTTATAAGTTTCCCCCTCTTTTTATTTTATTTTTTTATTTATTTTTATTTTTTTTGAAAACTCAAAAAGGTAAATGAGCTAAGCATCTTTTCATTATATTTTTTTAAATTCATATACATATAGGTATATATTTTTCTTTCAAACTCCCATTAGTTAACTATTTAAATTCTTCTTTTCAAATTTACAACCACCTATTTGAATTAATTTCTTAATCTCTTTATTTTACCCTACACACTTTATGAAGACTCCCATGAGCTTAAGTGGGTTTTTTTTTTTGTTTAATTTTATTATTAGCACCTGTATTGTTAGAACTAGCTAGTAGGAAATGAATTTCTAATGTTATTTGAATGGCGGAGCTATTGTGAGCTATAATATCATGGCATTGCTATTAGGAGATGTTTAAGCTTTGATTATTATGTTAGGGAGAAGTAGTACCTTCACTAAAAAGATAAATTATCAAGCTTATTACTCGTAATGAGGAAAGGCCTTATGTATGCAATTAAGGAAGGAATTACTTTATGAATTCAATTAAAGGAGGAATTGTTTTATGTATTTAATTAAGGAAGGAAACTCCTTGGATTAGGAGGAGGCTGCAAATCATAGGGGTAATGAATATTTAATGTATAGTCTTGAATTATGTTTTTTGTTTTTGACATAGGCCTCAAATTCTGAACTGGCGACTCCTGGTTAGGGGAATTGTTTAGGGATTTATTCAGGTGTTGATGTCTTAGGGATATTTTGGTTGACTCCTTCATCCACATTAGTGCGACATGCCCTTGAGGACGCACCACGTGCTCCAAGGGTGCCACTCACCTCTTGAGTTTCTTTTGTGCGACGTGCCCTTCAGGATGCACCCCGTGCTCCAAGGGTGCCACTCACCTCTTGAGTTTCTTTTGTGTGACGTGACCTTCAAGATGCACCCCGTGCTCCAAGGGTGCCACTCGCCAACTGGACTGATTGGTAGACATCTATAACCCTTGGAGTCAACACTTCACCAGGTGAACTTATGGGAGACTAAGGGTTCTAAGGAATAAGGCCCCCACCTTATTGTGCACCCCTTAGAATCATCGTGAGCGATTGTCGCAGTCTGCCCTCACGGCATCGTGGATCCTCTCGAACTAGGTAATCGTTAACCTACAGTTCGAGCCACGGCGGGAGTGCTGGTAGGCGGTGGCAGGGCTGTTGTCCACCCCTCTCCCTCAACCTCTCTAGAACTCATGTGTGGCCCCTTTACTCCATATGTGAGTCTGGTAGGCAAGATATCGTCAGCCTACATCATCAAAAATCATGTCAGAAATGTCAACATCAAATCATCAAATCAATGAAATATCACAGTAAATAAATCAACCCAAATAACACACTCCCTGACTCAATCCGAAGTCCAAGGGGGTTCTACCGATGCCTCTGCATCCTCAAGGTCCAAGACCCTGCACACTCAATACAACTGAGTGAATAACACCTATCTACATCAAATAGTAACACATCATGTCGTCTGTCAAGCGCATCATAATCAAGTAGAAATAGTCTAACGTCATAAAAGTCCAGATCACTTGCAAGCAAGTGTCATCAAATAATAAGTTTTCTCAGAGCGCCAGAGTGGGATGTTACATACACCCCCTCTTGGTCAAAACTTCGTCCCGAAGTTTCTCAGTATAAATGAAAAAATAAAAGTATCACAATACCATAAGTCTATCTATCAAACAAAAATGGAAACTGCTAACGCATATCATATGCGTCCTCCCAGGTCACCGAGTGCGGACTATAACTGTCCCACTGGACCTTGACCTGCTCTACCGTTCGACGTCGTAACTATCGAACACGATGATCTAAGATGCGGACCGGCTCAGCCATGAGCGCTCCCTCATCCGATACCTGCAAGGAACTCATGTCAATCATGTGTGTAGGATCACTAACATAATGTCTCAAAACAGATACATGAAAAACATCGTGCATACGCCTCAAAGAATCAGGCAAGGCTAGTCGATTGGCCATGGGCCCCTTTCTCTCCACAATCTCGAAAGGTCCCACGAACCTTGGAGAGAGTTTATCTCCTTTTCCCAACTTGATCGAACTCTTATGTTGTTTAACCCACAAGAAGACTAGATCATCGATCTCGTAACTACGGTCGACTCAGTGCGCATCAGCATAACTCTTCTGTCGATCCTGTGCTTATTTAATCCTTTGTCTTATGGTTTTCATTTTCTCTTCTATTTCTTGGATCGCTTATGGTCCCACCAGGACCCTATCCTCAAGCCAATCCCAACTCAAGGGCGTCCGACACGGTCGCCCATAAAGGAACTCAAAAGGCGCCATCTTAATGGTGCTCTGGTAACTGTTTTTATAAGCGAACTCTACTAGAGGCAAGAACTCCTCAAAACACTTTTGTTGGTCCATCACGTACATGCGCAACATGTCTTCCAAGGTTTGGTTGGTTTGTTCTCTCTGTCTGTCAGTCTCTGGGTGATACGCAGTACTAAAATTAAGTTGGGTTCCCAAGGCCTCTTGGAAACTCGTCCAAAATCGTCCAGTAAACACCGATCCTCGATCGTATATAATCTTTTTAGGCACGCCATGAAGACTCACAATCTCACTGATGAAAACTCTCGCTATGTCAGGTGCCTGATACGTCATATGCACCAGAATAAAGTGAGCACTCTTCGTCAGAGTGTCTACTACTACAAAAATCGAGTCGTGTCTCCTTGCCGTCAGTGGCAATCCAACAATGAAATCCATCGAGATAACTTCCCATTTCAATTCCGGAATGGCATGTGGTTGAAGTAAACCTACCGGGTGTCTATGTTCAGCCTTTACCTGCTGACACTCTAGACATCTAGCCACAAAGTTGACTATGTCGTCCTTCATTCCTTTCCAAAAGAATAAGGGTTTAAGGTCTACCCTCATCTTCGTGACTCCCGGGTGAGCCATGTAAACTTCTCTATGATCCTCGCTCAGGATCAACATCCTCAACTCGTCATTTGGCGGTACATAAATCTGACTTCTAAACCTCAACAAACCATTGCTATCCAATGAATATCAGTCATATCGTGGTACCATCATTGTGTTTTGTCCGATAAAATCCTTGACTTCTGTGTACCAGTCATCATCACGCTATAAGGTGAGAATATTCTCACGTATATTTGTCTGAAGAGGTAACACTGAAAAGATGCGTGGTCTCCGACTCAAGGCATCCACCACTCGGTTCACTGTTCCCTTTATGTAAGTAATCTCGAAGTCGTATTCGCTAAACAATTCCGACCAACGCCGTTGTCGCGCGTTCAAGTCGCTTTGCATAAAAATTTGTTGTAGTCCACAATGATCAGTCTTTAATTCAAATTTTCGTCCAACAAGGTAGTGTCTCCAAACCTTCAAGGCATATACGATGGCTAATAACTCCAAATCGTGAGTCGCGTAGTTCTCCTCATGCCTTCTCAGTTTCCTGGAAATGTAAGCAATCACTCGTCTGTCTTGCATCAAGACTCCGCCTAAACCATCCTTGGATGCGCCAGTGCATACCAAGAAGTCTGCATCCCTGTCAGGGACCTTTAGTATCGGCGTTGTTGTCAACAACTCTTTAAGACTTCGAAATGCTTCCGCGCATTTCTCAGTCCAAACAAATTTCTTGTTTTTCTTCTGCAATTTCGTGATCAGATTTGCTATCTTCGAAAATCCCTCGACAAACTGTCGATAGTATCCTACTAAACCCATAAAACTACGTACTTCTGTGACATTCGTCGGCGCAGGCCATTCCATAATAGCCTCAACCTTGGTGGGATCCACGACGATACCTTCGTCGGAGATGACATGCCCTAAGTAGTGAATTCTCGATTGATAAAAAGAGAATATGGACAACTTCCCATATAATTTGTGTTCTCGTAAACATTGTAGTACCAAGCGCAAGTGCTCGTCATGCTCCTCCGTCATCCGAGATTAGATCAAAATATCCTCAATCAATACTTGGACGAACTTGTCCAAGTACTCGCGGAACACCCCGTTCATCAAACTCATGAATACCCCTAGGGTGTTTGTCAGTCCAAATGGAAAAAAAGTAAACTCGTAATGTCCAAATCTCATCTTAAAGGTGGTCTTAGGGATGTCATCCTCCTTTATCCGTAACTGGTGATACCCGGATCACAAATCGATCTTGGAGAACACTGTTGCACCCTTCATTTGATTGAACAAGTCATCAATTCTTGGTAAGGGATACTGATTCTTGATCGTAGCCTTGTTCAGTTGACGGTAGTCAATGCAAAGCCTCCATGATCCGTCCTTCTTTCATATGAAAATAACTGGTGCACCCCACGGTGACACACTAGGAAGTATCAGTCCCAGGTCCAACAACTCCTTCAATTGCATTTTCAACTCTTGCAACTCCGAGGTCGACATCCGATAAGGCGTTCTTTCTATCGGTTCGGTTCTCAGTTTCAGGTCTATGGTAAACTCCAGTTCCCTTTCCAGCGGCATCCCAGGAAACTCCTCTGGGAATACGTCTGCAAACTCCTTCACCACCGGAAGGTGTTCTAGACCTTCCACTACTCCCTTCTCGTTTAGCGCGAGGATCACATAAAGTTTGCACCCCTTGCGCATACTCTTCCGTAACTGCAAGGAAGAGACGAACTGCAGGGAAAATCCCTGGTTCCTTCCTACAATCACACGTCTTTGTCCTTCGTCATCCACTAAGCTCAACCATTTCGTCTTACAGTTGAGTATCGCCTCATGCGTTTCCAACCAATCCATACCAATCATGACGTCATAAGATCCTAAGATCGTGACGTACAGGTTGACCCTCGTGACAAACTCTCCCAGGTTAAGGGCACAACCTATAACCTTTCCTCCCACCTTCTGTTTGGCTCCCGAAGCCATCTCCACGAAGCTAAAATCATCCTGTTCGACTGCCTTTACCTTAATCCTTTTTAGCGCTGCACCAGAAATGAAACTCTCAGTAGCTCCTGGGTCTATCAAAATACTAATGGTATGGTCAGCGACAGTACCTGTCGTCTCGAGCACAGTCGACTGGTGCTCTGCCTGGTGGTTATTCACCGCTGCATGAATCCGATGGGCCTTGCCCATATCTCCCACGGTAGCAGGTTCGGTTGATCCGGACACCTTGGTCCTCTCCATAGGACAGTCACGTTGGTAGTGAGACTCCCCACACGTCCAACACCCCTTCTTTGGCCCAGTAGTCCTGGTACCTGACGTAGAATATGACTTCCCACCAGCCTAAAACCCTGGTCTATTCTGCTGAACAGGCCTAAACTACTGCTGCTGCGGGCGACACTGCTATTGGTGCTGTGGTCCTCGATAAGGTGTCCACTGTTGAGGCGGCAGTCATCGGGGTGTAGCAAAAGTGGATCCCCTATGGAAGCCACGATGTCCCGGCGTATGTCTCACTGGTGTCTGATGCCGCAGCGCACCAGATGAACTCTTCCCTGTGGGTCTCGCTGGAGTCCTGGTCTGACCCCCACTGATAAGCTCCTCCTCTTCTATGAGGGCCTTTTGGACAACGTCGTGCAACGTTTGAGGCATCAAGCTCCTAACCCTTGCACGTAGTCTGTCGTTAAGTACAAACACGAACCTGTTGACTTTGAGCTTCTCAGTGTTAAGGTGCAGAGCATACCGGAGTAGCTCCATAAGACGTGCCTCATACTCGGGCACCGTACGACCTCCCTATCATAACGCATTGAACTCATTGAGCTGGCGCTCAATGAATTCCTCAGAAAGGTACCTCTCTCGGAACCGTTCCTCGAACAGTTCCCATGACACGTCTTCCACAACCATGTTCAGCTATGGCAGGAGCGTCTTCCACCATAGAAGAGTGCTCCCCTTCAGTTGAAATACCGCCATGCGGACCTTCATGTTGGAGGTATAATCGCGAAGTGCGAAGAACATCGCCATATTCTCCAACCATGCCTTGGCGGCTGCTCCATCCGAGGCACCAAAGAACTCGAGAAATTGTACCTTCTCGAGTTCACGATGAATGCTACCTGTAATGGCCGGTGCATGCGGAGGAACCTCAGGGGGTGTCGACGCCCTGGCCTCATCTCTGTCCAATCGGCTGATCAGAGCCTCGAACATGCGATGAAAGGATCTCATCATCCCAATAACATCGCCCACTGCTATCTTCTCCTGTCCGAGAACCTGCTCTCCTCCCTGGGGGTTAGACCCCTCAGGCGTGGATGTTGTTGGAGGCGTCACGCCTCCTCCCTTAACACCCCATCGTCTACCTCCGCGACGTCCTCTAACCATGATTACCTGCATGCACACAATCAACTTGATCAACAATAGTATAATCAATCTAATCCTATTAATGAAAGCCGTAGCAAATCCCAAGTCGCGGGTCAAACTGGCTCTGATACTATATGTAACGATCTCCTCGTTAGGACAACGACTCTTTAATAGGTGAATTTTTTTATTTTATTTTTTGTGTGTGTTAAGGTGTGTGCGTGTGTAGAAGTAACAGACACACTTGACTCTACGTCGCCACCCGACAACCAACAAGACGCAACCACGAAGACTACCACAAGAAGACTAGGGCGCACAACAAGTAGCTACAAGAAATGAACAACCTAAGACATAAGGCGCACACAAGTACTGCAACAATAACGACCAAGGACATAAGGCGCACTACGCAAACATTTAATGACATACTGGTTTATGCACAATACACACATAGAAGGAAGAATCCATAGTAGTAGGTCTTACTATTTCTGCACCGGAAAGCAAGGGGTTTAATCTTAGTTCTCTGCTCCGGAGAGAGAGAAGGTCAGATAGGCTCCTGGCCAACTGCTCAGGAAGAAACTAGTAATCCCCTCAGGTGTGTCGCAAGAGTGGAAACCCTCCCCTTTAAGGGCTCGGGACTCTTGATATGGCACTGGATTCTTTGCATAGAAAAATCACACACAATCCTATATACTAAGGCTACCTGGAGGTATCTATATCCTGCCTGACACAATCAGTTCAATAAACCAATTATTACATCTCAGCACAACAATAGAAAAAAGTGAGACCACATCTACTACAGAAGGCGCAAGACAAGGATTCAGACAACGACCACTAACAGTTATGACTAGGAAAGTCTATGACTCAACAACGATGGGTTATTAGCCCACTTCTCCATTTAATGCTAGTAACCTCCGAGTGCATTAGCATAAGGCAATTCTAATTAAATCTAATTATCAACATACTTATATTGATACTACAAGCTTGCAATTAAACTAATTATTAATGCAATTTAGACCGCATTGCACCTCTATAACAATCAAAAAATAACTATTAATGAGAAATTGACTAACCAAATCATTCTACGATAGATTATAATGCCAATTATCCACACCTATCACAACACTCACATATTATACTAACAAGAGATTTGCGGTGAGGTACATGCCATTTCACAATATCGCAATAACTTAGTATCTTAGATTAGCCCAAAATGAATTGATGTGCTTCTAACCTTGACAGTGTCGGTCAATTCATGTTCCTATAGCATTACTCTAACATATTAAGGAACAACGAGGTCAATAATTGAAAAAGAGGAACATGAGGAAAAGTCATTTAATATTATTTTATATCAACCCATTGTACACATATTGCTTCACATTATAAGATATATACATATACTTATATATAAATATATTATTGTTTTTTTTTTATTTTATTAAAATGCTCCCAATAATTAATACATAATATATATAACATATCCTCACCTATTTTATAATGTAAATACTTCATATTCACTTTTAAGTACTTAGTTGGTTTATATATTAAAACTAGATATTAATATTACAATCTTGGTTCATGTTACAGCTACTCTAGTGACCTGTACTCTTTTGGATCTTCAAAGACCTAAGTTTGAAACAGTGAGATCATGCGATCTGGAGGAGAATGATAAAAGTCAATACTACATAAAAGAATGGCAGTCCAATACATTCACCAGAATATATATAACTAAGATTTTAGTCAAGGAAAACCGAACTAATCCAATGACAGAGATATAAACAATATGACTGTAATAACGCCACTCACATTCAAGGAATAAATAATTGTGCAGATTTATGAAAAGAAAAGCAGATCTATTCCCATAGTAGTAATATCATAAACCATGACAACTTGTAAACCGACCACCAAGCCCTTTTCGTTTTAATTTACAGTACATTTACCCCTCGTTAATTTACTTTGCAATCCGTTACCTTCAATAGAATGTTGATTGTCACTGTTTATTAAAAGGAAATATAAATGTCAAGATTTACGAAGGGAAAACAGAACTTCTTCAGAATAAATAAATTTGAAAATAAGGCGGCTTTGATATAACCAAACATTCCAACTAATAACAAGAACTTTTACATTTTAAATGTTATGAATAACAATATCACTATTGTAACCCTTCCATCACCTAAAAACATATGCTCACGGTTATATTACATTAATATTCAACTAAATGACAAGGGGCTTTTCATGCATGGTGATTACTAACCAATGGAACCATAATGATAAGACCAATGTGACCCTATCGATACGCTTATACCACTCTCATTGCAATTTAAAAAAATCAAAAGGAAATTTACATTTTAAATAACAGATGAAACTACACTTACAAAACCAGAAATGAACTTATCAACACCCTTATACTGTACAACAACATTAATAATCATTACCCAACATCGATAATAGGCCTTATGAAAAGTAAAAGCTGGAATTATGTTACCCAACAACGCACCTTAAAAACACTGTTGACGTTGACAAATGGCCAAAAAGGGGCAGCTGGGCGCACCTGCCAGAGAGTAAACGCAGCAATGGAGTCGACACGCAGTAATGCACGCATGCTCGAAATTCATCAGGGAGTAAACGCTGGCAACAAATTTGGTGTCTCCTACTGAACTTTTCCTTGCAGCGAAGATAGCCGACCATGGAATAAAGTCAATTGCCAGAAAGGAGATGCCCAGGAAAATGCAGCAATGCATCATGCCGAGGTAAGTATTTATGGCCAGAGGATTTAAACGCACAAGGCATCATGCAAAGGTAAGAAGAATTTCTAGGGATATCATGAACATAAGAACAAAATCGCACAACAGTCAACGCGTTTTCTGGGGCACCCAATTCAACAATAATACTGCAGGGTCGTGGGTCCTCAGTACGATCGAATTTTTTTTTAGCAACCATCAGTCGGAACCCGTAGGTCAAAGGTGGAAGGCGCTCAGGTAGCCAAGGTATTAGCAGAGTTGGTATTGGGCGCAGTCATAGGCAGGAGCAACCCTCCAACAATAGGCCCATAAAGACTTGAGGACACAGGATAAGAGATTTCACACATGAAATCTCGCTGAAGTAATGTGCCCTGAGACTTGACACAGGACTGAAATTGCCCCATCCTCTTCGTGCCCAGAATGTTCAAGGGAACTTGCAAAGAGGAAGTAACATGCCAACACAAGACTGCATCTAACAGGCAGACATAATGCCTATCTAAGTCAACCTCCAAATAAAAATCAATAGCCACAAGGGGGTTCCTAACCGGAGCTACACACAGTTACAACGCGCCCAGCGTTGATGCTACCCAACACCACGGATCTAGACACAGACTGTGTGCGCATTGTGCGTCCTCAACCGCTCGACTGAAGGCATTGAAACACATTTCAATGTTGTGCATAAACCTAACCAGATCTAAGAAAAAAATCAGTGTCCTATAAACCCCTGGACTAAACGATCAACACAGCCAATATTAACGCTGAGTGAGGTCAGGTGTGAGGAGGTGTGACAAAAAGAAAAGTGGTCACTACCGGACGCCTGATTGGGTAAAAACGCCTATCTAACAGAGGGAAAATCGTCTTGGCCATAAACATAAAATTTTGTCTTGGAATCAAAGTAAATCAGGATTAAAATCAGATTGCCAGAACTAGGTTTTCACAAAGGTAAAAATGGAAACGGGACAGAACCCAACTTCAGAACCCCAGTACTAATAAAATTCCAAGGAAAAAAATTCCAGAACGAATTCGCCCTTTCCCCATTAAGAACCAATCCAAATTTATATATATATGTACACATTTTTTTTTTTTTTACTAGCAGCGGTAAATAAATTTTTAACAGAGGTGAGTAACAGCCATAAAAATTTCCATCACTACGCCAATAACGGAGGTAAGAAATGTTATCAACAAGGGTAAGTCATAATACATTCTAAACTACTAAAACACAATTCATACCGTTGCCCCAACGCCGTCCTCGAGTGTCGTCTGTGCTTTGTGTCGTTCCCGCTTGCCGACCGTCGAGACTACACCGGTACCTCCCAGCCAAACGCTAGGGTTACTCTACTTCCCCCTTAGCCCCCTGAGCCGCAAAGGGGCCACACACAAACCAGACAGTAACCTAGCTTCCCAGTTTGCCTCCAAGGCTAAGCTACCACTCAAGTCAGCTGAGAAAATCCCCAACTCCCCACAAGCAATCAGTCCCGTTGCAATTTTGGCAGCATAACAATACCTCATAGCAGATCCCTTTCTTTCCCCCATCCCCTTTCTTTTATCCTCTTTTTGACCTAAATCACATTTTGTTTTAGGTTTTTAATCAAAAACCCTAAACCATATTTCTTATAAGTTTCCCCCTCTTTTTATTTTATTTTTTTATTTATTTTTATTTTTTTTGAAAACTCAAAAAGGTAAATGAGCTAAGCATCTTTTCATTATATTTTTTTAAATTCATATACATATAGGTATATATTTTTCTTTCAAACTCCCATTAGTTAACTATTTAAATTCTTCTTTTCAAATTTACAACCACCTATTTGAATTAATTTCTTAATCTCTTTATTTTACCCTACACACTTTATGAAGACTCCCATGAGCTTAAGTGGGTTTTTTTTGTTTGTTTAATTTTATTATTAGCACCTGTATTGTTAGAGCTAGCTAGTAGGAAATGAATTTCTAATGTTATTTGAATGGCGGAGCTATTGTGAGCTAGAATATCATGGCATTGTTATTAGAATATGGTTAAGCTTTGATTATTATGTTAGGGCGAAGTTGTACCTTCACTAAAAAGATAAATTATCAAGCTTATTACTGGGAATGAGGAAAGGCCTTATGTATGCAATTCAGGAAGGAATTACTTTATGAATTCAATTAAAGGAGGAATTGTTTTATGTATTTAATTAAGGAAGGAAACTCCTTGGATTAGGAGGAGGCTGCAAATCATAGGGGTAATGAATATTTAATGTATAGTATTGAATTATGTTTTTTTTTTTTGACATAGGGCTAAAATTCTGAACTGGCGACGCCTGGCTAGGGGAATTGTTTAGGGATTTATTCAGGTGTTGATGTCTTAGGGCTATTTAGGCTGACTCATTCATCCACATTAGTGTGACATGCCCTTCAGGGCGCACCACGTGCTCCAAGGGTGCTACTCGCCTCTTGAGTTTCTTTTGTGCGACGTGCCCTTCAGGATGCACCCCATGCTCCAAGGGTGCCACTCGCCTCTTGAGTTTATTTTGTGTGACGTGCCCTTCAGGATGCACCCCATGCTCCAAGGGTTCCACTCGCCAATTGGACTGATTGGTAGACATCTATAACCCCTGGAGTCAACACTCCATTAGGTGAACTTGTGGGAGACTAAGGGTTCTAAGGAATAAGGCCCCCACCTTATTTCCCTCCCCTTAGAATCATCGTGAGCGACTGTCGCAGTCTTCCCTCATGGCATCGTGGATCCTCTCGAATTAGATAATCGTTAACCTATAGTTCGAGCCACGACGGGAGTGCTAGTAGGCGGTGACAGGGCTGTTGTCCACCCCTCTCCCTCAACCTCTCTGGAACTCCTGTGTGGCCCCTTTACTCCATATGTGAGTATGGTCGTAAAGCTATCGCCAGCCTGCATCATCAACAATCATGTCAGAAATGTCAACACCAAATCATCAAATCAATGAAATATCACAGTAAATAAATCAACCCAAATAACACACTCCCTGACTCAATCCGGAGTCCAAGGGGGTTCTACCGATGCCTCTGCATCCTCAAGGTCCAAGACCCTGCACACTCAATACAACTAAGTGAATAACACGTTTCTACATCAAATAGTAACACATCATGTCGTCTGTCAATCGCATCATAATCAAGTAGAAATAGTCTAACATCATAAAAGTCCAGATCACTTGCGAGCAAGTGTCCTCAAATAATAAGTTTTATCAGAGCGCCAGAGAAGGATGTTACACTAGATATCCTTTATGCTTATATGGAATCAGTAGAATAATGAAAGAAGGGAGAGATGCAAAAATCCAAATCGAGTTAGAATCATTGGAAAAAAGGAGTGAAGAAAGAGACATAAAACTCCAAATAGGGATAGAGGCAATGATTGATTAAAAAATTAGACTCTTCAAAGATACCATTCCAACTCAAATAGAGGATAGATTCTTAGGGTTCAAGAGTGAATTGCAGACAATGAAGGATAAGATTCAAGAAATCGAAAAACATAAACAATTAAACCAAGAAGGAGAGGTTGAAGAAAATCACAACTTGAGAGATAGTATTAAAGAGCTAGAAGAAAAACTAACCAACAATTTCATCCTCGGTAATATGGAAAACAAATTGGATATGAAACCCATCAAAGAGGAAATGAATAAGATAATCTTATTGGACCATGAGCATAACAAAGGATCCTTGAACCTCGTAATTTTTTTTATAAAAGAATAAGAAGAGAAGGACACACTGGAAATATTAAAAAAATATTTAAATAACAAATCACAAATTGATAGAACTTACCTCATAGAAGCAAAGAGGTTAGGAAAAATAATTGATCACAAACATGGGTTGATCTATTTCAAGTAAGTTGTAATGACCATAAATATAGCATACTCAGTAAATCTTCGAGCTTACAAGGGTGAGGAATATTTATAAATGAAGACCTCATTTCGGAAAACCAAGCAAAATTAAGGGAGGAAGTTCAAAAGGTACAAAAAATCCAGGAAATAAGGAAACTGGGAAATAATTAGAAATCAAAAAGGTATTGTTAGGGATAGAGACTAGAATGATAATAATAAATAGGAATTTGGGACACTCGGGATCCTTTTTTCGAACTGTCGTAGCTTTCCACGGTGCAAAGGTCCTATGATAAGTTGGATCCCGAGTGATGTTGATATTATTTGTCTAGTTGAAACTTGGGAGCATGAGGAGTCTAAGGTTCTCTAACATAGAAGGATTTTTCTTGTGGTCGTCAATAAACAAAAAATCCCACCATAGAGGGACATGAGGCATATCTTGTTATATTAGAAAGACTATTTATCCTCACATTCAAATTCATAATATTGACCCTCTCAATCAGTACATTTGGATATAAATTTCAAACACCAATGCTAAGAATATGTATATAGAAATTTGCTATTTTTCACCTATTAATTCTACTTTTTATAAGAAAAACAATCTAGATAACAATTTTTCCTATAATAATTTAGAACAAGATATTTATAGATTGAAAAATGAAGGTAATGTCCTCTTGCTAGGATACTTTAATGCTAGTACTGCAACTACACAAGATACTCTTTTAAGTATTGATTCAAACTATAATCACTTATGGCTAGATGGTGACCTTGTTTTATCTAATAGCTATAAAAGAATCTCTAAATACCTAATTGAGAATTTGATTGGTACTGAGTTGATCAAGCTCTGCAAGTCTCAAGACCTAATAATTTGCAATGGAGTAATGAAGTGGCCAAACTCCAACCAGATGACTTTTATTCATGGGATAGGTAGTAGTGTTGTAGATTATGTGATATATGATATACTCGTTTCGAACCAAATAACAACTTTTGACCTTTTAAATGACCATGACCCTGACTTTGATCATAAACCTTTAACACTATCTCTAAAATTTTCCATGCACAGGAGCACCATTGAAGATAATTCTGATAACCAAAGGAATTTGTGCTTTGACAAAAGTAAAGTTGACCTTTTTCTAAAGGATTTCAATAGTAAATTAAATATCCTAACTTATAAGGAAAACATTGAAGAACTCTATCATAATTTTACAACTAACCTTTCCATTTCTATTAACAATTTCTCTTACTAGGTGTCCTATAAAAAGAATAATAGAACGACCAACCCTTGGTATGATAAAGAATGCAAAATTTCTAGGAAATCCATTAGGGTTGCTTATAACGATTCCTTAAAACTCAATAACATAAATACGTACAAATCCCTAATTAAAAGGAAAAAAAGGTATCATATCAATAAAAGGAAATAAAAACTTTCACAACTATATAAATTGGATCCTAAGAAGTTCTAGAGACAAAATCTAAACTGCAAGACTAAATAAAATAATAGGATTCCCTTAAGGGATTGGAATTCCTACCTTAAAATTATTTATGAGTTCCCTAATGCCATGGACACCATTCCTATTGTCCCTACAAAGGAATAATATTTTTCTTTAGATGATGACATAGAGTTTGGGGTTAGGCGGCTCACAAATTGGAAAGCTTAGGACATTGAAGGCTACCAAGATGAAAATTTTAAAATCAGAGGGCCTATACTTATCCCTCACATACACACACTCTTCAATTTAGAAGTCAAGCATGGATTCTCTAAACCCTGGATGCAAAGCCTCATTGTTCCTATTTTTAAAAATGGGGATAGAAAAATTCCCTCTAATTATAGGACCATTATGATGAGCCCGATTTTAGCCAAGATGTATGGAATTATTTGGAAAAGAATATTATCGTTTGGCTAGAAAGTCATGGTAAAAGAGATAAAGGCCAGTCAGGGTTTAGGAGATATCATTCAACCGTCGACAATCTTGTTACCTTTAGTATCATTGCAAAGGAGTTCCATAATACTAAAATCAATATTTTTTGTTTTTTTGTTGACTTTAGAAAATCTTTTGACATGGTTCCTAGGAAAAACCTTTGGAATAGGTTGGAAGAGGTAAAATTGTCTCTCGAATTGAGGACTTTTGAAATAAGGATGTATGATAGCATTATTTATAAGTTTAAAAACACTAAGGGTTGGTCAAAATAGATTAACTACAATATCGGAGTCAAACAGGGTTGTCCCTTGTTCCCTACACTTTTTTGTCATATACATTGACAAGTTAGAAAATTGCTTGGAAAAAGAAGGATGTGTCATCCCTAATCTTACTGGTATAGTCATAAATCTTATTATTTATGCCAATGATATCATTCTTATGGTAAGGAGTCCCCATGATCTTGAAAACCTACTAAGAATCCTCAAGGATTTTTTTCTCCAATATGGGTATGAGTGTTAATACTGATAAGACTAAGGTCATGATTATTAAATCCAATAAGATAACTTATGATACCTTCTTATATGACAACAACAACTTGGAGGAAGTGACTTCATACAAATACCTTGGAATTAATATTCACCACAAGCTCAATTGAAAATATAGGTTTGAGAAAATCATTATTGGGATAAGAGGAAACTCCTCTTTGAGAGTCTTGTTGCACTTGTTATTCTTTATGGATGTGAAGTCTGAGGTTGTAGTATCTCTCGTGAATCCTGGAGAAAGAAAAAATACAAAATAATTTTATAACCTATAATCTCAAAATTAAAGTAAATACACCCTGTCCCATCCTCGTCTTAGAAACAAGACTCTCCTCCATTGAGAGCATGGATATGACTGTAACATCCTCCTCGTTACGACGACGAACCTCTTATAACAAGTACAATTTTTTTTTGTGTGTGCGGGTGTGTACAAGGGTAATAAACACATTCAACTTTGCGTCGCCACTCGACGATGAAGAAGACACATACACCGACGAATACAACATGATGACCTAAGACACACATCAAGTATCTGCATGCAAGGAACAACAATCAATCGAAAAATAAATAAAACTGAATACCCTCCCATCCTACCCTGCAATGGTTAGGACGTCCAAGACACATAAGCAACGCTCAAGCCCAGGTTCCCATCGATTTTAACCATTTAAGGTCTCAGGGCTGGCGACTGTTCTAAGGAACATGGAGGTGTCTACATCATGCCTGACTCAACAGACCAAGCCTACTAAGCTAAGGACAATCATCCCAGAAACTCCACAATAGAAACATAGGTAGCTAGAACCCTTACCATAAGCCACCAAGCACATCAAGTTTACATAACCAAATGTAACCCTTTACTTATAATAAACATTGACACCCTCAATGGGTAGCGCAAGCTGGGACGACTTCGTCAACATCCTAGAACCATTCCATTTATGCGAGAAGTCAAAAGGTGAAGGAGTGAACTAATTTATATATTAAACGATTTCTTTTCAATCAACTGTAGTAAACAATACCTCCTAAGATTCTGAACAATCACCACTAGAATTTAACTTAAGCAATATCCCCATTATATTAAAACAATACCCAAATTTTGTTAAACAAAATCCAATTGATATTAGAACGATATTCAAATAGTATTAAATCAATACTCAATTTATATTAAAACATTCTTCAACTTATATTAGAACGATATCCAAATTATATTAAAAACAATACTCATTGTATATAAGCCATATCCAAGTTATATTGCAACAATACCCAAAATTCAGTAAAACAAAATTCAAATTATGTTATAACAATACCCACAAAACAACCTGAAAACAATACCCAAACTATAAGATAGATTTGTTAGATTTAATAGATTCGCAATTAATTTACAAACCATTATGGTTCTATAAGGAAATAAATGTCTAAATTCTAACTATCATGGATGCTTACGAATTATAAAACTGATTGAAGGGAGAAATAAATTGCTAGAAAACAAATTTCAAGGAGGTGTGGAAGCATGGGTCAATATTCAATTTAGAAATTCTATATAAATACATTTTTTTAATAACTACAGCATTACCGCTGTAACTCCTCCAGAAACATGTCCGCAAACTCTGTCACCACCGGAAGGTATTCTAGACCTTTCGCTACTCCCTTCTCGTTTAGTGCAAGGATCGCATAAATCTTGCACCCCTTACGCATGCTCTTCCGAAGTTGCAAGGAAGAGATGAACCTCAGGGAAACTCCCTGGTTCCATCCTACAATCACAGGTCTCTGTCCCTCGTCATTGACCAAGCTCAACCGTTTTGTATTATAGTTGAGTATCACCTCATGCGATTCCAGCCAATCCATACCCATAATGACATCATAAGATCGTAGGATCGTGACGTATAGGTTGGCCCTCGTGGAAAACTCTCCAGGGTTAAGGATACATCTTGTAACCTTTCCTCCAACCTTCTGTTTGGCCCCTGAAGCCATCTCTACGAAGCTAAACTCATCCTATTCAACTGCCTTTACCTTAATCCTTTTTAGCGTTGCACCATAAATGAAACTCTCGGTAGCATTGGGATCTATCAAAATACTAAGGGTTTGGTTAGTGATGGTACCTGTCGTCTCAAGCACAGTCGACTGGTGCTCTGCCTGGCGGTTATTCACCACTGCATGAATCTGATGGGCCTTGCCCATATCTCCCACAGTGGTGGGTCCTTCTGATTCAGACGCTCTAGTCCTCTCCACAGGACAGTCGCGCTGGTAGTGTGGCTCCCCACACATCCAACAACCCTTCTTTGGCCCAGTAGTCCTGGTACCCAAAGTAGAAGATGACGACCCAATGGTCTGGAACCCTGGTTTGTTCTGCTGAACAGGCCTAAACTGTTGTTGCTGTGGAGGACGCTGTTGCTGATGCTGTGGTCCCCGGTAAGGTGTCCGCTGCTGAGGTGTCGGTCGCTAGGGTGTAGTGAAAGTGGATCCCCTATGGAAACCACAATATCCCTACGTATGTTCGATGGTGTCTGGTGCTACTGTGTTCCATATGAAACCCGTCCTGCTGGTCTCGCTTGAGTCCTGGTCTGACCCCCACTAATAAGATCCTCCTCTCCTATGAGGTCCTTTTGGATGACATCGTGCAAGGTTTGGGGCATCAAAATCCTAACCTTTGAATGTAGGCTACCATTAAGGCCGAACATGAACCTGTTGACCTTAAGTTTCTCTGTGTTAAGGTGCAGAGCATACTAGAGCAACTCCATAAAACGAGCCTCGTACTTGGGCACCGTACGACCTCCCTGTCATAGGGCATTGAAATCATTGAGCTGACACTCATTGAATTCCACTGAAAGGTACCTCTCTCGAAACCATTCCTTGAACAACTCCCATGACATGTCTTCGACGACCATGTTCAATTGCGGTAGGAGCGTCTTCCACCATAGAAGAGCGCTCCCCTTTAGTTGAAAGACCACCATGCGGACCTTCATGTTGGAGGTATAATCATGAAGTGTAAAGCATATATCCATGTTATCCAACCATGCCTCAGTTGCTGCGCCATCCGGGGTAAGAAAGAGGTCGAGAGATTTGACCTTCTCGAGTTCATGTTGAATGCTACCAGTACTAACTGGAGCGTGCGGTGGAACCTCAGCGGGTGACGGTGCTCTAGACTCATCTCTGTCCAAACGGTTGATCAGTGCTTTAGACATGCGCTGAAAAGATCTCATCATCCCAACAACATCGCCAACTGCTATCTTCTCCTGTCCGAGAACCTGCTCGTCTCCCTGGGGGTTAGACCCCTCAGGTGTGGATGCTACTGGAGGCATTGCACCTCCTCCCCTCGCACCCCGTCATCTGCCTCCATGGTGTTCTCTAACCATGATTACCTGCACGCACACAATCAACTCGATTAGCAACATTATAATCAAATCATGTCAACGAAATCCGTAGTGATCCCAAGTCGCAGGTTGAACACGCTCTGATACCATATGTAACATCCTCCTCGTTACGACGACGAACCTCTTATAACAAGTACAATTTTTTTTTTTTTTTGTGTGTGCGCTTGTGTACAAGGGTAATAAACACATTCGACTCTGCGTCGCCACCCGACGATGAGCAAGACACATACAACGATGAATACAACATGATGACCTAAGACGCATATCAAGTATCTGCATGCAAGGAATGACAATCAATAGACAAATAAATAAAACTGACTACCCTCCCGTCCTACCCTGCAATGGTTAGGACCTCCAAGACACATAAGCAACACTCAAGCCTAGGTTCCCATGAATTTTAACCATTTAAGGTCTTAGGGATGGAAACTGTTCTGAGGAACATGGAGGTGTCTACATCTTGCCCGACTCAACAGACCAAGCCTACTAAGCTAAGGACAATCATCCCAGAAACTCCACAATAAAAACATAGGTAGCTAGAACTCTTACCATAAGCCACCAAGCACATCAAGTTTACATAACCAAGCATAACCCTTTACTTATAATAAACATTGACACCCTCAATGGGTAGCGTAAGCTGGGACGACTTCGTCAACATCCCAAAACCATATCTCTTATGTGAGAAGTCGAAAGGCGAAGGAGTGAACTAATTTATATATTAAACGATTTCTTTTCAATCAACTCTAGTAAACAATACCTCCTAAGATTCTGAACAATCACCACTAGAATTTAACTTAAATAATATCCCCATTATATTAAAACAATACCCAAATTATGTTAAACAAAATCTAGTTGATATTAGAACGATATTCAAATAATATTAAATCAATACTCAATTTATATTAAAACATTCTTCAACTTATATTAAAACGATATCCAAATTATAGTAAAAACAATACTCATTGTATATAAGCATATCCAAGTTATATTGCAACAATACCCAAAATTCAGTAAAACAAAATTTGAATTATGTTATAAAAATACCCACAAAACAACTTGGAAACAATACCCAAACTATAAGATAGATTTGTTAGATTTAATAGATTCACAACTAATTTACGAACCATTGTGGTTCTATAAGGAACTAAATGTCTAAATTCTGACTGTCATGGATGCTTACGAATTATAAAACTGATTGAAGGGAGAACTGAATTGCTAGAAAAAATAAATAATTAATATATATATATATATATATATATATATATATATATATATAATAAATAAAATGAAATAAAACAATAAAATTTAAAATAAAAACCACTAAGTAATAATTATGGTCTTCATAAAATTTTGTAACATGAAGGGAGTAAGAAATTAAATTATTAATATGAAATAAAATATGTGGATATAAAAAGTAAAGAAGAATTAATTATTTGATAATTTAAAAGATACAAAATTAATGATAAAAGGGAAATTGGTTATATTCCACACCTACCTTTTTGAGTTCTAAGTAAAAGGGGAAAGAGGGAAAAAAAATAAAAAATAGGAAACTAGGGAAAGGAGGTAGCATAAAAAGGAAAAAGGGGAACTTAAGGGAAAAGAAGGAAGTCAACTTAGTAAGGAATCCACATTTAAGAGCTTCTAATTTTAAACTGATTTAGCAATTTCATAATAGGGAAATCCTTTAAAACCTGTAAGGGAATCTAGGGACACCTAGGAGTGATGCTAGGAGTAACTCTAGGTGGGTGAGGGAAATAAATATATTTACTTAATTAAAGAAATTAATTAATGGAGGAATGTAGGGGATGAGGGACACTTGTACGGAGAGGAAATTTTAGGAATTTATTTAAAAAAAAAACTTTAATTAAATGAGATTTTATGAAAGAAAGGAAGTTCGAAACTCTATAAAATAAAGGAAGGAGAAGGATGAATGACATCTTTTGTTTGCGTAACGTTACACTACAGAAATATCAACTTGAATGATTTACTTGTGGGAGTTGGGATACCCATCTCGGAGAGGAGTGGTAGGTCAGCCTTGCGAGGTGATCTGGGAGCTAGACGAAACCTATGGATAGTGTGTGTGGCCCCTTTGCGGATTGGGGGGCTAAGGGGGAAGAAGAGTACCCCTAGCATTAGATGGGAGGTACCGGTGGGGTCTCAACGGTCAGCGAGCAGGAGTTTCATGGAGCACAGGACGTCATTCGAAGAGGGCAATCAGGCAATGGTACACTCCTTTATTTTGTAGAGTAGAATGCATTAGGACTTATGCTTGGATCTGCTTATTGAATGTAAAGGAATTGGATGTTTAGATTGATAGCAGACCCCTTTTTCTTAGCCTAGTTTATTGTTTGGTTGATTGATTTATCGTGGCCTTAATCCCCGCTTGACTCGACACCCTTGTGGTTTGGCTGTGACCCATGCAATTGTTTGTTTTTCATCCCTAGCATACCAGTCCTCGCCTGAGCAGTCGACCATGAGCCTGATCTACTATCATCGCCTTAGTGTTAAAATACCTATGGATCTCAATGCCCTGCTTTTCTGTGCGAGGATGATGAGCGAAGGACCATACCTTCTTCCTTCTACCTCTGTTATTGTCTTGGGTTGATTGTTGACTTGTTCCTTATAGGACAGGTGCCTTAGTGTATGGATTTCCTTGCATCCTTGATAGTTTAGACATGTGCTTAATTGATCATCTCTACCTTGTCTGCACTTGACCTCATACCTTCTTTTGAACTTGAACAACGATTTATGCTCTGCTTTGGGATATCAAGGAGTTGATTGCTCGGCGTTCCTGGGCCGACCATTTTAAATTTATTAAAAGTGATTATTTGACTTATGTTTATTACCATTCCAGTAGCAGCAATTGAGTGACAGAGAATTTATATATAATGATGTGTGGCATGGGTATTCTGGCAAAAAGAAATAACTTCATGTATTTATTTTTCTTTTTACATTTGGTATTTTGGTGTTGGGAAACCATTGGATTCTTGTCTGCATATTCATGTTTGCATCCTAAAGCTAGAGAAACACTTAAATTTCTGAGTTTGCTTATTGTTTGCACCCATGAGTATCTAAATTCATTGATAGATCGCCCTTGTTGTAAATCCTGGAACATAAATGAAGTGATTGAGTATGTCTCGTTGATGCAATCCTTTCAAATTATAAGTCTGCGTATGGTGTAGACCTACACATCTCAATTCAAGGTTAGATAGCGAATGTTGTAAATCTAGAAACATAATGAATTGAAATGGGTTATTGCGATCTAATGCTGGCGGCGTTGTTTTTCATTTTTGTAGGTTTCCTCCATCATCCTATGGCCAAACGAGCCTGAGCCCACCTTTTCCTACATTTTTTTTAATCTTGTTAATATGATTCCCTGTTGGACTATGTGTTGTTTCCATCCTAAAGTCATTATATTCAATTTATTCTTGGTCAAACGTGCACAATGCTCGCGCCTAATAAATTCGAAAACAAACTATTTGCCTTCGGATGAACCAATACAACGAATGTTATTTTTTGGGATAGCATTTAAAAATAAAAATTTCCCTTTCTGGCGTGCATGTACAACGAATTGTTATTGCATAGTTGACAACCAATGCATAACGTTCCGACATGTCTGGTACAACGTTCAGGCCCTTTTCTTTGACAGCTAGATGCTTCTTACCTGGCAGGGACAGTTCCTGAAGGATGAGCTAGCATCAATTTTTCCCTTGCCTAAGTCTAGCCTGGCGTTACTTAAGGCGCCTCCGTAGTTACATTTGTTGTTGGAAGATAACAGTCTTAAAAATATCTCAAGTGGCCTAGGTGTCTGGCGTTGTCCATGTTCGACACACATGTAGTTGTTTACTGCCAACGAACGGTTCAAATGATTAATAAAACCCCTCTCTTCTGATGCTTGTGGTTAAGAGGCCAAGGAAACTTGTAACCGGTTGCCTTACATATGGTTAACAACCCTCGTGCTTTTACTGTGTAGTCTTACACTATTAAAATACTGTATTTTTATATGGAATTTGTTCCACGATTTCATCTTTTTATTTTAAAAAATTACTTATGCGCAACCACTCCTTACCCTGCGACAACCACCTCATGACTTTATGAATGACATTGACCAACGCATTAAGTGGTGAACCTTCTTAATCTTGACAGCTTCTATTATTCTGGAAATGATATTTATTGACTTGATAGCGTTGTTTAATATCATTCAAGTATGTTGAATAGAGTAATGTGAATTCCTTTAACCCCTTAATGGCATTCATATCTACCTTGAACGACTGTCCCTTGACAACAACCTTCAATTACCCATTTCCTGACTTCATTTGCTAATTTTAAAAGGGAGTAGAAAAAGGAATGCTTTTTTATTAATATTAAATTTAGAGATGAAGGGATGTATTCACTGATTACTGTCTTCAGTTGCTAATTTTAAAAGGTAGTTGAAAAAGGAATGCCTTTTTATTAATATTAAATTTAGAGATGAAAGGAAGGTATTTACTAGTTACTGTCTTCAGTTGCTAGTTATAAAAAGTAGTGAAAAAGGAATGTTTTTTATTTAGAGATGAAAAGGAATGTTTATGAAATAGTACGTTCATTTGAAAAAGGATGACATTATGTTGTTGATAGTTGTTTAGCGTCTAGGATAATGTTATTAAGTTTCCCTGCTTTTTATTTTATGTTGATTCTTATAAGCTTGCCCTTGTAAAAGGGTTATGGAAACGAATTCCTTATGTTCATTGTACACTTAGTATGCTTGGTTTATAAGGGAGAGATAAGGCAAGACATTCGAATATATTGCACCTTATAACAATGTGGATGCAGTGTTGATGGTTTAATTCTCACTTCTTGCACAAGAGGATTGTATGTCGTGAATGATAGTCATATATTTTAGAGTTCTTGCGCATTTGGATTTACGTAGTAAATGATGGTTTAGATATTTATGTTTTTATTTGGTTATTCTTGAAAGATTTCTTTAAACTTACTTATTTCTTGCGCACATGAAAACTAAGGTTTTGTATGACGTATTGCATAATGCTCTAGATTTTACTTCTTGCACGCAAGGGAATGTCAATGTAAGGTATGGTAGTCAGTTATTCACTTCTTGCATCATTAAAATTATTGTAACAATTCAGAGTTTAAGCGTGTTTAATGTGTGACCTTATATAAACAACATAGATTTTTTTTTATGGGCATAAATAAAGTGTTTCAATGTCTACCTGATGCAAAATACTTTAAGGGGTCGACTTTAAATATTGATTATTACGGAGTGAAGTGTCATGGATGATCTTGATGTTGTCTTTTAGCTTGTCAGCTTAGACTTGTTGGTTGGGGTGGGATGTAGACACCTCCTTGTTCCTCAGAACAATCGCCATCCCTGAGACCTTAAATGGTCAATATCGATGGGAACCTGGGGTTGAGTGTTTCTTATGTGTCCTGGAGGGCCTAACCATTGTAGGGTACTAACATGTGGGTTAGTCATTCTTATTCTTGTTAGGTCGTCATGTTTTGTTGCGTGAGCTGCTTGTGGGCACTCGTCGTCATGTTTCATTGTTGAGTATAATGTCATGTTTACCTACGCACACACAAAAATAAGAAAAAATAAAAAATTCCACTTGTTATGTGAGGCTTGATGTCTTGACGAAACGAGAGGTTGTCACATATGGTATCAGAGCGGGTTCAACCTGTGACTTGGGATTGCTACAAATTTCTTTTATATGATTGATTATACTGTTGTTGATTGAGTTGACTTGTGTGCATGTTGGTAATCATGGTTATAGGACGTCACAGAGGCAGATGATGGGGTGCAAGGGTAGGAGGCCTGACGCCTCCAATAGCATCCACACCTGAGGGGTCTAACCCCTAGGGAAACGAGCAGGTTCTCGGATAGGAGCAGATAGTAGTTGGCAATGTAGTCGGAATGATGAGATATTTTCAGCACATGTCTAAGGCACTGATCAACGGTTTGGACAGAGATGAGGCCAGGGCACTGACACCCACTGAGGTTCCACCACACACTCTGGTCGATAGTGATAGCATTCACTGTGAACTCAAGAAGGTCAAATTTCCCGAGTACTTTGGTGCCCCGAATGACGTAGCCATCGAGGCATGGTTGGAGAACATGGCTATGTGCTTCACACTTCATGATTATACCTCCAACATGAAGGTCCACATGGTAGTCTTTCAACTGAAAGGGAGTGTTCTTCTATCGTGGAAGATGCTCCTACCGCAGCCGAACATGGTCGTCGAAGACGTGTCATGGGAACTATTTGAGGAATGGTTCAGAGAGAGGTACATTTCAGAGGAATTCATTGAGCATCATCTCAATGAGTTCAACGCCTTACGACAGGGAGGTCGTACGATGCCCGAGTACAAGGCCCGTTTTATGGAGTTGCTCTGGTATGCTCCGCACCTTAACACCGAGAAACTTAAGGTCAACAGGTTTGTGCTTATCCTTAACAACAACCTGCGTGCAAAGGTTAGGATTTTGATGCCTCAAACCTTGCATGATGTCGTCCAGAAGTCCCTCATAGCAGAGGAGGAGCTTATTAGTGGGGGTCAGACCAGGACTCCAGCGAGACCAGCAGGGCAGGTTTCATCTGGAGCACAACAACATTAGACACCAACCAGACATACATCGGGATATCATGGCCTCCAGAGGGGATCCTCTTTCACTACACCCCGACGACCGATGCCTCAGCAGTGGACACCTTATCAGGGACCAAAACATCAGCAAGAACATCGCTTGCAACAACAACAGTTTAGGCCTATTCAGCAGAACAAACCAGGATTTTAGGTCGGTGGGCCGTCATCTTCTACTTTGAGTACCAGGACTATTGAGCCAAAGAAGGGATGTTGGACATGTGGGGAGCCATACTACCAATGTGACTTCCCTATGGAGAGGACCAAAGCATCCAAATCAGTCGGACCCACTACCATGGGAGATATGGGAAAGATCCATTAGATTCATGTAGCAGTGAATAACCGCCAGGCAGAGCACCAGTCAACTGTGCTCGAGACGACAGGTACCGTCGCCAACCAGTTCCTTACTATTTTGATAGATTCCAGTGCTATTGAGAGTTTCATTTCTGGTGCAACGTTAAAAAGGATTAAGGTAAAGCAATTTGAACAGTATGAGTTTAGCTTCGTGGATATGGATTCTCGAGACAAACAAAAGGTTGGAGGAAAGGTTATGGGTTGTGTCCTTAATGTGGGAGAGTTGGTCACAAAGGCCAACCTGTACGTCATGACCCTAGGATCTTATGATGTCATGATTGGTATGGACTGGTTGGAGTCGCATGAAGTGATACTCAACTGTAAGACAAAACGATTGAGCTTGGTTGATGATGAGGGATAGAGACGTGTGATTGTAGGACGAAACTAGGGAATTTCCATGAGGTTCATATTTTCCTTACAACTATGGAAGAGGATGCACAAGGGGTGCAAGATTTATGCGATCCTTGCGTTAAACGAGAAGGGAGTAGAGGAAGGTCTAGAACACCTTTCGGTGGTGAAAGAGTTTGCGAACGTATTTCCAAAGGAGTTACCTAGGATGATGCAAGAGAGGGAGTTGGAGTTTACCATAGACCTGAAACCGGGGGCTGAACCGATAATAAGAACGCCTTATCGAATGTTGACCCCATAGTTAAAAGAGTTGAAAATGCAACTGAAGGAGTTGTTGGACCTAGGACTGATATGTCCTAGTGTGTCACCATGGGGTGCACCTATTATTTTCATACGAAAGAAAGATAGATCATGGAGGCTTTGAATTGACTACCGTCAACTGAACAAGGCTATGATCAAGAATGAATATCCATTGCCGAGAATTCATGATATGTTCGATCAAATGAAGGGAGTGACGGTGTTCTCCAAGATCAATTTGTGATCAGGGTATCACCAGTTGTGAATCAAGGAGGATGACGTCCCTAAGACCGCCTTTAAGATGAGGTTTGGACATTACGAGTTTACTGTTTTACCGTTCGGGCTGACAAACACCCCAGGGGTATTTATAAGTTTGATGAACGGGGCATTCCATGAGTACTTGGACAAGTTCGCCCAAGTGTTCATTAATGATATTTTGATCTACTCTCGAATGATGGAGGAGCATGACGAGCAGTTGCGCTTGGTAATGCAGTGTCTGTGAGAGAAAAAATTGTATGGGAAGTTGTCCAGCTCATTTTATCAATCAAAGATTCACTACTTAGGGCATGTCATCTCCGACGAAGATATCTCCATGGATCCAGCCAAGGTCAAGGCTATTATGGAATGGCCTGCACCGGTGAATGTCTTGGAAGTGCGTAGCTTCATGGGTTTAGAAGGATATTATCGACGATTCGTTGAGGGGTTTTCGAAGATAGAAAATCTGATCACGAAATTGCAGAAGAAAAAAAAGAAGTTTGTTTGGACTGAGAAATGCGCAGAAACATTTCAGAGGCTCAAGGAGTTGTTGACAACAACACCAATACTAAAGGTCCCTGACATGGACGTGAACTTCTTGGTATGCATTGATGCATCCAAGGAAGGCTTAGGCAGAGTCTTGATCCAAGACGGATGAGTGATTGCTTACATTTCGAGGAAACTGAGAAGGCATGAGGAGAACTATGCGACACACGATTTGGAGTTATTAGCCATCGTATATGCCTTGAATTTTTGGAGACACTACCTTGTTGGGAGAAAATTTGAACTAAAGACTGACCATTGTGGACTACAACACATTTTTACACAAAGTGACCTGAACGCGCGACAACGACGTTGGTTGGAATTGCTTAGCGAGTACAACTTTGAGATTACTTACATAAAGGGAATAGTGAACAAAGTGTCATATGCCTTGAGTCAGAGACCACGCATATTTTTGGTGTTGCCTCTTTAGATGAATCTACATGAATGGATACTAACTTTCTAGTGTGAGGATGACTGGTACAAACAGGTCAATGGATTTATTGGACAAAACACAATGATGGTACCACGATTTGCAGGATTTTCATTTGATACTAACAGTTTATTGAGGTTTAAAAGTCGGATCTACGTACCGCCAAAGGATGAGTTGGGGATGTTGATCCTAAGCGAGGCTCATAGAGCAGTATACATGGATCATCTGGGAGTCACGAAGATGAGGGTTGACCTTAAACCCTTATTCTTATGGAAGGGAATGAAGGATGACATGGTCAACTATGTGGCCAGATGTCTAGAATGTCAACAGGTAAAGGCTGAACATAGACACCCAACAGGATTACTACAACCACATGCCATTCCGTAATCAAAATGGGAGGTTATTTCGATGGATTTTATTGTTGGATTGCCATTGACGGCAAGGAGACATGAATCGATTTTCATAGTGGTAGACACTCTGACGAAGAGTGATCACTTTATTCCTATACTTACAACGTTTCAGGCACCTGGCATAGCTAGAGTTTTCATTAGTAAGATCGTGAGGCTGCATGGTGTGCATAAGAGGATTATATCCAATCGAGGATCAGTGTTTACTGGACGATTTTGGACTAGTTTCCAAGAGGCCTTGGGAACCCAACTTAACTTTAGTACTGCATATCACCCAGAGACTGACAGGAAAACCAAACAAACTAACCAAACCTTGGAGGACATGTTGCACATGTACGTGATGGACCAACAAAAGCATTGGGAAGAATTCTTGCCACTAGTGGAGTTTGCTTACAACAACAGTTACTAGAGCACCATTAAGATGGCGCCTTTTGAGTTTCTTTATGGGTGACCGTGTCAGATGCCTTTGAGTTGGGATCAAATTGAGGATAAAGTCTTGGTGGGACCAGAAGAAATCCAAGAAATGGAAGAGAAAATGCAAACAATAAGACAAAGGATTAAAGAAGCGCAAGACCAACAGAAGAGTTATGTCGATGCACACCGTGTTGACCGTAGTTATGAGGTCAGCGATCGAGTCTTCTTGCGGGTTAAACTGCATAAGAGTTGGATCAAGTTTGGGAAGGGAGATAAACTCTCTCCTAGGTTCGTGGGACCTTTCGAGATTGTGAAGAGAAAGGGGCCCATGGCCTATCAACTAGCCTTGCCTGATTCCTTAAGGCGTATGCACGATGTTTTTCATGTATTTGTTTTGAGACATTATATAAGTGATCCTACACATGTTATTGAGATGAGTTCCTTGCAGGTATCAGACAAAGGAATGCTCATGGCTGAGCCATTTCGCATCTTATATCATCACGTTCGACAGTTACGACGTCGAATGGTAGATCAGGTCAAGGTCCAGTGGGACAATTATAGTCCGCACTCGACGACCTAGGAGGACGCATATGATATGCACCGAAAGTTTCCATTTTTGTTTGATAGATAGACATATGTTACTGTGATACACTTTACTTCGGTATTTATACTGTGAAACTTTGGGATGAAGTTTAGAACAAGAGGGGGTTTATGCTCGAAAGTGATCTAGATTATTATGATATTAAAACTTTTGATTTTGATGATGAGGTGTTATGGTTTGATGACATGTTTTTTTACTACATTAACATAGACAGGTGCTATTGACTTGGTTTTACTGAGTGTGCATGGTTTTTGTAACATCCCTCTCTGGCGCATCAGGAAAACTTATTCTTTGAGGACACTTGCTCGCAAGTGATCTAGACTATTATGAAATTAAAACATTTGTCCTTGATTATGATGTGTTATGATAGATCACATGATGTTTTTCTTCTTTGACATAGACAGGTGATATTGACTCGGTTTTACTGAGTGTGTAGGGTTTTTGACCTTGAGGATGCAAAGGCATTGACATAACCCCTTGGACTCTGGATTGAGTCAGGGAGTGTGCTATTGGGGTTTGATTGTTTTATTGTGATTTTAGTACGTTTGATTAGATGATATGATGTGGACATGTTCTAACATGATTGTTGATGATCCAGGCTAATGATAGCTTGTTGACTAGACTCACATATGGAGTAAAGGGGCCACACATGATTACCAGAGAGGTTGAGGGAGAGGTGTGGACAACAACCCTTCCAAAGCCTACTAGCACTCTCATCGTGGCTCAAACTGTAGGTTAATGATTACCTAGTTCGAGAGGATCCACGATGCCATGAGGGAAGACTGCGACAGTTGCTCATGATGAATCTCAGGGGCGCGCAATAAGGCGGGGGCCTTATTCCTTAGAATCCCTTAGTCTCCCACAAGTTCAGTTGGAGGAGTGTTGACTCCAGGGGTTATTGATGTCTACCAATGAGTCAAGAAGTGAGTGGCGCCCTTGGACCACGTGGTGCATCCTGAAGGGAACATTGCGCAAAAGAAACACAAGAGGTGAGTGGAACCCTTGGAGCACGTGGTGCATCCTGAAGGGCATGTCGCACAAAAAAAACACACTAGAGGCGAGTGGCACCCTTGGAGAATGTAGTGCATCCTGAAGGGCACATCGCATTGATGATGATGAAGGAACAAACCTAGATGGCTCTAAGACATTTAACACATTAAGAAATTCTTAAACAACTTCCCTAATTAAATGTCGCCTAGTTCAGAATCTAAGTCCTAAGTCTAAAACTTTTGTAGGGGTAAAATTTTGTCTAACCTTAAGAAAAATACCCTATAAAAATAAAAATTAAAAAAATTAAACTAAAAACCACTTAAGTAGAAGTTCTAGTCTTCATAAAAAAAAAATTGGGGTAAAATGAAGAGAGTAATAATTTGTAACGGACCTCCTCGTTACGACAACAACTCCTTAACAGGTGCAATTTTTTTTTTTGTTTAAGCTGTGTGCATGTGTGTAAAAAGGAACATACACTCTTGACTCTACACCGCCACCCGACAACCGACAAGATGCAACCACAATGATCACAACCAGAGGACATAAGGCACACAACTGCAAGCATTAAACGACTCTAGACAAAAGGAAGAATCCATAACAATCGATTTTGCTATTTCTGCACAGGAAAGAAGGGCGTTTAATCTTAGTCCTCTGCTCTGGGGAGAGAGAAGGTTAGATAGGCTCCTGGCCGACTTCTCAGGAAGAAACTAGTAATCTTCGTCAGGTGTGTCGCAAGAGTGGAAACCCTGCCTTTAAAGGGCCTGAGACTCTTGATACGATACTGGATTCTTTATACAGGAGAAATTCACACACACCGCCTCATATACTAAGTCTACCTGGAGGTGTCTACCTCCCGCCCGACATGAGCAGACCAGCATTGAAATGATTACCACCAAGTACAAAAAGGGTTCAATAACGACAATCCGCAAAGGAAGGCGTAAGCTAAATACAACCTCATCAACTACCCAACCAGAAATCCTGGCTAGAGGTGATTATCTAAGATCTAAATGGACGATGAATACCGATCACTGAACTGGTCTAAGTTTAATGTTGTCTTACATCTTGATGGCAGGTCATAACTCAATTTTTCGTTTACAACTTGATGATAGTGTTGAAATCGTTTAAAAAATCAATTAAGTCAACATGTAAACTTAAATTTAGCATTAAGAATCGATCTACCTTAAGGGTTTAAAAATTTAAAAACAAGATACCAAGTTGTAATAACTAAACAAACCCATCTTTATAAATGCATACAAGAATAACCCCTTCTTAAAAATGAAAGACTACATCCCCCCTTTTTTTTTCATAAATAACTGAAGGAATTAAACCCTTCTTAAACGATTAATAAAAGAATACCTCTTTTCTTAAACAAGAATAAAACCCTTCTTAACTTCTTAATAAAAGAATACCTATGTCCATAAAACAAGAATAAAAGCCTTCTTAAATTCTTAATAAAAGAATACCACTTTCCATAAAACAAGAATAAAACCCTTCTTAAATGCCTAATAAAAGAATACCACTTTTCATTGAATAAATAAATAAAAGGAAAACCCTTCTTAAAATGATTTAAATAAAATTCATTTTAAATAAAAGAATACCTCCCTTCATTAAGTAAGAATAAACCCTTCTTAAATGCTTAATAAAAGAATACCTCTTTCCATAAAACAAGAATAAAACCCTTCTTAAATGATTAATAAAAGAATACCACTTTCCATAAAACAAGAATAAAACCCTTCTTAAATGCCTAATAAAAGAATACCACTTTTCATTGAATAAATAAATAAAAGAAAAACCCTTCTTAAAATGATTTAAATAAAAGAATACCTCCCTTCATTAAGTAAGAACAAAACCCTTATCATTGTAAATCATTCTACCACCATTTAATTGGCAATTAAATAACCTGCTATCACATAACCCTGCAATTACGTGACAACTAGATAATTAGCATTTAAATAACAATGAAATAGAAATTTAAATAATTATCATTACAATAAATGACTGGAAGTCAACTAACAATGGAATAAAACTTAAAGGATCGTGGGGGATTCTCTCTAAGAATGCACCCAGGCAAAAATCGACTCAGGTTGTCTAAAAGAGGCACTCAGCCATAAAATTTAATAATTACCTGCAAGGGTTTCTTGACAATACAGTAGGAAGGTAGTTGGAGTTTACATGCTCTCCCAGGTACCAGGTTTTGGGTATGGTGCTACCATTCTACAAAAAGAATACGAATAGCGCGGGTAATATGTTAAAAATTGAAATAAGGATAAGGAAAGGACGTGCAGATTAAATCACTGTCATCTAGTGGCTTGCAGGATTGATCGAAATGACAAAGGTAAGGAAATCCAAATTAATAAAAATTAAAAGCGTCAGAGGAACAGACGAAATTTCTCAATGAAGCGAGCTGAGGTTCTGCATTAAAGTAGTAACCGTTGCTTAAGGAGAGACTTCAGGTTACAAGGTAACAACCAGGCACTGTCATGAGTGATAACCAGGCATTAAATTAATGATACAGGGCTAACACCAACATTGGGGAAAATCTTCGTTGTCAGTCATGTGAGGAGGGGGAAAGTGTGGGTACAGGCCATGGGTTTAAAGGATTCTGAGTCCCCAAAGGGAACCCTCACCATGCGTCGATAGGAACAGATTCCCAGATCAGGACGACATTGCCAGAAGGAGAGAGATCGCCCAAGGAAATGCACCGAGGTAAAGACGCAGACAGTCGTATACACAGTCCACCGAGGGAGGGGTGTCGGCCGCAGGGAAGAGAGGCTAAAAGAGAGCATGCAGGGGCGAAGGTAGTTAGGTTTAACAGTGCTCGGGTGAGGTGTACGAGGTGGGAAATGCCTAGAAGTGTTCGCAACATTGCCAACGCAGAAGTTGCCAAGGCAATGTGGAATCTGGGCCGCATAGCAGAATGTGTTTTCTTTTTGTTTTTGTACATACAGAAGGCGAGGACGTCAAACACTTTACCACCCCAGGACCCAAATTAACAAGTATTTCCATTAGAAGGCACTACTCGAACACAGTCGCTTAATCTCGACAGCCAACCCTTTTGGAGTAAAAAAAAAGAACGCTCATGCAATTTCTACTATACGGGCTTCGTACTGTTTACTAAGTGCTGGGATAACCAATTATCTGAGAGCTGGGTAAGAAACGACAGTCTGAGGTTGATTTCAAAATTTGAATCCAGAACCTGGTTATAACGTCGACGCACCAGACGCTGGCCCAACCGGGGTATCCACACGCAGAATCAAGGGTTTATACGTTTCTGTTGATACTGAGAGGGGGGGTGAATCAGTATCCAGTACAATTTAAAAACCTTTTTCAACTTATACTTAAACCATTCAATTATATCCAATGAGAAATGAACAATAGTATAAGAGTTACACCAATACACCACAATACACCAT
>ML787380.1:64259-76171 GCA_009831015.1 Picea engelmannii
TTCCAAATGTAAAGGGAGGGATAAACCTCCAAGAGGAATATACAATCCTCCAATATCAAGAGAGATTTGAACTCTCTATCCTTTCCCCTTCCTTCCACCCAAGAATATATGAGAGATAATAAAACTTTATTCAATTCTGGTCTATTCAGAAGACCCAAATTGTACAGCATGCCCCGCACTCAATATTTAACATCTGATTCTGAGACTCGCAAAAAAGAAACTACAGTCCGTACTATTTCCAATGGAAGTGTTCCCACTACATTTGGAGTCTGTATGAAAACGTTATGATTGTTTTACCCAGAACACCTATTTTTTGACTAGTTTCAGGACTGGTCACAAACCCTATATTACACAGAGTGTATCTCCATAATTATAGCGAATCAAGAGATGAAATTTTTACCAGAGGTACCCTAATATGTCTTCTCAATACCATAGAGATTTCACCATCTGAGTCGTTCTAGAAAAAACTTTATTGCAAAAATGGTAAGATGACCTGAAAATAACATACCTTAGAACACATCACCAAAAGACTTCATCCTCCCTTGAAATCCGACCTTCTTTTACTTCTTCTTCTCTCTAAAATTCGACTTGTATCAAATGAAAGTATAATGATGTTTATTTATACCATTTATGTCACTTCCTTTTAACATTAGGGCCGACCTGCCAATTTCTTATTTTGTAATTCTTTTCTTTAATTATCTTCAGGGCCTACATGTACAATTCACTTTGTCATCTTCAAAAATTCATTTCACCTCGACCATGAGGATCCACGTGACGTGCCACATAGCACCGAAAACAACATGATGTATACTATCCATCCATGGGTGTTGTATCTGCATGTTCATTTTCCTTCATGTCCAAATAACTTCATCAATCTTGTGGTCCACAACCCATGACTAGGGTTGACATCAATGACAACAACCAATCTTCCAACAATTTCCTTTTCTTATCAGAAGAACAACATGCAAGAAGAGATTGATAAATCCCACCAACGCCTGAATGCCTAGGAATAATATACAGACAAGCACCTTATCGATATTTTTTGTGTTTCTTTATCTACCAATAGAGGGAAAAACATTGTTTCAATGGCATTGACATCCATAACACTTACACAGCATTTACATGGCAACCCATTCCATTATCATGAGAGAACCTTAAGAATAACAATAGATATGATTATAATCGCTAAGTACATGACTACAAACATTCATTTAGTCCATTCACAACTGATAACCCATTCCCAGCATGAGTCTTAATGCGTAGCATTCTACAAATTTGAAAACCATACCGTTGCCTCAATGTCGCCCTCCAGTGTCATCCTCTCTCTGTGTCGCTCCTGCTCCGTGTCGCTCCCGCTCCGTGCCACTCCCGCTCGCCGACCGTAGCAACTACACCGGTACCTCCCAGCCAAACACTAGGGGTACTATGCTTCCCCCTTAGCCCCCCGAGCTGCAAAGGGGCCACACACAGTCCAAATGGTATACCTAGCTTCCCATCTTGCCTCCACGGCTGAGCTACCACTCTATTACAAGATGAGAAATTCCCAACTCCCCATAAGAAATCAGTCCAGTCCCCATTTCGGCAGCATCACAATACCTAACAGCCCATCCCCCCTTTTTTCCCCCTTCCCCCTTTATTTTTATGGAGTCTCAAACCCTAAATATTATTTAAGTTAAGTTTTAATGAAAAACCCTCAAATTCTTGTGTCTTACAAGTGTCACTCATCCCACCCCACCTTTTTACACAAATAATTTCTTTAACTTATTAATTGTCTATGTTTCCCCTTTTTACTTAGTTTCCCTATATATATATATATTTTTAATCCCCTCTTTAAAACCAAAAAGTAATGCGCCATTTAATATATCCATTTTATTTTTAAATTTGTAACTTTATATTAATGGTAGATGTGGTAGGGACTAATAAATTAACGTAAAGGGAATCCATTATTAATTTTTCTTTATTCTATAAATTAGAGATTATGGAATACACGACAATTTGTTTATAATATATATATATATATATATATATATATATATATATTATTTTATTTTTCCTATTTACATGCATGTTATTCATCATTTTAATTTATCATTAATATACATATATGGTTTAATGAGAGATTAAAGTGATGACAAACATGTATATGGGAAATGTAGATGTACAACATAAAAGAGGAATAATGAGATATTAAGGGGATGGATGGTGATTTAATAATGTGAAATGGACATGTAAAAGGGAAAATGGATACTAGGAGATTAAGGTGATGGAAGATAGTTTAATAATGTAGACAGGGATAATGAGAGGATAATGGTCTTAGTTTTTTTTTTTTTTTGGAAATTTCTTTATGTTATACTACGTAGGTGATGTCATTCTTCCACAAGTTAGGAATTAATTTCTTCTTTGTAAAATTTTAAAACTATTAGGTTTACTTTAAATCTTACCCTCGTCATCGCCCCAAGAATTTTCTGAAGACCCAACTATTACTTAGGTGGGTTTTTGTTTAATTTGATATTTTTATTCGAGGGTCTGCTCTTAAGGTTAGATTAAAATTTTACCCTAAAATTTTTAGACTTAGAACTTAGAGTCTGAAATGGCCGACACGGGGTTAGGGAATTTGTTTAAGGATTTCTTAAGGCGTTATTATCTTAGGGCTATTTAGGTTTGTTTCCTTCATCAACATCCATGCGACGTGCCCTTCAGGACGCACCACGTGCTCCAAGGGTGCCACTCGCCTCGTTCCCTTTCCTTTGCGCGACGTGCCCTTCAGGATGCACCACGTGCTCCAAGGGTGACACTAGCTTCTTGTGTTTCTTTTGTGCGATGTGCCCTTCAGGATGCACCACATGATCCAAGGGTGCCACTCGCTTCTTGTGTTTCTTTTGTGTGACGTGCCCTTCAGGATGCACCACGTTCTCCAAGGGTGCCACTCACCGACTGGACTAATTGGTAGACATCTATAACCCCTGGAGTCAACACTCCTCCAGGTGAACTTGTGGGAGACTAAGGGCTCTAAGGAATAAGGCCCCCGCCTTATTGCGCACCCCTTAGAATCATCGTGAGCGATTGTCGAAGTCTTCCCTCACGACATCGTGGATCCTCTCGAACTATATAATCGTTAACCTACAGTTCGAGCCACAGCGGGAGTGCTAGTAGGCGGTGGCGGGGTTGTTGTCCACCCCTCTCCCTCAACCTCTCTGGAATATTGTGTGTGGCCTCTTTACTCCATATGTGAGTTTCGTCGGCAAGCTATCGTCACCCTGTATCATCGACAATCGTGTCAGAATATGTCAACATCAAAACATCAAATCAATGAAATATCACCGTAAATAAATCAACCCCAAAAGAACACTCCCTGACTCAATCCGGAGTCCAAGGGGTTCCAATGATGCCTCTGCATCATCAAGGTCCAAAAACCCTGCACACTCAATACAACTGAGTCAAATAGAACCTGTCTACATCACATAGTAAAACATCACGTCGTCTATCATAATGCATCATAATCAAGTATAAATGTTTTAACTTCAGAAAGTCCAGATCACTTGCGAGCAAGTGTCCTCAAATAATAAGTTTTCTCAGGGCGACAGAGCGGGATGTTACATACACCCCCTCTTGGTCTAAACTTCGTCCCGAAGTTTCTCAGTATAAATGTCGAAAAAGTATCACAGTATCATAAGTCTATCTAATCAAACAAAAATGGAAACTGTTGGTGCATATCATGTGCATCCTCCCAGATCGTCGAGTGTGGGCTATAACTGTCCCACTGGACCTTGACCGGATCTACCGTTCGACATCGTAACTGTCGAACACGATGATCTAATATGTTGACTGACTCAGCCGTGATCGCTCCCTCGTCCGATACCTACAATGAACTCAAGTCGATCACGTGTGTAGGATCATTAATATAAAGTCTCAGAACAGATACATGAAAAACATCGTGCAACGCCTCAAAGAATCAGGCAAGGCTAGTCGATAAGCCACAGGCCCCTTTCTCTCCACAATCCCGAAAGGTCCCACGAATCTAGGAGAGAGTTTAGCTCCTTTTCCAAACCTGATCGAACTCTTATGCAGTTCAACCTGCAAGAAGGCTCGATCACCGACCTCGTAACTACGGTCGACACGGTGTGCATCAACATCACTCTTTTGTCGATCCTGTGCTTCTTTAATCCTTGGTCTTATGGTTTTCATTTCTCTTCCCTTTCTTGGATCGCTTCTGGTCCCACCGGGACCCTATCCTCAAGCCGATCCCAACTCAAGGGCGTTCGACACGGTCACCCATAAGGAAACTCAAAAGGTGCCATATTAATGGTGCTCTAGTAGTTGTTGTTGTAAGCGAACTCTACTAGGGGAAAGAATTCCTCCCAACACTTTTGTTGGTCCATCACATACATGTGCAACCTGACTTCCAAGGTTTGGTTCATTCATTTTGTCTGTTCGTCCGTCTCTGGGTGATAAGAAGTATTAAGTTATGTTGGGTTCCCAAGGCCTCTTGGAAACTCGTCCAAAATCATCCAGTAACCACCGATCCTCGATCATATATGATCCTTTTAGGCACGCCATGCAACCCCACAATCTCACTGATGAAAACTCTCACTATGTCAAGTGCCTGATACGTCGTACGCACAGGAATAAAGTGAGCACTCTTCGTTAGAGTGTCTACTACTACAAAAATCGAGTCGTGTCTCCTTGCCATCAGTGGCAATCCAATAACAAAATCCATCAAAATAACTTCCCATTTCGATTCCAGAATGGCATGTGGTTCAAGTAAACCTGTCAGGTGTAGATTCTCAGCCTTTACCTGCTGACACTCTAGACATCTAGCCACAAGGTTGACTATGTCAGCCTTCATTCCCTTCTAGAAGAAAAGGGTTTAAAGTCTACCCTCATCTTCGTGACTCCTAGGTGAGCCATGCAAACTGCTCTATGAGCCTTGCTCAAGATCAACATCCTCAAATCGTCATTTGGCGTTACGTAAATACGACCTCTAACCCTCAATAACTCGTCGCTATCAAAATAAAATCCTTCATATCGTGGTACCATCATTGTGTTTTTTTTTTTCGATAAAATCCTCGACTTCTTTGTACCAGTCATCGTCACGTTGTAAAGTGAGAATCTTCTCATGTAGATTCGTTTGAAGAGGTAACACCAAAAAGATGCACGACCTCTGACTCAAGGCATCCTCCACTCTGTCCACTGTACCCTTTATGTAAGTAATCCCGAAGTCGTTCTCGTTAAGAAATTTTAACCAACGCCGTTGTCGCGCGTTCAAGTCGCTTTGCGTAAAAATGTGTTGTATTCCACAATGATCAGTCTTCAATTCAAATTTCTGTCCAACAAGGTAGTCTCTCCAAACCTTCAAGGAATATATGATGGCTAATATCTCCAAATCTTGCATCGCGTAGTTCTCCTCATTCCTTCTCAGTTCCCTTGAAAAGTAAGCAATCACTCATCCGTCTTGCATCAAGACTCTGCCTAATCCTTCCTTGGATGCGTCAGTTCATACCAAGAATTCCGCATCCATGTCAGGGACCTTTAGTATCGGCGCTATCGTCAACAACACCTTAAGCCTCCGAAATGATTCCGCTCATTTCTCGGTCCAAACAAGCTTCTTGTTTTTATTCTGCAAATCCCTGATCGGATTTGATATTTTTGAAAATCCATCGACAAACCGTCGATAGTCGAGCTTACCAGATCAGATTTGCGGAGCTTACCAGAGCAGCGCCATAAAACGTTCCTCGTACTCGAGCACCATACGATCTCCCTGTCGTAAAGCGTTGAACTCATTGAGCTAACGCTCAATAAATTCCTCTGAAAGATACCTCTGTCGGAACCGTTCCTCGAACAGTTCCCATGACACGCCTTCAATGGCCATGTTCAGCCGTGGTAGGAGTGTCTTCCACCATAGAAGAGCGCTCCCCTTCAGTTGAAAGACTGCCATGCGGACCTTCATGTTGGAGGTATAATTATGAAGTGCGAATCACATCGCCATCCTTTCCAACCATGCCTCGATGGCTGTGCCTTCCGGGGCACCCAAGAACTCAGGAAATTTTACCTTCTCGAGTTCCCGGTGAAAGCTACCTATAACGGCCGGTGCGCACGGCGGAACCTCAGTGGGTGTCGGTGCCCTGGTCCTGTCCAATCGGCTTATCAGTGCCTCAGACATGCACTGAAAAGACCTCATCAACCCCACGACATCGCCATCTGTGATCTGCATCTGTTCGAGAACCGGCTCGCCTCCTGGGGGTTTAGACCCCTCAGGCATGGATGCTACTGGAGGCATCGTGCATCCTCCCCTAGCACCCCATCGTCTGCCTCTGCAGCGTCCACTAACCATGATTACCATGCATGCACACAATCAACTTTATCCGCAATGGTATAGAAAATCAAATCGTGTCAACGGAAGCCGTAGTGAATCCCAAGTCGCGGGACGAACCCGCTCTGATACCATATGTAACGGACCTCCTCGTTACGACAACAACTCCTTAACAGGTGCAATTTTTTTTTTGTTTAAGCTGTCTGCATGCATGTAAAAAGGAACATACACACTTGACTCTACGCCGCCACCCGACAACCGACAAGACGCAACCACGATGATCACAACCAGAGGACATAAGGCGCACAACTGAAAGAATTAAATGACCCTAGACAAAAGGAATAATCCATAACACTCGATTTTGTTATTTATGCACAGGAAAGTAGGGCGTTTAATCTTAGTCCCTTGCTCCGGGGAGAGAGAAGGTCAGATAGGCTCCTGGCCGACTGCTCAGGCAGAAACTATTAATCTTCGTCAGGTGTGTCGAAAGAGTGGAAACCCTACCTTTAAAGGGCCTGAGACTCTTGATACGACACTAGATTCTTTATACAGGAGAAATTCACACACACTGCCTCATATACTAAGTCTACCTGGAGGTGTCTACCTCCCGCCCGACATGAGCAGACCAACAATGAAATGATTACCACCAAGTACAAAAAGGGTTCAAGAAGGACAATCTGCAAAGGAAGGCGTAAGCTAAATACAACCTCATCAACTACCCAAAAAAAAATCTTGGCTAGAGGTCAGTATCTAATATCTAAATGGATGATGAATACCGATAACTGAACTGGTCTAAGTTTAATGTCGTCTTACATCCTGATGGCAGGTCATAACTCAATTTGTCGTTTACAACTTGATGATAGTGTTGAAATCGTTTAAAAACTCAATTAAGTCAACATGTAAACTTTAATTTACCATTAAGAATCAATCTACCTTAAGGGTTTAACAATTTAAAAACAAGATACCAAGTCATAATAACTAAACAAACCCATCTTTATAAATGCATACAAGAATAACCCCTTCTTAAAAATGAAAGACTACATCCCCCTTTTTTTTTCATAAATAACTGAAGGAATTAAACCCTTCTTAAACGATTAATAAAATAATACCTCTTTTCTTAAACAAGAATAAAACCCTTCTTAACTGCGTAATAAAAAAATACCTCTTTCCATAAAACAAGAATAAAACCCTTCTTAAATGATTAATAAAATAATACCACTTTCCATAAAACAAGAATAAAACCCTTCTTAAATGCCTAATAAAAGAATACCACTTTTCATTGAATAAATAAATAAAAGAAAAACCCTTCTTAAAATGATTTAAATAAAAGAATACCTCCCTTCATTAAGTAAGAATAAACCCTTCTTAAATGCTTAATAAAAGAATACCTCTTTCCATAAAACAAGAATAAAACCCTTCTTAAATGATTAATAAAAGAATACCACTTTCCATAAAACAAGAATAAAACCCTTCTTAAATGCCTAATAAAAGAATACCACTTTTCATTGAATAAATAAATAAAATAAAAACCCTTCTTAAAATGATTTAAATAAAAGAATACCTCCCTTCATTAAGTAAGAACAAAACCCTTATCATTGTAAATCATTCTACCATCATTTAATTAGCAATTAAATAACCTTCTATCACATAACCCTGCAATTATGTGACAACTAGATAATTAGCATTTAAATAACAATGAAATAGCAATTTAAATAATTATCATTACAATAAATGACTAGCAGTCAACTAACAATGGAATAAAACTTAAAGGATCGTGGGGGACTCTCTCCGAGAATGCGCCCAGGCAAAAATCGACTCATGTTGTCTAAAAGAGGCGCTCAGCCATAAAATTTAATAATTACCTGCAAGGGTGTCTTGGCAATACAGTAGGAAGGTAGTTGCAGTTTACATGCTCTCCCAGGTACCAGGTTTAGGCTATGGTGCTACCATTCTACAAAAAGAATACGAATAGCGCGGGTAATATTTTAAAAACTGAAATAAGGATAAGGAAAGGACGTGCGGATTAAATCACTGTCATCTAGTGGCTTGCAGGATTGATCAGAATGACAAAGGTAAGGAAATCCAAATTAATAAAAATTAAAAGCGTCAGAGGAACAGACGAAATGGCTCAACGAAGCGAGTTGAGGTTCTGCATTAAAGTAGTAACTGTTGCTTAAGGAGAGACTTTAGGTTACAAGGTAACATCCAGGCACTGTCATGAGTGATAACCGAGCATTAAATTAATGATACAGGACTGACACCAACATCGGGGCAAATCTTCATTGTCAATCATGTGAGGAGGGGGAAAGCGTGGGTACAGGCCATGGGTTTAAGGGATTCCGAGTCCCCAAAGGGAACCCTCACCACACGTCGATAGGAACATATTCACAGATCAGGGCGACATTGCCAGAAGGAGAGAGATCACCCAAGGAAATGCGCCGAGGTAAAGACGCAGACAGTCGGTTACACAGTCCGCCGAGGGGGGGTGTCGGCCGCAGGGAAGAGAGGCTAAGAGCGAGCATGCAGGGGTGAAGGTAGTGAGTTTTAATAGTGCTCGGGCAAGGTGTACGAGGTAGGCAACGCCTAGAAGTTTTCGCAGCATTGCCAACGCAGAAGTTGCCAAGGCAATGTGGAATCTGGGCCGCATAGCAGAATGTGTTTTCTTTTTGTTTTTGGACATACAGAAGGCGAGGACGTCAAACACTTTACCACCCCAAAACCCAAATTAACAAGTATTTCCATTAGAAGGCACTACTCGAACACAGTCGCTTAATCTCGATAGCCAACCCTTTTGCAGTAAAAAAAAATAACGCTCATGTAATTTCTACTATACGGGCTTCGTACTGTTTACTAAGTACCGGGATAACCAAGTATCTGAGAGCTGGGTAAGAAACGACAGTCTGAGGTTGATTTCAAAATTTCAATCCAGAACCTGGTTATAACACCGACGCACCGGACACTGGCCCAACTGGGGTATCCACACGCAGACTCAAGGGTTTATACGTTTCCTTTTCTTATCAGAAGCCCAACATGCAAGAAGAGATTGATAAATCCCACTAACGCATGAATGCCCAGGAATAATATACAGACAAGCACCTTATCGATATTTTCTTTGTTTCTTTATCTACCAACAGAGAGAAAAACATTGTTTCAGTGGCATTGACATCCATAATACTTACACAACATTTACATGGAAACGTGTTCCATTATCATGAGATAACCTTAAGAATAACAACAGATATGATTATAATCGCTAAGTACATGACTACAAACATTCATTTAGTCCATTCACAGTTGATAACCCATTCCCAGCATAAGTCTTAATGCGTACCATTCTACGAATTTGAAAACCATACCGTTGCCTCAATGTCGCCCTCCAGTGCTGTCCTCTCTCTGTGTCGCTCCTGCTCCGTGTCGCTCCTGCTCCGTGCCGCTCCCGCTCGCTGACCGTAGCGACTACATCGGTACATCCTAGCCAAATTCTAGGGGTACTCTGCTTCCCCCTTAGCCCCCCGAGGCGCAAAGGGGCCACACACAGTCCAAATGGTATACCTGGCTTCCCAACTCACCTCCACGGCTGAGCTACCACTCTATTACAAGCTAAGAAATTCCCAACTCCCCACAAGCAATTGGTCCAGTCCCCATTTCGGCAGCATCACAATACCTAACAACCCATCCCCCCTTTTTTCCCCCTTCCCCCTTTCTTTTTATGGAGTCTCAAACCCTAAATCTTATTTAATTTAAGTTTTAATGAAAAACCCTCAAATTCCTGTGTCTTACAAGTGTCACTCATCCCCCCCCAACCTTTTTCCACAATTAATTTCTTTAACTTATTAATTGTCTATGTTTCCCCTTTTTACTTAGTTTCCCTATATATATATATATATATATTTTTAATCCCCTCTTTAAAACCAAAAAGTAATGCGCCATTTAATATATCCATTTTCTTTTTAAATTCATAACTTTATATTAATGATAGATGTGGTAGGGACTAATAAATTAACGTAAAGAGAATCCATTATTAATTTTTCTTTATTCTATAAATTAGAGATTATGGAATACACGACAATTTGTTTATAATATATATATATATTATTTTATTTTTCCTATTTACATGCATGTTATTCATGATTTTAATTTGTCATCATCCATCATTTTAATTTATCATTAATATACATATATAGTTTAATGAGAGATTAAAGTGATGACAAACATGTATATGGGAAATGTAGATGTACAACATAAAAGAGGAATAATGAGAAATTAAGGGGATGGATGGTGATTTAATAATGTGAAATGGACATGTAAAAGGGAAAATGGATACTAGGAGATTAAGGTGATGGAAGATAGTTTAATAATGTAGACATGGATAATGAGAGGATAATGGTCTTAGTTTTTTTTTATTTTTGGAAATTTCTTTATGTTATACTACATAGGTGATGTAATTCTTCCACAAGTTAGGAATTAATTTCTTCTTTGTAAAATTTTAAAACTATTAGATTTACTTTAAATCTTACCCTCGTCATCGCCCCAAGAATTTTCTGAAGACCCAACTATTACTTAGGTGGGTTTTTGTTTAATTTGATATTTTTATTCGAGGGTCTGCTCTTAAGGTTAGACTAAATTTTTACCCTAAACGTTTTAGACTTAGCACTTAGAGTCTAAACTGGCCGACACGGGGTTAGGGAAGTTGTTTAAGGATTTCTTAAGGCGTTATTATCTTAGGGCTATTTAGGTTTGTTTCCTTCATCAACATCCATGCGACGTGCCCTTCAGGACGCACCATGTGCTCCAAGGGTGCCACTCGCCTCGTTCCCTTTCCTTCGCGCGACGTGCCCTTCAGGATGCACCACGTGCTCCAAGGGTGCCACTCACTTCTTGTGTTTCTTTTGTGCGACGTGCCCTTAAGGATGCACAACGTGCTCCAAGGGTGTCACTCACTTCTTGTGTTTCTTTTATGCGATGTGCCCATCAGGATGCACCACGTGCTCCAAGGGTGCCACTCGCTGACTGGACTGATTGGTAGACATCTATAACCCCTGGAGTCAACACTCCACCAGGTGAACTTGTGGGAGACTAAGGGCTCTAAGGAATAAGGTCCCTGCCTTATTTCATGCCCCTTAGAATCATCGTGAGCGACTGTCGCAGTCTATCCTCATGGCATCGTGGATCCTCTCGAACTAGGTAATCGTTAACCTACAGTTTGAGCCACGGCAGGAGTGCTAGTAGGTGGTGGTAGGGCTGTTGTCCACCCCTCTCCCTCAACCTCTCTGGAATCTCATGTGTGGCCACTTTACTCCATATGTGAGTCTGGTCGGCAAGCTATCGTCAACCTGCATCATCGACAATCGTGTCAGAATATGTCAACATCAAAACATCAAATCAATGAAATATCACCGTAAATAAATCAACCCAAAAATCACATTCCCTGACTCAATCCGGAGTCCAAGGGGTTCCACTGATGCCTCTGCATCATCAAGGTCCAAAAACCCTGCACACTCAATACAACTGAGTCAAATAGAACCTGTCTACATCACATAGTAAAACATCACGTCGTCTATCATAATGCATCATAATCAAGTATAAATGTTTTAACTTCAGA
>ML787380.1:91713-113732 GCA_009831015.1 Picea engelmannii
CAGACCTTCAAATCACCGCCCTTGAGCCAGATCCGGTGCTGGCAACGAGAGCATCCAAACCAGGAGGTGCCGGTCAAGCTAAGCCTGGCCGCCGAGGGCCGAGGCTGCCTGTGCGCGCGGCTAGGGTTCTCATCGTGCTCCTAGAACTGTTCTAGTTAGATTTTAATTAATGATTAATATATAAGTATAAAATCATAATAAAGGTAATGTAATGTAATGTTATGTTAATGAAATGTAATATGATGGAATGTAATGAATTGTAATGTAATGAATTGTTAATGAAATGTACGCAAATGTATTGTAATGTAATGTTAAGGTAATGTGGTGTAATGTTTTATATTCATGCTAATATTCATGGTAAAGTAAATGTTAATGTGTTCATCATTATGGTAATGATATCATAGTTTATTTATTATGGTTAACACATAAAATGCAATGTTATTGTGATTATTGCAAGTCATTGTGATATAAAAGGTATTATGGGCATCGTTTCATGGTGATGCTATTATCATTATTACTATTAGTGATAGCATACAATTGTAATGTCCTTGAACTAAGTACAATAAGATTTTATGACTTAATAAATGGGGAATTGAGATTAATTGGATTTAGCTTATGTTAAAGGTACTCGTCGGTTAATGAAATTTAAATGGAGTAGTTGGTCTGTAATCAATCACAGTTGAGTCATAGACAATGCCTTGTCTTAATATTGGTTGGTCATTGTCTGAGTCCTTTTATCTTGTGCCATCTGTAGAGGACGTGGTTGCTCATTTAATTATTGTTGTGCTTGGTTGTATTAATTTCATTGCGTGGTCTACTTGTGTCGGGCGGGATGTAGACACCTCCATGTTCCTCAGAACAGTCACCAGCCCTGAGACCTTAAATGGTTAAAATCGATGGGAACCCGGGCTTGAGTGTTACTTATGTGTCTTGGAGGTCCTAACCATTGCAGGGTAGGACAGGCGGGTAGTCAGTCTTACTTATTGTCGATTGATCGTTGTTAAATGCATGCAATTACTTGCTGTGCATCTCATGTCGTCTTGTTGTGTTCGTCGTGGTTTGTGTCTTGTTCTTCGTTGGGTGGCGATGCAGAGTTGAATGTGTTTTTTTCCCTTGTACACGCATGCACAAACTTAAAAAATAAAAATAAAAAATTGCACTTGTTATACGAGGTTGTCGTCGTAACGAGGAGGATCGTTACAGTTTTGGACCTTGAGGATGAAGAGGCATCGAAGGAACCCCTTAGACTCTGGATCGAGTCAGGGAGTGTGCCATTGGGGTTTGATTGTTTTACTATGATATTAGTGCATCTCACTAGATGATATGATATGGATATGTTATAACATGATTTGTTGATGATGCAGGTTGACGATAGCTTGTCGAATAGACTCACATATGGAGTAAAGGGGCCACACATGACTACCAGAGATGTTGAGGGAGAGGTGTGGACAACATCCCTGCCATAGCCTACTAGCACTCCCACCATGGCTCGAACTATAGGTTAACAATTACCTAGTTCGAGAGGACTGACGATGCCATGAGGGAAGATTGCGACAATCGCTCACGATGATTCTAAGCGGTGCGCAATAAGGAGGGGGTATTATTCCTTACAATCCCTTAGAATCCCACAAGTTCTCCTAGCGGAGTGTTGACTCCAGGGGTTATTGATGTCTACCAATCAGTCAAGAGGTGAGTGGCACCCTTGGAGCATGTAATGCATCCTGAAGGGCATGTCGCGCAAGGGAACAGATGAGGCAAGTGGCACCCTTGGAGCACCTAGTTCATCCTGAAGGGTAGGTCGCATTGATGATGATAGAAGGATGAACCTAGATGGCCCTAAGGCAAATAACAAGTTAAGAAATTTTAAAACAATTTCCCTAATTAAATGTCGCCCAGTACAAAATCTAAGTACTAAGTCTAAAATTTCACTAGGGGTAAAATTTTGTCTACCTTTAAAAAATAAAATAATAATAATAAAAACAAAATATAAAATAAATAAATAGATAAAATGAAATAAAATAACAAAATTTAAAATAAAAAACACTAAGTAATAATTATGGTCTTCATAAAATTTTGTAACATGAAGGGAGTAAGAAATTAAATTATTAATAAGAAATAAAATCTGTGGATATAAAAAGTAAAGAGGGAATTAATTATTTGATAATTTAAAAGATATTAAATTAATGATAAAAGGGAAAGGGGTTATATTCCACACCTACCTTTTTGAGTTCTAAGTAAAAGGGGAAAGAGGGAAAAAAAAATAGGAAACTAGGGAAAGGAGGTAGAATAAAAAGGAAAAAGGGGAACTTAAGGGAAAAACAGACACTCAACTTAGTAAGGAATCCACATTTAAGAGATTTCTAATTTTAAGCCGATTTAGCAATTTCATAATAGGGAAAGCCTTTAAAACCTGTAAGGGAATCTAGGGACACCTAGGAGTGATTCTAGGAGTAACTCTAGGTGGGTGAGGGAAATAAATATATTTACTTAATTAAATAAATTAATTAATGGAGGAATGTAGGGCATGAGGGACACTTGTACAGAGAGGAAATTTTAGGAATTTATTTAAAAAAAAAACTTTAATTAAATGAGATTTTAGGAAAGAAAGGAAGTTCAAAACTCTATAAAATAAAGGAAGGAGAAGGATGAAGGGCATCTTCTGTTTGCATAGTGTTACACATCAGAAATATCGAATTGAATGATTTACTTGTGGGAGTTGGGATACCCAGCTTGGAGAGGAATTGTAGCTCGGCCTTGTGAGGCGAGCTGGGAGCTAGACGAAACCTCTGGATAGTGTGTGTGGCCCCTTTTTGGCTCGGGGGGCTAATGGGGAAGAAGAGTACCCCTAACATTAGTTGGGAGGTATCGGTGAGGTATCGACGGTCAGCGAGGAGTAGTTGCATGGAGTGTGGGACGTCATTCGAAGCGGGCGATCAGACAACTGTACACTCCTTTATTTTGTAGAGTAGAATGCATTAGGACTTATGCTTGGATCTTCTTATTGAATGTAAAGGGATTGGATGTTTAGATTGATAGCAGACCCCTTATTCTTAGCCTAGTTGATTGTTTGGTTGACTGATTTCCCATGGCCTTCATCCCCGCTTGACTCGACACCCCTGTGGTTTGACTGTGACCCAGGCGATTGTTTTCTTTTCATCCCTAGCACACCAATCCTCACCTGAGCAGTCGGCCAGGAGCCTGATCTATGGTCATCTCCTTAGCGTTAAAAGACCTATGGATCTGAATGCCCTTCTTTTCTATGCAAGGATGATGAGTGAAGGACGATCCCATCATCCTTCTACCTATGTTATTGACTTGGGCTGATTGTTGACTTGTGCCTTCTAAGACAGGTGCCTTAGCGTATGGAATTCCTTGTGTCCTTGATAGTCTAGTCATTCACTTAATTGATCATCCGTACCTTGTCTGCAGTTGACCTCATACCTGCTTTTTAACTTGAACAACGATTTATGCTCTTCTTTGGGATATCAAGGAGTTGATTTCTCGACATTCCTGGGCTGACCATTTTAAATTTATTAAAAGTGATTATTTGACTTATGTTTATTACCATTCCAGTGGTAGTGATTGAGTGATAGAGAATTTATATATAATGATGTGTGGCATGGGTATTATGGAAAAAATAAATAACTTCATGTCTGTATTTTTCTTCTTACATTTGGTATTTTGGCATTGGGAAACCATTGAATTCTTGTCTGCATCTTCATTTTTCCAACCTGAAGCCAGAGAAACACTTAAATTTCTGAGTTTGTGTATTGTTTGCACCCATGCGTATTTGAATTCATTGATAGATCGCCCTTGTTGTAAATCCTGGAATAGAAATGAAGTGATTGAGTTTGTCGTGTTGATGCAATCCTGTTAAATTATAAGTCTGCGTATGGTGTACACCTGCACATCTGCATTCAAGGTTAGATAACGAATGTTGTAAAGCCGGAAATAGAATGAATTGAAATGGATTATTGCGATCTAATGCTGGCAGCCTTGTTTTTCATTTTTGGAGGTTTCCTCCATCGTCCTGTGGCCAAACAAGCTTGAGCCCACCTTTGCCTGCATTTTTTTTAATCTTGTTAATATGATTCCTTGTTGGACTGCGTGTTGTTTCCATCCTGGAGTCATTATCTTCAATTTCTTCTTGACCAAATGTGCATAGTGCTCGCGCCTAATAAATTCGGTAGCAAACTATTTTCCTTCAGATGAACGGGTACAACGAATGCTATTTTTTTGGACAGCATTTAAAATAAAAATTTCCCTTTCTAGCATGCATGCAAAACGAGTTGTTATTCCATAGCTGACAGCCAGTGTGTAATGTTCTGATGGGTCTGGTACAACATTCAGGCCCTTTTCTTTGATAGCTAGATGCTTCTTACCTGGCATGGATAGTTCCTGAAATATGCGCTGGCATCATTTTTTCCCTTGCCTAAGTCTAGCCTAGCATTACTTAAGGCACCTCCATAATTACATTTGTTGCTGGAAGATAACTGTCTTGAAAATATCTCAAGTGGCTTGGGTGTCTGGCATTGTCCATGTTCGACACACATGCAGTCGTTTACTGCCAACCAACACTTTAATAAAACGCCTCTCTTCTGATGCTTGTGGTTAAAAGGCCAAGGAAACTTCTAACCGACCGCATTACATCTGGTTGACAACCCTCGTGCTTTTACTCCATAGTCTTACACTATTAAAATACTGTATTTTTATATGGAATCCATTCCATGATTTCATCTTTATATATATATATATATATATATATATATATATATATATATATATATATACATACATATACCTTCGGGGCCTTAAAGTTTTCAGTGCTGAGATTTACTTTACTTATCTAATTTACTTATGCGCAACCACTCCTTACCCTACGACAACCACCTCATGCCTTTATGAATGGCATTGATCAACACATCAAGTGGCGAACCTTCTTAATCTTGATAGATTCTATTATTCTGGAAATGATATTTATTGACTTGATAATGTTGTTTAATAGCATTCAAGTACGCTGAATAGAGTAATTTGAATTCCTTTAACCCCTTAATGGCATTCATTTCTGCCTTGAATGGATCTCCCTTGACAACAACCTTCAATTACCCATTTCCTGACTTCAATTGCTAATTTTAAAAGGGAGTTGAAAAAGGAATGCCTTTTTGTTAATATTAAATTTAGAGATGAAGGGATGTATTTACTGATTACTATCTTCAGTTGCTAATTTTAAAAGGTAGTTGAAAAATGAATGCCTTTTTATTAATATTAAATTTAGAGATGAAAAGAAGGTATTTACTGATTACTGTCTTCAGTTGCTAATTATAAAAAGCAGTGAAAAGGAATGCTTTTTATTTAGATATGAAGAGGAATGTTTATGAAATAGTACGTTCAGTTGAAAAAGTATGACATTATGTTGTTGATAGTTGTTTAGTGTGTACGATAATGTTATTAAGTTTTCCTCATTTTTCTTTTATGTTGATTCTTATAAGCTTGCCCTTGTAAAAGAGTTATGGAAATGAATTCCTTATGTTCATTGTACACTCATTATGATTAGTATATAAGGGAGAGATAAGGCAAGGAATTCGAATTTCTTATGCCTTATAACATTGTGGATGAAGTGTTGATGGTTTAATTCTCACTTCTTGTGCAAGTAGATTGTATGTCGTAAATGATAGTGATAGATTTTAGGGTTCTTGCACATTTGGATTTACGTAGTAAATGATGGTTTAGATATTTATGTTTTTATCTGGTTATTCTTGAAAGATGGCTTTAAAATTACTTATTTCTTGTGCACATGAAAACTATGGTTTTATATGACATATTGCATAATGTTTTAGATTTTACTTCTTGCGCGCAAGGGAATGTCAATGTAAGGTATGGTAGTTGGTTATTCACTTCTTGTGTCATCAAAATTATTGTAGCAATTCAGAGTGTAAGCGTGTTTAATGTGCGACCCTATATAAACAACATAGATTTATTTATGGGCGGAAATAAAGTGTTTCAATGTCTACCTGATGCAAAATACTTTAAGGGACTAACTTTAAATATTGATTATTACGGAGTGAAGTGTCATGGATGATCTTTATGTTGTCTTTTAGCTTGTCAGCTTGGACTTGTTGATTGGGGTGAGATGTAGACACCTCCTTGTTCCTCAGAATAGTCGCCAACCCTGAGACCTTAAATGGTCAAAATCGATGGGAACCTGGGCATGAGCGTTGCTTATGTGTCATGGAGGTCCTAACCATTGCAGGGTAGGAACAGTTGGGTTAGTCATTCTAATTCTTTTTAGGTCATCATGTTTTGTTGCATGAGTTTCTTGCAGGTGCTCGTCATCGTGTTTTGTTGTTGAGTATAATGTCATGTTTACCTACACACACAAAAAAAATAAAAATAAAAATCCACACTTGTTATGTGAGGCTTGATGTATTGAAAAAACGGGAGGTTGTCACATCCACGAGATGAATGTTCATCACCAAGACCTGCATTAATCATAAAATATATTTTTTTTATATGAGTTAATAATTAATAAGAAAATAAGCATGCATTTAGTCCTATAAAATATTCTAGAAAAAAATCAAGTTGTCACATACCTTAATGAGATTCTCTTTGTTTCAAGAATAGGTTATTCTCTACTGAACAGGGCCAACCACGTGAAGGTGGAAGCTCATATGGCCCCTCCCCCCCCCCTCACATTTCTCTCAATTCCCCATACCCAACAAATGATTTTCTTTATATAGAAAACATATAGACATTAAATCATATCTTGGATAGTCTTCAAAACATATTGAACATATAAACATTGATAAAGATCCAAAAATAGGTCATGAAATTATACATCTAATTTTTCTTTGATTTATGTTTCTTTGCATTCATAAAACTGACAATTGGGATATCATCATCATCCAAGGACATTGTATTTCGTGTGCCCTGTCCTTCTATTGTTTGTGTGCACTCATGTACCATACTTTTGGTACGTTGCTAAGAAGGGTTAGATGGCATCTGTTCAGGGTCGTGAACTGGAACAACAAAAATGATCATATCGATATGTTGAAATATAATTGAAATAACTAATTCATTGTTTTGATTAACATTACACTATTTCTCTTTACCTGTCTCTGTAGCTAGGACAGTTGGTGCGTTAATTTTATGTCCACTTGGTTTCTCTCGCATTTAACCCTCCTGAGCTACATGCTCTTCAATTTTGAGAAGATAATATATAAGTATAAGTCAAGAAATAAATATCTACAATCACATTAAATATTTCTAATTCTGAGGCATACATACCGGAATGGGTACTCTTCTCTACACTATCAATGGACATGTGGACCCTTGTATGACATGGTGTTTGTTGAATACTGCTTGATTCATTACTGCGGTAGCACTGTTGCTTGAAAACAAACATAAATACTTAGTTAAGGGTGATATAATAAAATATGAATAGACTTTACAAGCATGCTACTGTGGTTTCCTTATTCATTTGATTTACCTATGTGGCTGGGGAGATAGGGTCTAGCCCAATATTTTTCTATATTCAATGACACTTTTAAAACCATGATTGTAACCAAGCTTCAGGTCCTCCTCGGTGGCAGCAGTGTCAAACATATTTAGCTGCAATGTATAACACCATTAAAAATACACATAACAAAAACATATATTTGTTCGCTACTATTAAATAAATATTAACCACAGTTAATCATTTAAATCTTACTATTCAGGCTTTGAGTTTTCCGTAGCCACCCTTTCCTAGTTTATGCTAGCCGTGTTTTTCCACTCTGGCCTTTGTTGATTTGGATGTGTCTAGTAGCCTACATATGGAATTTTTGAAAAAAATTAGATATCAGAATTCTTACTTAAAACAGGAAAGAAAAACATAAATGCTCATATTTCACTAATAATATGACATGTGTTGTACCTTGCTTGACCATCTCATGGTTTTCATCCTTATTTTTTAAACAAGTTCTCCTTTGCATCCTCTATTAGCGCCTTCCACTCTTTCTAGGGAACCATGGGAGGTCACTCGTGTCTAAGGTCTATTTGCAATTTATCCCTATACTGGGCCCTTGTGTATTTTAAATTCTCGTTGGCCAACTTTGTAACCACTTTCTTGTTGAAAGTGTTGCCAAACAAGTTTACCATGTGATCTATTAAATCATCTTTCTTTTTTCTATCTTATGCATTCCACCATGTGCAAATGGTGGGGTCAAACATCTCCAATGCTTTGTCATGTAAGTTTCTATAGAAAACATTATTTCCCGCAGTAATGTGTTATCCATTAATCAATTAATAATCTCAACAAATGTCCATTTCAATTTCATGAAAAAAATGAATCAATTAATGGGACAATTACTTGCAATCTTCTGAATCTTTATCGAAACACATGCGTCATCCACCAGAAAGGTGGCATCTAGTTATCCAGTGCTATTAATTCATTCTTCTCCATGCATAATAGTATCCTGTGCACCTACACTATGTTGCTTTCCATAGTCATCATGTGGAGTCCCAAGATCTGGCTCATCATGCTCTGGCATGTCATGCCAGTCAAATTCGCCCCACTCATCAATGGATTCTAGGGGAACCTTAGGAGGCTCAAAAATCATCACTTGAACTTTACTATGTTGACCTTTTTTTTGTACTGGACCCTCACTGCTACCTATAGCAATTGCAGGATCGACATGTTTCCCATGCACAGGGTTTAAAAACTCCTACAAACATAAAAAATTTCTTTATCAGATCATATACAAAATATAAAACTAAAAAACGGATATGAAATTGTCATAGCTAATAAAAATATGTAAAGATTCCACTTACCCCAAAATTAGTTATTGTAGTTTGTAGCTCTACAATTCTTTCCTTGTCCTCCTATGTCAGGGGTCTTTTGCTAATCAAACCTAGATATTCCATGTTATCCTTTTTCAAGGCCTTCGTTACAGTTTTCATTGGGTTTGTCAAATAACATATTTCGTCCTCATCAATATCCTATGTGTGAGCCTGTGCATATGTTGACACAATAAATCAATCAATAAAAGTTATGAAATTCACCCCTAACATTAAACAAATGAAATATTGCAGTAATATCATAAAAACAATAACAAAATTTCATAAATTTAGTTGTTGTAGTCATAAGTTGTTACTGTATTTAACATTTACCTAGTGAGGCACTGCAGATGGATTTCCACGGTCACCCTAGAGAGATGTAGCGGATGAAACTTGGACACGGTCACCCTAGAAAGAAGTTGACACAATAAATCAATTAACAAAACTTATCAAATTCACCTGTAACATTTAAAAAATTAAATATTGGAGTAATATTAGAAAACAAATAATGAAATTTCAGAAATTTAGTTGTTGTAGTCATAAGTTATTAATGTATTTAACATTTACCTGGTGAGGCACTGCAGGTGCCTTTCCACAGTCACCTTGGAGAGATGTAGCGGGTGAAAATCAGGCACGGTCACCATGGACAGAAGTTGACATAGTAAATCAATTAACAAAAGTTATGAAATTCACCTGTAACATTTAAAAAATGAAATATTGGAGTAATATCAGAAAAAAAATAATGAAATTTTAGAAATTTAGTTGTTGTAGTCATAAGTTGTTAATGTATTTAACATTTACCTGGTGGGGCACTGTGGCTGCATTTCCACGGTCACCTTGGAGATATGTAGCGGGTAAAACTCAGACACGGTCACCTTGGACAAAAGTTGACACAATAAATCAATCAACACAAGTTATGAAATTCACCTATAACATTTAAAAAATGAAATATTGGAGTAATATCAGAAAAACAAATAATGAAATTTTAGAAATTTAGTTGTTGTAGTCATAATTTGTTACTGTATTTAACATTTACTTGTTGAGGCACAGTGGGTGCCTTTCCATGGTCACCCTGAAGAGATGTAGCAGGTGATTTTCTACCATGATCACCGTGGACAGATGTTGGCACAATAAATCAATCAATAAAAGTTATGAAATTCACCTGTAACATTAAGAAACAAAATATTGCAGTAATAACAGGAAAAAAAAATAATGAAATTTCTGAAATTTAGTTGTTGTAGTCACAAGTTTTTAGTGTAATTAACATTTACCTTCTGAGGCGAAGTGGGTGCCTTTCCACGGTCACCCTCTCCATCTATTATATTTAAGTTATAATCGATCAACAACTCTTCACCTGGAACTTTGCATGCCTCAAATATGAAATTCAGTTTCTTAGTTATTGCCACTAGTCATGTACTATTTATAAATCCCACAATGTTTCTAGTAGATTTTGGCCTTCCATCAATATACATAGTTGCCCCTTTATTTTGATTGTTATCTAGTAGTTCTATATAATTTGCGGCAACTCCGTATCTCCGCATACTTTGCGTATATCGGACCAACATAAACCAGTGATTGTCTTTGTATAATGGTCTAATATACTTCATCAATTTAGTTATATTGCCATAGCCAACCTTTATGCCATCCATGGAAAATAACCCCAATCCATGTAAGGACGAAGGAGCAATGTGATACATCCTCCAACCAATGAAGAAATTTGTGTCCACTTCAGGTAGCTCCTTATGTGCCCATCATTGCACTAGATGTTTATACCTCAAGGGAAAATCAATGTCACGTATGATCTCAACATCATAATTACACGACCCTCTCTTGGCAATAAAAAATTGCATGTGGGTATGAAATATTTTCCTTACCCTTTCCAACCTAGTTGATCTAGAACCAGTAGATCTAGTACAACACGTCTCACTTTCAACCTCTCTTACTATATCTTGATCATCACTCGAGGAAGATAGATCTGACAGATACCTATTTGGTGGTACCTACAGTCGTTAAAACAAGAAGATAAGTTATCGTGCCAATATATGTTTTTGGTACCAACACAGTTGCATATAGTTGCATTTAGTTGCATAAAGTTGAAATTGCCACACCTATGCATCATATAGTTGCATAAAGTTGAAATTGCCACACCTAGTTGCATATAGTTGCAATATAGTTTCATAAGTTGCATATAGTTGCATATAGTTTCATAAGCTGCAATATAGTTGCATAAGTTTCAATAAAGTTGTGTAAAGTTGCATAAGTTGCATAAGTTGCATGTTGAATAGTTGCATATTTGCATAGAGTTGCATACGAAATTGTTGAAATATAGTTCATAAGTTGCATATAGTTAATATGGTTGCATAAGTTGCATGTTGAATAGTTGCATATTTGCATAGAGTTGCATACGAAATTGTTGAAATATAGTTCATAAGTTGCATATAGTTTCATATGGTTGCATAAGTTGCAATATAGTTGCATAAGTTGCATATATTTGCATAAGTTGCAATATAGTATCAACACAGTTGCATTTAGTTGCATAAAGTTGAAATTTCCACACCTATCCGTCATATAGTTTCATATAGTTGCATATAGTTGCATAGTTGCATAAGTTGCATATAGTTGTATATAGTTGCATAGTTGAATAAGTTGCATTGTTGCATAAGTTGCGTAAAGTTGCATAAAGTTTCATACAAAATCGTTGCAATATAGTTGCATATAGTTGCAATATAGTTGCATAGGTTGCATATAGTTGCATAAGTTGCAATATAGTTGCATATAGTTGCAATATAGTTGCATAAGTTGCATATAGTTGAATAAGTTGCAATAAGTTGCAATATGGTTGCATAAGTTGCTTATAGTTGCATAAGTGTTATAACCCTAAAATGCACCACACAGGCTTACCTGGCATCAGGCCAACTCATGCCTCTTCCTAGCCAAAGCCATGCTGAACAAAACCTCAAAAAACCACTTAAATCAAGAAACCCACACCCTAACCTCTCACTGGGCGCGTTGGACCGCTTGCTAGTCTTCTACTGCACGCGGGTGACCGCGGGCTAGCCCACTACAGCCCACGTTTACCTAACAAAGCAAAAAATCAGGAAAGTTTCCGCTGGGACGAAGAGCTTTTTGTCAGTTAACTGGAACTCCCAACCATGCATGGCCGAGAGTTCGCCAAAAACCCTAGCTCCTTCTATCCTATAAAAGGAGGGGTAGAGGTACTATTCAAAGAGGAAAAAATCATAGCAAAGAAAGTCTGCCAAATTACCAAGTCCATTATTGTCCCAACCCTTTAGCTTTTCCTCAATCTTGAGGAGAATTCAAGCAAAGCAGTTGGAGGACAAGGAAGAGGAGGATCCCAGGATCAGGATCGAGGAACGGTGGTCGGTCTCGGTAATCATTGTAAGTTGATTCATATTGAGATTAATGAAAAATATACTTTTCCCGTCCCAAATACATGAGTCTCATCTATGTTATTTGATTTATGTTTTATCTCTAACCCTCTAGTAGATCAGTAGCATGCATGCGTAGTTTTGTCTTGATTGCAGAAAGCTTTGTGGAAGGAGCAGCAACAGCGAGGAGATAAAAGCTCAACGGAGGATCTACTTCAACCGTCGATAAAAAGGTTAGTTGATTCTTCCCGTGTTTGTCTGAGAAAAAGGGTTATAGGTTTGGGTAGGAGGTTAAAAGTTATTCTTGAAGGGTCATGATCTGCATACAAGTTTAAAGCCCTAGCTTATTAGTCCGTAGGGTAGAATACCCCACAACAGAATTGGCGACTCCACTGGGGAGATTTTACTCTTAGGGTTTACGGATTTGGTTAAAGATCTTTTGGGTAGTTTAAAGAAGTTCAATTTTTGTTTCTTTGTTTATTTTGTTTCCTGTTAGGTCAATGCTAGCAGGGAACCTGGTTATCAATACCAATTTTCCTTGAATGATGCTTGACATCCATTCTCAGGACACACAGAGGTAACCATGGTCTGCAGAAGCCCTGCTCGCGGGTAACCCGCACCCTAACCTTCTACAGCCCGTGGTTGACCGCTTGTTGTAGTGGTTTCAGTAGTGTGTAGAGCCCAGGAAGCTTAAGAGGCAGTCTCCTCTTCCCTTTCAGAAGTTTATCTTCTCAGGGGGATTTCTGGATCCTGTCTGGGTTCTGATTTGTTTACTGTCTTGCTTTCAGTCTGCCTTGTTGTTTTGGTTATTCTTAGCATTTGTTTTCTTTTTTGCAAATTGTTTGTTTTCTGTTGAAGTGCCAGCATCCAAGCCTTTCAGAGACCCTGGTTGTCAATACCAGAGGCCTCTTTCAGGTCTGGGCTGCCTGTGTTTGATTTTTTCTCAGATTTTATACCTACCCGCGGGCTGCTTCAGTTCTGAGCGCGGATACCCGCGTGCTGTTTTAGCTTAGCCCGCGGTTGAACGCATGTTGTCTTGGTGACAGTCGCGGGCCTGTTTGGTAGCTTTTCAGCTTGGGTGGGGCTGTCATTCCCTCCTGTGGTGAGAAGAGCTCCTCTCAGGGGCAGAGAGTCTGGAGCTGCACAGTCAGCAGGTTAGGGCATCTTATCCTTAGCCTGTGCTTGTTAGTGGATGTTTTGATAGAAAAGACAAAAGAGAAAAAATATTTGATTTATGGTTTTTAGGCAAGTGTTAGAATTGGTGTTGTTGAGATTTCTTTGTTGCGTTTTTGTGCTTTGATTCTGTTTGCGATCTGCGCTTTAAGCCAGAGTCTTCTTTTATTCTCTTGGTTCTGTTCTTGTCATCATTTTTCCTTGTTGTGTTATTTTACAACGAAATAAAAAACAATTTCTTGTTCCATTTTTATTCTTGGTTTGAGGATTGTGTTGTTGCATCAGTAACTAGGAAAGAAGTCTTTTTGCATAATTTTTTGCAGTGCATGTCTAGTATAAGTAGCTCGCAGATTTGAGCAAAAGTCCTTCATATTTGTTGCATGAAATCTTAGTAAATTTGAAAAAGAAAAGAAGTCTTTCATTGAAAAGTTGTTGGTTTTGCATTTTAGAAAAAGTTTGATTCCAAGCATTTCTGTGCATTTTGCTTTGAGTCTTTTTACACACCATTAGTTTCACTTTCGCACCTTGAGACTTTAAAAAAAAGCCCATTAAAAACAACGCTAAATAAAATCAAGTAGACTTTTATGTTTGTAGGGTGCATACACTAGCTTAAGAATAGGGCCTTGGAATAGGTTGGAGAGTAAATTCTCGAAGGCCACCCAAACCAAACATTGGAGTATGTCACTTAGGGAGTGTAGAAGTCTAGTTACAGAAAGTTATTCAGGACCCGCCTCTAACATAGGGGCTAAACACGAGGTCGCGTAAGGAAAGGCAGCGAAGATAACCCCTCCAAAGATGGACCGAGCGTTGTGGAGAACACATATAGAGGATCTGTTAAGGGATTCTGTCGTTTTCACTTGCCATGGAGATTCGTGGATCTCGAATCCGTTCGAGGTCCTCAGTCGTCTTCCGGAACACTTGCTCTCGATACCCTTGACAGGTTTCAGGCTTGATACCCTGCTCATTGTGGTCTACCCGACTGTCGACTGTACCCGCCTGATAGTTGTTCACGTGCTGGCAAACTAGTTGCCTATCTTTTCTAGGGAAATACACAGGTGACTGCGGGGGTATACCGCGGTACCTAGGACGGACATCAGACCAACGCTTTGCAGAGTAGACCCGGAGGGTGCTTCCGTATTCGAGTTTCACTTTCACCGGTAAGGTACTCTAGTGTTGGTTGTTGTAACTGTTCTTCCTACTAATATAGTGCTTGCTTGATTTATCTTCTAGGGGATTTCTTTTAGTGTGTGTTACTGTTTGTTCGTGTAGAATACCTTAGCGTGTCATGAATCTTCTCACACAGTGGAGGATTCGGAGCTCCGCCGGTCACGAAGGCTTCTGGGCCTGCCGCCAGTTATACTGGAGCCACCCCTGCCGCCATTGAGGCAGAAGCTATACCATCAAGGGTCTTTCGAAGCAACTGGGGCTTTTGATCCCAAACAACCCCCCGAGGAATCGACCGCCAATCTTGGATTGGTTGAAACCTCAAACATTGATACTTGGCCGGACCTTGTTGTGCCAATTCAATTGTACGAACGCCTGTCAGTGCCTAACCCAGTTATGGAACAAATCACTTCAACCGGGCTTTCTTCAATTCCCATCACTGTTGTTACCACAGGAGAAGCTTCTCCTAACTTGCCTTTGTCAGTGGTCCGGGCCAGCACGGTCTCGGCCGCAACTACGTCGCAAAGTGGACTGACGCCATCTATCGCGGCGGCCACACCTCTTTACACACCTAGTGCGACAGGCGCTCTGTTTTCTTACGGTATGCCTAGTTCAGGTACTAGTCCTGCACTCACTTCATCCACTTTCCAAACTTTAGGTCTGGGGGCAGGGAGCTCTAACGCTCCTCTGCAAGGTCAAATTGGGGGCATTTCTGTCCCTTTCAATGCTTTTCCTTACATTGGAGGTCATATTCCTCCTTCGTCCCCTTCGCTCGGTGGATCGCATCAGCAGTCCTCCGGGTAGCCTGCACACACAAGTCCTTTTGGAGCCAGGAGTCAAGGAACACCTGTGCAAACTCAGCGGGTAGGTTCGTCAGCGTTTCTTTGGAACGAGACGTTTGGTAATAACACTTTAGCATCTGCTGCTTTCCCATCTGGGGGCACACCTGTTTTTGGACATTTTACACCGGCACAGGGTACTATTCCTGCGCTGGGGGCACATATACGAGGACCTTGGAACTCAGCACAAGGATCCATTCCATCCTCTGGAATGTCGTTCTGGGGTAACTCTTTCCATAGCCAGTGGAACCCCGGACGAACCTCTATGCCTCTTCCATCAGGACCGGCATGGGGTAATACATCCCAAAGTCCATCAAACACGATGAATGCCTAACATCCTATGTCCTTCATGGGGAATCAGCCAACGATGTCTCCTCAAATGCAAAACCCTTACGTTGGTCAAGGAAACGATTTCTACCAAAACCCTGGCCAGCAAAATTTTTTTTCCTGGCAACCTGGTGCCAGTCAAACCCCAGGACCCTTTTATCCTAGCTATCAGCAGCAACCTAAACTCCCTTTCTTGGCGACGTTACACTTGTTGGATTTAACACAGTTGTTGAATGATCCTATCTGTCACGATCCACGTTGGCCTCCTATGCCGACGAAGTTGCCTTCGGACATCCCAAAGTTCGAAGCCAAGCCTAATGAAGATCCAGGTGATCACGTGACCACTTTCCACTTGTGGTGTTCATCTAACTCACTGAAAGATGACTCCATCCAGTTGCGATTGTTTCAACGCACTCTTATTGGGAGTGCCACAAAATGGTACATAGATCTTGATCGTTCACGATATTCATTTTTTGGCGAACTGGCTATGGCTTTCCTTAACCATTTCCAGTTACCTATGAGATACGACGCTGACACAGAGTTGCTAGACAATTTCGAGAAGATGTCAGCGGACCATATCGCGGATCATATTTAAGAGTGGCGACGCCGAAAGAGTCTTATCAAGGTACCCATCCAACCAACATTCCTGCTTGAGTGGTTCCTTAAGTATTTAGTTCCGCAGTTATCCAAAGATGTCATAACTTCAGGGGTCTTCTCCGAGGAAGAGGCCATCATGAGGGCTCAACAGTTTGATCTTATCTATTCTCAGTCTGGTCTATTGTACACCATCCTGCCGGATGCACCACGATCGATTCTGGACAAAACCAGACAGAGAGCCAGACCACATGCCGATGGTATAGTTGGTTCGGCACAAACCAAGCCCGCTGAGAAATTGACAAAACAATTGCAGCAGTTATCTATACAACACCCAACGGCCAGCCAGACTACTGCTTTGGCTGCTCCTCCTACTCAAACGTCGGAAGTACACTCCATACAGACGACTAACCCAAAGGCAAACCAACAGCCCGAAGGGAAGAAAAAACAACGCAAGAAGAGTAAGGGGGATAAAAAACCGAATGATAACGCTGGAGAGGGCACCACAGAAAGGAAGAAGGCAAGGTACCCGTGCAACCTATGTGCGGAAGACCACCCAACCCATCTATGCCCTCGACTTGCCGAGGCCTAGAATTTTGTCACACAGCAACAGCAAGCCGTGTTGACTAACCCCTTTCAGCATGGGCAAAATTTAACTCAAGCCTCCGCAAGTACGGAGGGGGGCAGCCATGAAAACTACCCTCCCCCAAATAGTTCATCTTCCGCGAATGTTTATATGATGAAAAGTGACGCTTTCATTGCAAATAGAGCTCACGATTATAGCAAACCAAGCACCTCGGAGAAGGGAAAAGAAGCCGAGATCCCATCTCTTCCTCTACAGATCGAGAAAACGTTGGGTGAAACAATGACTCGCATCCCAAAAGGTGCGTTTAAACGAGCTTCCCATAATCCAAACGCAAGGGCGGCCCATAACTACTCTGTGGTGGAAGATTTATCACAAACCCCTTGTGCTATGTCTGCTTTGGAGGTCCTCCAAAGTTTCCCTACTCAGAGAAAATCCGTGTTGACGACTTTAGGCTCTACTGAAACTTGTAACCCGGGAACGATCATGTTAGATACGACTGACTTGAAACCTCGTTTGCCTTACCACGTCGCGTTTCAGATAGTAGTGGCTCACCCCACGAAAACTTTTACACGAAATATCTTCTGCACGGTGGTAGACGAGGGCGCTTCGACTTGCGTTATGTCGTTAGCATGCTGGAAAGCCATTGGTCAACCTGAGTTGTCTCCGTCATCAACTCTCCTCACTGCGTTCGATGGTCGTTCTTTCCGACCGCATGGCATCATCCCTTCTTTACCTGTGCAGTTAGGGGGGAAGACCGTGTGCGTCGAAGTAGAGGTAGTCGATGCCCCCATCGATTACAATCTATTTTTGGGTCGTAGTTGAACTTATGCAATGCAAGCGGTGGTTGCTACAATTTTCTGAGTCCTGTTGTTTCCACATGAAGGCCGGATAGTGACTATTGATCAGTTGTCCTTCTCTCGACTTGACCTAGCCTTGGGGGCATCCACGGTTCCCATGGTAGATAATCCTCAAGCCGGTGTCGTTAACATAGGAGTTGGTTTGTGCCCATATTTGATGGGTACCTTCGACTACCCACCTCCTCAAGGCGATGTCAAGTTTATATCGAACCACCACAAGGCTGAGATTTTCCATATTTCGTCGTTTCGCATGACTTACTTTCAGGATCCGTGGACTCTTTCTTCCCCATTAGCCACGATAGATGAGACAGGGCAAGCTGGCATGGCCACGCCCTTGTCAGCCGTTGAAGTAGTGTACTATTTGGTCCAGCAAGCTTCAGCTACTCCTGATCCGATTCCCGCACCAGAGTTGGATCCACTCCTCGAGCCTATTTGGGCTCAAGCTTCTCTTTTCAACACCGATTCATTAGACTTAGTCTTGCCTTCTGACGAAGCCATAATCGAAGAAATGACTGGTCCAGATAAACCCTGGGAAGATCTTCATCACAGATCATACTTCCTCCTAGAGTTACACCGAATCGAGGCGGGAGAATTCACTATCACCATGACGGGAGATCAGCCTTGTCCCATTAACCTCCTGGCTACACAGGATATTTATGTTGAGGGCAATATGGCGACTATCGCTAAAATGATACCTATCAATATCTCTCGAACCCCCGACGTCGTGGAGAATGTCTTCGTCAGAGCGGATTGCTCCCCCGAAGAGATTCAGATTTACACGGATCTTTTCAAAGAATTCCGCGACATTTTTGCCTGGTCTTATGAGGAAATTCCAAGCATCGATCCGAAAATTGTTGAACATGAGATCACTACGTATCCGGACGCTAAGCCTGTTCGACAGAAACTTCATCCAGTTAATCCAAGGAAGGCAACGGCTATCAAGGCTGAGGTTGAGAAATTTCTTAAGGCATGGTTCATATACCCTATCCACTTGACTGAATGGGTGTCAAATCTCGTGCCAGTCGATAAAAAACAAGGCACGATTCGTGTCTGTACCGATTTCCATGATTTGAATAAGGCATGTCCGAAAGATAATTATCCAACCCCATTCATCAACCAGATCATTGATGAGTGCGCCGGTTGTGAAGCCTTTTCATTCATGGATGGTTTCTCGGGTTATAACCAAATCGAAATCAAACCCGAGGACCAACACAAAACGACATTCATTTGTCCGTGGGGTACATTCGCCTATCGAAAAATGCCTTTTGGTCTCAAGAACGCTGGAGCCACTTTCCAGCAGGCCATGTATTTTGCGTTTCATGACCTAAAACATATAGTCGAGGCATATCTAGATGATTTAGCATCACGCTCTCGCAAGTGAAAGGATCATCCTACACACCTCAGACTCATCTTTGAATGTTGTTGCTACTTCTAGATTCGCTTAAATCCCAACAAGTGCAGCTTTTGCGTCACGTCAGGACGTTTGTTAGGGTTCATCGTTTCAACAACGGGGATCATGGTCGATCCTCTTAAGGTGGAGGCAATAGTACAGTTTCCCCCCCACGCACAATTTTACAACTTCAAAGTATTCAAGGAAAGGAGAACTTCTTACGACGCTTCATCGCCAACTATGCCGAAATCACCAAGGGCTTCATGCGTTTACTGAAGAAAGACGTTCCCTTTTTCTGGGATGAAGTCGCACAATGTTCTTTCTACGCATTGAAACACGCCCTTACAACCGCACCTCTGCTACGGCCACCGAATTATAACAAGGATTTCCTCTTATATCTGGCTGTCGCAGAGTCAACCATAGGCATGGTTTTAGTTCAGGAAGATGATTCATTTTCTGAGTACGTGATCTATTACCTGAGTCGAGGCCTCGTAGGACTAGAACTTAATAATACACATAAGGGCAGTCCATAAAAAAAAATTCAAAAAAATCAACCTGAGCATATAGGGTAGGATTTCATCCCCACCGTTGCATCTCGTTGCTTTTTTTTTTTTTTTACAATATAGGATCGACCCCATCCGGTTGTGACATGGAACCGTCATTTCTTCTCTAGAAGTGTCGCAACTGGATGGTAGATCTTACCAAAACATGGATGCCCTAGGTAGTTCCTGGTTGCATTATGGTGTCCATGCCGTTTCTCACAACATAGTAGGCTCGGGAGTCCGTATAGTCTTTCCTAAAGATGAGTTTTTGAGCCTCATTTGCATGGGTATTTTTCACTCTTTGTCTTACCCTCCAGACTCCCAAAACATAACGGGTCTCCTTTTAAGCCCTTTTCAGACCCTCTAAACATGAAAAGATTGCCGAGCGGTCTTGTGACCCTTCACGCTCGTTAAACTGAAATTTTAAGTCACGTCTGTCCGGCGATAGTTTACCCCTTTTTCGGTCCGGAAGGTCAACTGTACGAACAAAGGAGCGCTCTATTGAATTTCCATTATTTAGAAGAGTATCTTCAGGTATAATTTTATTCCTTTTTCGGGCCTGAGGGACTAAATTTACGAAAAAGAAACCCCCCCGGAGTCCATAGTTAAGCTCTTTTCAGACTCCCTAAAATTGAAAAGATTGCCAAGTGACCTTATTCTTTCATACTCGTTAAACGGTCCAGAAGAACATTCCTGCCGGAGTCCATAGTTAATCTTTTTTCAGACTCCTTAAAATTGAAAAAGTAGCCGAGTGATCTTGTCTTTGTCACACTTGTTAAAATGGTTTTGAATTGACATCTAGTCGGTGCTAGTTTCCCCCTTTTTCGAACGGACTAGACTATTGACAAAAAAGGTACCCCAATGGAGTTTCCTTTTATTCTTTTTCAGACTCTCTAAATATGAAAAATCACCGAGCTTCCCTTATTTGGGCTCGTTAAACTTACATCGAAGGACGTTACCATTGTGTGTTCTGTCAACCACATTTGCATCCTTTACCCATCAGCCTAGTAACAATTTTCTTTTGTGTTTTAACACCTTTGGCCACTGGAGGATTTTTCCTGAGTATCATTTCCTAGAACATCAGTCTTGTCCTTGTGCCTCGAGCTTGTATGTTTTCTATGCTCGTTCCTCCATTGTAACGTAATATTCCTTCAGTCTTTTTCCAAAACAACAAACAGAACAAAAAAATCAAATATACCCCAAAAAGAGGATGGGAAAAGTATTTTCTTTATTGGAAGCATTATGAGTCACCCTTGGATAAAGCACATCTGTCTGTTTGATTCATCAAACTTTGGGATTTAGTATGACCTTAGGAAGCTTTGCTCGCTATATTGAGTTGTGTCCTCCACTGTTTGGTTAATCTTCCAAACATATGGAGAGTTTGCGTTGCCTCCTGCTTCGTAGACTTATGATTAACATATATGCTTCCTGAGTCTTATCGCTTGTCGTGCTATTGTCCAAGGTAAGTTTGTTACTTATCCTGAGTCGGCCACTCTGCAATATGTCTCTTGTCCGCATACCCGGCCATCCTAAACGTCCAATCAAGTCTTTGTTCGAAATCAATGAAGCCTTCAGTCCGATCATCAAGATTATCAAGTCCGTAACCGACGAGCCGTCGAAGACCTCTGGGTAGTACAGTCGTACACTCATATTACACTCCTACCCGATTCATGAAGATTTTGAAGTTGTTGCTCGAGCTCTCAAGTACAGCCATGAGGCCAAGATAGCTTCTGAGAGATGGATACTTCCTATGTATATCTTTCTGATTTCAAGATGTAGCTCCACTGTGTATTGTTCACGGATACTCTTTATATTTATTTGACATGGATCTACAGTGTATTTGATTGGTATCCATGGTTCTGATTTATCCCGAGCATGGGTATGCCCGCCTCGATGAGACAGTTGATATTTTTTGCAGACGACACCTCCTAATTCCTTATTCTCGGGCTCACTCATTCAGCATATCAGTACATATTGGTAAAGAATTGGTAATGTATTTCGGCCATCAGATGCTCTTCTGACCTCACACATTAGGGGGCATCTATTATAACCCTAAAATGCACCAAACAGGCTTACCTGGCATCATGCCAACTCATGCCTCTTCCTAGCCAAAGCCATGCTGAACAAAACCTCAAAAAACCACTTAAATCAAGCAACCCGCACCCTAACCTCTCACTGGGCATGTTGGACCGCTTGTTGGTCTTCTACTGCACGCGGGTGACCGCGGGCTAGCCCACTACAGCCCGCGTTTACCTAACAAAGCAAAAAATCAGGAAAGTTTCCGCCGGGACGAAGAGCTTTTTGTCAGTTAACTGGAACTCCCAGCCATGCATGGCCGAGAGTT
>ML787380.1:128412-151155 GCA_009831015.1 Picea engelmannii
CAATTAATGAGTTAATTAATGAGTTTAGCTAATGAGTTTAGTTAACAAGTTGAACGTTGAATTAATTATAAATTAAGGGTTACACTCTGCTTTAAATTGATAAGTCGTCACCATTCATTATTATGGATTAAAAATTTAATTGATTTCATGATTTAGGATGTTGCTATATATATGACAGTATAATTGTAGACTATTGCCATTGCGTTTAATGATAATTCATTACTCTTCATTTTATTTATAGTAAATGCTTGAGTTAGTGGATTTTAGACTATTGCGCTAACCTCATTTGAATGTTAAGGTAGTTGTAAGTGAAAACCTTTATCTAGTCATTACTCTTGATTTAATACGGAACAACAATTTGGTTAATGTTATCCCAGTCGAAAACAGACTTGCACAACAAGGTCCCAGATTGATAAATTTTAGAAGGGACCTAGAAGACAAATTTGATCTTGGGTTGCATGATGGAATGGTCTTAAGTCTAGGATAGATTGTAGTCCTCGATCAACTAATTGGTGTACTAGGTAGTAAACTTATGTGCGCTTGGTCTTCTTGTGCTTGGCAGGATGTGACACCTCCTTGCAGCCTGAGTATGTAAGTCTGTATGTGGGATTAATTCCGTTTAAGGAATCCAGTGCCGTATCAAGAGTCTCGGGCTGTTTAAAGGCACAGTTCCACTCTTGTGACACACTCTGAGCCGTATCAGTAGTCTCGGGCTGTTTAAAGGCACAGTTCCACTACTGCGACTCTACTGTTGGATCCCTTCATTCGGTGGCGGTACTGTACCTAACCCCTGGTGTTTTTTTCTGCTCACCACTACTAGTTGCACACCTTGTCTAGGGACGTTTATTTTCTCGTGTCACTATGATTTGTCGGGTCGCCGTGTTTGTGATCATCTTACTTGAGTCTTGTGGGTTCGAGTGGTGACGTAGAGTCGAGGGGGTTGTTCTTCTGCGCGCGTGCACACACTTTTCCAAAAAAAAATTGCACCTGTTGACATAATAGTTGTCCTTAACTAGGAGGGTTGTTACAGTTTGGGTAGGAGGTTAAAAGTTATTCTTGAAGGGTCATGATCTGCGTACAAGTTTAAAGCCCTAGCTTGTTAGTCCGTAGGGTATAATACCCCACAACAATAAGTTGCAATATAGTTGCATATAGTTGCATAAGATGCAATATAGTTGCATTTGACCACTCACCAATATTTGAGAATATAGTTGCAAAATAGTTTCATTTGGAACCATTGGTACGTTTTCATAAAAGGGCCTTAGGTCCTAAACATATTTTCTTTGGCTCATTGGACATTAACAAGGCCTCAGACCACCGCATCTATCCTATTTAATAGATTATGGTGCTTAGGTGGGATATGGGTGTCATTCACAATTTTTTCACACCATGTATGGAACTTAGGTCTTGTCCATGGTCAGAGAAAGAACATAAGGTTTTTAGGTCCTATTTGCACATAGTTGCATACAGTTGCATATAGGTTTATAGGGAAACAACATAAGGCATGTTGCATAGTTTCATATAGTTTCATATAGTTGCATAAGTTGCGTAAAGTTGCATAAAGTTGTGTAAAGCTGCATAAGTTCCATAAAGTTGTTTAAGTTGCATAAGTTGCATGTTGCATAGTTGCATATAGTTGCATATGAAATTGTTTCAATATAGTTGCATATAGTTGCAATATAGTTGCATAAGTTGCATATAGCTGCATAAGTTGCAATATAGTTGCATATAGTTGCATAAGATGCAATATAGTTGCATTTGACCACTCACCAATATTTGAGAATATAGTTGCAATATAGTTGCATAAGTTGCAATATAGTTGCATTTGGAACCATTGGTATGTTTTCATAATAAGAATAGGTCTCAAGGTGTGTACCATAACTAGAGAGGAAAAAAGGGGCCTAAGGTTCTAAACATATTTTCTTTGGCTCATTGGACATTAACGAGGCCTCAAACCACCACATTTATCCTATTTAATAGACTATGGTGCTTGGGTGGGATATGGGTGTTATTCACAATTTTTTCACACCATATATGGAACTTAGGTCTTGTCCATGGTCAAGGAAAGAACATAAGGTTTTTAGATCCTATTTTCACATAGTTGCATATAGGTTTATAGGGAAAGAACATAAGGCATGTTTCATAGTTTCATATAGTTTCATATAGTTGCATAGTTGCATAAGTGTCATTGTTGCATAAGTTGCGTAAGGTTGCATAAAGTTGCGTAAAGAAGCATAAGTTCCATAAAGTTGTTTAAGTTTCATAAGTTGCATGTTGCATAGTTGCATATGAAATTGTTGCAATATAGTTTCATATAGTTGCAATATAGTTGCATAAGTTGCATATAGTTGCATAAGTTGCAATATAGTTGCATTTGGAACCATTGGTAAATTTTCATAATAAGAATAGGTCTCAAGGTGTGTACCATAACTAGAGAGGAAAAAAGGGGCATAAGGTCCTAAACATATTTTCTTTGGCTCATTGGACATTAACAAGGCCTCAAACCACCACATTTATCCTATTTAATAGACTATGGTGCTTGGGTGGGATATGGGTGTCATTCACAATTTTTTCACACCATGTATGGAACTTAGGTCTTTTCCATGGTCAAGGAAAGAACATAAGGTTTTTAGGTCCTATTTTCATATAGTTGCATACAGGTTTTTAGGGAAAGGACATAAGGCATGTTGCATAGTCGCATATAGTTGCATACAAAATTGTTGCAATATATTTGCATATAGTTACAATATAGTTGCATATAGTTGCATAAGTTGCATATAGTTTCATATGGTTGCATAAGATGCAATATAGTTTCATATAGTTTCATAAGATGCAATATAGTTTCATTTGACCACTCACCAATATTTGAGAATATAGTTGCAATATAGTTTCAATATAGTTGTATTTGGAACCATTAGTACATTTTCATAATAAAAATAGGTCTCAATGTGTGTACCATGACTGGAGAGGAAAAAAAGGGCCTTAGGTCCTAAACATATTTTCTTTGTCTCATTGGCCATTAACAAGTCCTCAAACCACCTTATCTATCCTATTTAATAGACTATCGTGCTTGGGTGGATTAAGCTTCATGTGCTTAATGACCAAGATCAAGCACCCATTGGATGTGCACCCAATGGTATAAGAGATCAAGGGTTGAGACAAATGGTATAAGTGCCTTTGGGCATATGTGTGTGTGTGTGCATGCACGCCCATCGCACTATGGTTTAGAGGCAATTATACCATTGTGTTCACATCCACTGAGCACATATCTTTCATGCATGCATACATTGTACACACTTGTTAGGTGCACCCTTCTTTGGTGCTCTTGGGTACCTTGGGTATAATTGTTTCACACATGGCACTTTAGGTGCAACACCATTGGACATTGGATAGTTAGTAAACAATTCATGAAGAAGGAAGAGGCACCATCGGGGATAGTCAAAGTTGGAAATGAGGGAGATTGGTTCCACCTTATAGTGAATCATTTTGCAAGTGGAGGGAAAGTATCATATAAAAGGGGTATGCCGTAAAAGTTATGAGGCATAAGGGAAGAACTCATTCACAAGGAGTGTAATGGAGGTATGCAATTTGTTCTAAATTCAAGGTTGCCATAGTAGAAAAAAATGGATCATTTGAGTGATAAGAAAAAGAAGATAGAACATGCAAGAGGTAGGCTTGTGGTTTCTTCAAAGATTGGATTATGCATGGTTTGTGGGTATTAGGTAGAAGGAAATATTTCCTTAGAATCATTTTACCTCTATAATAGAGTTGTGAGAAGAGGTTGCAAACCCCTTGTTGTATATCTGTAACATTATTCATATAATAAAGTTAAGGCACCTTCCTTGAGTGCCACCTATATATGTGTGTTGTGGACTCTTTATGTCATTGGATGTTGATGTTCCTTGATTTTATTTATGTTGTCTAAGTATTGAAATATTGGTTAAGTGTTAAAGTATTGCTAAGATGTTTTAAAGGGCATGGTTGGATGTGTGCATGTTGTTTAATGAAATTGGATGAGTAGGACTTAGTTTCATTTTACATATTGTAGCCTAAGGTGAATTTATGGTATTTAACCTTAAGTGAAGAGGCATAGTCTAGTTGTAGTAGGCATAGGTTGTCCAATACCTTGTGGTCAATGCAAGGTAGTGTTGCACAAACTTAGGTGTCAAAACATACTTGGGATAAACTCAAGTTTGAAAAGAAAAAAATTGGGCAGACTATAGGTTCATGACTAGTGGTATTCATGCATACTCTTTGCCACTTTTTGAAGGAAAGGTGGTATCATATCTTTTTTGAGATAGTTTTGGTTCTCGTCACCATTGTCACTACTATGACATGTGATATCATAGCATTTTTCATGATATTGGAATGAACTTGAAGCAAAGAAACATTCTTTGGAATGAGTTTCCAAACATTTGAGTGATGTTCCAATGGCTATATTAGATGTAGATATTTATTCACATCATGAAGACAATGATGGTGGATAGGCGCCTAATATTCCAAGGTTCAAGACTAGGCTTGCAACCTAGGAAAAGGATGTGTAGAAGATGGAAAATTTTCTTTGCAAGAATGGAGAAAATGAAGAATCATTAGAAGAAGAGATGATCGACATCAACCATAGATTTCAAATTTCTATAGAAGAGTGTCAAAATATTGTAAAATTGATCACCAAAAAATTCAACATCGATGTTGATGAATGATTTAAAATAGTGGAATTCTATTGTGCAATTCAAAGACTAGGAAGACATTCTTAAGCTCTTGACACAAGTTATTTCCTATAGGCATAGTTCATCAATTCATATGAAAACAAATATCAAGGAACCAGAATCATATGATGGAACCCACAATGCTAAGTTACTTAAGTTGGGATGTTGAATAATAATTGGAACATATTAATGAAAGTTCACATGAGGCCAAGGTGAATGTCACAGTAATGTTCTTGATAGGTACTACAAATATTTGGTGGAGAAATCGAGTAGAGGACTTAGAATCCAATCATACTATAGATAATATTGACAATTGGTAAGATATGAAAGTAGCCTTGAAGGCTCAATTTGGTCTAGGAAATTGAATTGATATTGGATTACATGAAATCAATTATTGGCTCTTAAGAATATATGTAGGATTCAAGATTACATCAAGGATTTTTTAGGCCTCATGTTGGAGATGAAGGAAATGTTTGAAGAAGATAGGTTGTTCCACTTCATGAATGGCTTGAAACCTTGGGTTTAGAGTGATTTATAATGCTAGATTGTGTATACCCTTGCAAAAAACCATCACTATAGTAGACAAGTTGTTGGAATACAAGGTAGAGGAAAAAGGAGTTCCAAGTATATGTGAGGATGATTCATTAAGGGAGAAGTGGTTTTCTAAGAATAAGAAGAAAGAAAAAGGGAAGGTGAAGATATCTAGGAAGTTTGGTGAGGACAAGGCCAAGCAACTAGATGCACCGAAGAAAAAGGGTATGCCTATTTCCTACTGGATTTGTGAAAAATATCATCATGTAAAGAATTGTCCAATGAAGTATAATTTGTCTACTATGGAGAAAGTGGACAAAGCCTCCACGATTGGTATTTTGCAAGTATTGTGTGTTGTGCTAGAAGACAAGTGTACAATAATCCAAGAGAAATATTTCACAGGACTTTTCTATGTTTCAACGGTATTTAATGGAAGATCAATTAATACAATGGTTGATACTGGGGTGAACCACAATTCCATGAAGGAAGATTTTTTAAGAGAACTTGGGTTGCAACTTGAGTTTACATGGACTTCCTTCAAATGAATGAAATTAGAAGTGGAAAAGGTTGATGGAATGACCAATGGAACCACATTCAAGCTTAGAGATTGGAGTGGAATTGCAAGTTTCTCCATTATTCACATGGATGACTATGAGTGAAATAATTCCCAACGAAGGTGAAGGAAGTGCTTGTGACTCACTTAGATTTTTTGGTCATCCTTTTAGGCCAATATCCATGTTTCATCCTTACAATAAGGAAGCAACATGAAGACATAATTTGGTACAATGACTTCCTTCAGCATGGTCTTTACAACCTGTAAAGGGGATGAGAAACCTTGTAGTAGAGAACTTGGAGGAATTAAAATTGATGGATAATCTATATGTGAGACATCAACAAAAATTCTTAATTATACAATCATTTATGGAAAAAAAATCAATGAAGGTTTTGTAATAATGACTCATTAGGCTTGAGGATCCATCTGTCATCCCTACAATAAGGAAGTGGCATGAAGACATTGGTATAATGACTTCCTTGAGCATGGTTTACAGACTGTAAAGGGGATGAGAAACCTTGTAGTAGATAAATTGGAGGAATTGTCATTGATGGATAATATGTATGTGAGACATCAAGAGAAATTCTTATGCAACCTTCGATGGAAAAGAATTGAATGGAGGTTTTGTAAAAAAGACTCACCAGGCTTGAATATCCATGTGTCATCCCTAAAATAAGGAAGTGACATCAAGACATTGACAGAATGGATTCCTTGAGCATGGTTTTTACAACCTGTAAAGGGGATGAAAACACTTGTAGTATAGAAATTGGAGGAATTGGAATTGATGGATAATCTAAATGTGATACATCAAGAGAAATTTGTATGCAATATTTGATGGAAAACAATACAGTGAAGGTATTGTAACAAAGAATCACTAGGATTGAATTCATAGTGGAATCCATAGTGACAATAGTATCTGGAATGATGGATGTTTTCTTATATAATAAAGACATTCTAGTTCTATGTGGATAAATGGAGTTAGTAGAATATTCAAACAAGGAATCTAGTGAATAATTTGACCTATATGGGCTAGATTTGACAAAAAAACAATAGTACTTGTGAATGAGTTCTTCCCTTATGCCTCATCACTTTTAAGGAATCCCCCTTGTGAATGAGTTCTTCCCTTATGCCTCATCACTTGCAAAATGATTCACTATAAGGTGGAACCAAGCTCCCTCATTTCCAACTTCGATTATCCCCAATGGTGCCTCTTGCTTCTTCATGAATTGTTTACTAACTATCCAATGTCCAATGGTGTTGCACCTAAAGTGCCATGTGTGGAAAAATTGGACCCAAGGTACCCAAAAACACCATACAAAGGTGAACCTAACAAGTGTGTACAATGGATGCATGCTTGAAAGATACGTGCTCAATGGATGTGCACCCAATGGTAGAAGAGATCAAGGGTTGAGACAAATGGTAGAAGTGCCTTTGGGCATATGTGTGTGTGTATGCATGCACACCCATTGCAACGATGACCATAACGATCAATTCATGGTCTAGAGGCAATTCAAAGCAGTTTCCATAACGATGACCTAAGTTCAATTCATGGTGAGCTCCCTCCACACCTAGATGCTTGTTGCCTATTTATTGTAGCAACATATAGCCATAATAATTTTTAGTTTCCTCTTTCTTCATATTGACTTGGAGTGTATCAAAATGGATTTCCATAGATTTTAAAATATTTGTATTCATATCTCCAACATATTTTTAATTTCTACTTTTGTTAATATAGCTATGGTCATGGAGGTTTGTTAAACAATTCCTTTGATTCCTTTACCCCTTTTAGTAGAAAATCTTGAGTAGTTTTTTCAACCATTTATTATCTCATCATAAGTGCATTTGTAAATATCTACAAATGTGATCAAATTTAAAGCTTCCATATCATTATCTCTTACTTCTATCAAGATAATTGTCTTAGGAGAGTTTTTTTCAATTAATAAATTGATAGATCTCTTTTAACCAAAGTGAAATATCTTAACATAGTTGTAATGTACCCCAATTTAGCCAAAAATAAATAAATTTATTAGTATGTTTAGGAAACATTACTTCTCCTAGTATTCAAACAATGAAGTTATTAACGACAATTGAACTACTATGAACCTCCTTCTCCTATTTAATAACTAACTTTGGCATCACCTTCCATCTTATTAATAGACACAATATAATTATATCTATACATTTATGGCATGTAGAGTACTTTTAGTCCAATAAAAAATTTAACCCTCACCCCTATGTAAGGTCCCTTGAATACGAACAATTTACTTTTATAAAAGGATAAACTCAAGGGTTAAGGGTCATAGCTTGTAAGCATTTAAAGGTACTTAACTTTTGACTCACTCTAATCCTAACTAACCCTCCCTGTAGTCCAACTGAAGGCCTAACGAACTAAATCATCTTAACTGAACAATGAGCGAGTCGTGATAGTGCATTAACTCGACAAGAAGTCTGAGGGGTTTTCTGTCAGTCAAACTTAATAACCCTATGTCCAGTATACTAATAAAGGCCCTACGAGTTCACATTCTGAGGCCACCACTCACCCTATATTCAATACACTTATGCCACCTTTGTTATGTCACATGATCAGATAACTCCTTCGTACTCCTACTATTAGTCTGTGTAGTAATGGTTAATGCTCCATTGGGGTTCTCCCACCTAGATTTTAGGGTTTTGTTTCTTCCTTACGCATTCCTCCTCTCCGATGGTAGTCGACACTCTGGAGGTTTTCCCCTTGTGATATATGCAGGAGATACCCATATTCATGGTATGTTACGATACTCTCGTCGTTGTTTGTGATGAGTAAGAAAAATCGAGAGGGATTTTGGTCATTCCATTATTTTTTATTTCCTACGGATTCTTTGTAAACAATGTCAATCCTTCAAAGATTTGACTCTGTGGAAAGTCTCCTTTATTCATGGGGAAATTTGCAATTTCAGTATACTAGACTGCTCCTTAAGATTTAGGTTTTTAAACGTGTAGTTATGAGAGAGAGAGAGAACTATTATTATTGTCCGGGGTTTGGAATTCCCCTCGGAATTTCCTCTACTACCCCAAGCATAAACGTTCGGGTATAGGTACTGATTCTATAATTTAAAGCAAGATACCCTGACTGTGCATTACCTGTTTAGAGTCTCTTACATCTTAAGTTGCCTACGTTTTATTTCCATTCGGGTATAGCTTACATGTTCATATCTCATGTAGTGGTGTGCATTAAGTTGTTGTCTGAAGTACTCATCAAAACTTTATAGCCCTTAAGATGATTTCGTAAGTCCCTAACAGGTTCTAGAGTTTCATTGTGTATTCGTTTTTCTTTTGGGTCAAAGTTATAGAAAGTTACAGTACTCATGGAGACATCCGTGCTTATTTCGTATGAAGGTCTATGAAGTCGAAGTGTTCTTATAGATATTTCTTGGTTGAAGCATTAATTTTCTTCAATATTGAAACTATTATTCTTATTCTTTAAAGGATTGGGAATCAAGATCTAATGATGGGGCTCTATGTTTACAAGGGTACCCATTAGAGATACCTGGACCATCCTCCCCTTGACCTGGGACGTTTATACAACCAGATATGATAGAGGAAGAGACTCCATTTCTCCCACCGTGAGTTGAGTACCATATTTCATTAAACTCTTCCTATCATTCACTATTCTATTAAAGGTTCTATCCATTCTGCTTTTATTATACAATACTAATGTAACTTGAAAAATTCCTTCCAGGGACTTTGACCGTGAATAGATTCAGGTGCAGACTCCTAGTCAAAAGATCAAAAGGTATTCGAGTTTTAATTCGTTACTCTTAAAGAGTACCCTAGGTGTTTTCTTCCTTTTCTGATATAATTTTAAGCCGGAAGGATGAGCGTCATGAAGAGCAGAGTCTATTCAAGGGATAGCTTAGCCCTGTAACTCTCTGGTTTAAGTTTAGAAGCCATAAGGGATTATTACCTTATTAATGTATATCTGGCTGAATTCGCACGTGGTTAACTTTTATATGTTGAGTATTTGATTTTAGGGAAATATGGGCAGTGACCTCTGTCGAGCAATTTGGTCTCTTAATGAACAATTCTAGAAAAGGATATCAACATAATTCTAAGGATAGTTATTCCGTATTGATTTTTCTTCTTGGATCTTATGGAAATGAATTTCATTGATTTTCTAGTTTTAATCCTGTACCCTTTACACTTTCACACTTTGTTCCGATTTGTATTTTATTATCTATTATATCTACAATCTGAATTACAATCGTGCAATGTAAGGAAAGGAACTTATGTTTTTTTTAGGGGATTTATATATGGACAAAAACAAACTCCTCGAAAAAGGAGAAAACCCGAATATCAGACCTTTGTATAGATATGAACAAATATATCAATTTTCCATGTATGGATATGTTACTCTATATGATTGTTCAATATTGTATGCTTATATTGATATTCCAAACTTGTCTTGGCCTACAACAATAAATGGTGAGGACTATGACTCTGTATAATTATTCATATTAGGTTATGATGTATAGATAACCTCTGTTCTGTACTTATATATACAAACATAATTTTATACGTTTCGAACTAGATTCAAAAGGAATTCCATTTTAGAATGCAGTAAGTCTATACAGACTGATTTCTTCATTGTTTATATATCCAAGTATCAAAACTGTAGCAACAATATTTGCAGTATAACCTCATACTTCCATAATTGACTTTATGTAGTAAGTACGATGAGATTATCTAACAATTCTTCAATGGTACAATGAGAATGCTATATAATCTATGGTACTGCTTTGTCAGTGGGAAAAAATGTATAGGTATATTCAATTATTTCCATATAGTTATGGCTATTTTGTAACTCCCTTATTATCATAGTTGATTTCTGGTTGGAATAATTTGTTTGTATGTATACTATGTCAACATATTTCTGTATAATTGATTTTGGGTTACAATCATTTAATTTTTGTTTAATCAATAAAGCCTACACAAAGTACCAACTGCTATTGGATCTATATAGCTATATATATATATATGGAAATATAAATGTGATATATACATAGACTTGTTCAAATCCAATCATACATAGATGGTTCCACCTAGAAATTTAATAACAGGAATAAGCATACACCTGTAGATAGAATCTGTTTTAGATTCATTTAAACATAGATAATTTTGCATAACAATTTAATTACAGGAGAAACATTTCCAGAAATTTGTCATATGTTATAAAATTTACACAAACGACCAGATTTCATTCCTGAAATATTTCACATTAGCATAACCAGATGCATTACATCAGATATATATATATAATCATTCAAATAGAGAGAGAAAATATTAACATATCTGAACCAGTTCGCAGGGAGATAAATGGAACAACCATGTTCCTCCCAACCATAGAATACGACAGCCAAAATCACTTGCCCGATTCACCCCCTAGCCTAACCCTGAATCCATGGGGGCGAACTTGAAAATCTCCTCATCAACAATGTCCTTCAATTCCAATTGATTCCTTTCACCTCACACTGACATAGTGTTCATAACAACAAGGAAAAAAAAATCAATAGTCTCCTTTCCCAGCATACTTGGTAGTGTCCTACCTCCTCACATATGTTATTTATCAATTTGCCTAGGTCTTCTTTCCCTCCCTTGGGAATTTTCACAGCTTTCTAAATCCTTGATTTTCAGGGGATTCCCATGGCCAAATCACTGATTTTCCACTTGTAAAAATCATCCTAGAGGTAGTTCCAACATGTTTCCCACCCATGGAGTCATGGTCAACTAAATTGAACATGGCTATTCCATTTGTCCTCCTGCAATCAATATAAAATATTCTATTTTCATACAAGTGTCATAGTCAAATAGTTAGTTGGGTCAAATCAGGTCTCTACCCAACATGCATAATAATTGATTACAATTATCAAATTCGAATTTCGGAATTGCCATAAATGGCAAAAATTTTCCAAATTCGAATTTACTAAAAACGGAATAAATTTTTAGCAAATTTAAATTTCAAAAATCTATTTTTTTTTGGGGGGATGTCACATCCTTCCCCCCTTTAGTAAAACACCGTCCTCAGTGTTCGTTCCTTTCTTGGAATAGGATTGGATGAGATTTCTGTAAATCTCCCTCCAACTCCCAAGTGGCCTCCTCATGACTAAATTGCTTCCATTGCACCTTTACCTGAGCGACAACTCTGTTCTGAAGTGTTATTTCTCTCCGGTCCAGAATGCACAGGGGTTCCACCTGGAACTCGTCTTCAGATTCCACCTGCACCAAATTCCAATCAATCGTATGAGTAGAGTCATGAATATACTTTTTCAACAAGGAGACATGAAATACAATATGAATTCTTAGATTAGCTGGAAGTGCAAGTTGATATGCTACGGGTCCAATTCGAGCTAGTATCTCGAAGGACCCACAAAACCTGGGTGCTAGCTTGGAACAATTCCCTAACTTCAACAAGATTTTTTGGGCTTTGACTTTCAAATAAACATGGTCTCCCACTTGAAATTCCAAGTGTCTTCTTTTTTGATCTACATAGCTCTTATGTCTGTCCTGTGCTTCTTTCATGTTCTGTTGTACCTTTCTTACCATGTTCTCCATTTCTTGGAGCACTTCTGGTCCAACCATGAGTCTGTTAACTGGGTTATCCCAGCTAAATGGAGTCGTACACTTTCTGTCATACAGTAATTCGAAAGGGATCAACTTAGCTGAAGTTTGGTACCCATTGTTATATGCGAATTCTACCAAGTGCTGGTAGTCATCCCACTTGCTCAGTTTTTTTATTACATACATGTGGAGAATATGTTCTATGATTTGGCTTGTCCTTTCGGTCTATCCATCCATTTGTTGATGATAACTCATACTGAAATTCAAATTAGTATTTAGCCCTGCAAACAATTCCTTCCAATAGGAGGATGTGAATTTTACGTCTCTATCCAAAATCACCATTTTAGGAATACCATGCAGTCTAAAAATTTCTTTCATGAACATTTCAACAATATTTATAGCTTTAAAAGTAGACTTTAGAGGAATAAAGTGTGCATACTTACTGAGTTTATTGATTACAACCATCATAGAATCATTTTGTTTCTGAGTTTTAGGAAAACCTGTTATAAAGTCCAGTGATATGGTCTCCCATTTCCATTCTGGTACTGGTAATGGTTGTAATAGGCCGGCTAGATGCTGGTGCTCGGCCTTAACCTACTGATAATCTTGGCACCTAGACAAGTACTCTGTTGTTTCACCCTTCATATTAGGCCAGTAACCTAGATGGTCAGAATAATGTTTCTTATGCACTTCGTCCAAAACTGTTAATTTTAACTCTGTTGAATTTGGTATGTAAAGTCTGTTTTTAAATCGTAATAGTCACTTCTTGTCGATACTTAGATCTAGTTTATCTGAGTTTGCAGTAATGTTTTGTAATTATTCCATCATATTATTGTAATTTCCATCATTAATAGTTGTCATCCATACCCTTTCCTCCAAATCACTTTCTTCCCTATTGATATTTATCTCAAATAACCCATGGACTCTTCTTCTTAAAGTGTCTCCTACTTTATTTTCCTTACCCTTGATATGTCTGACCTCGAAGTGAAATTCACTCAAGAAGGCTAACCATCTTGATTGTCTTGCATTAAGATCTGGTTGGCTAAACATATATTTCACCCCACTATTATCTGTCAATAGTAGAAATTTTCTGCCCATTATGTTGTGTAGCCACATTTTTAAGGCGTGTATTACTGTTGCCAATTCTAAGTCATGAGTGACATAATTTCACTCATGTTCTTTTAATTTCTGGGATTCATAACAAATAATGTGTCATTCCAGAGTTAGGACACCACCTAGTCCTTTTACTTGCATCAACACATACATTGAAGACTTTATCTGGGTCTACTACCTTCAATATGGGTGCAGTTGTCAATAATCCCTTCAGTTTGTTAAAATTGTCTTCACACTTCTCTGACTAGTTAAACTTGGTTTCTTTCTTTTGTAATGACATGATATGGTAGGATATCTTGGAAAACCCTTCTATAAACCTGCAGTAATATCCGGTGATTCCCATGAATGATTGTATATCCACTACATCCTTAGGTACTGGCCATTCCATAATGGCTTTTGTCTTTTCTGGGTCTATGACAATGCCTTCTACTGAAATTACATGTCCTAGGTATTGTATTTCTTTTTGATAGAAGTTGCACTTTTCAAATTTGGTGTACAGTTTGTGTTTCCTCAACATTTGCATAACTATTCCTAATTGTTCATCATGTTCCTCGTCCCTTTTTTGAATAGACCAGAATATCGTCGATAAATACTACCACGAACTTGTCTAAGTACTGACTGAAAATACTGTTCATCAGGCACATAAACGTGGATGGTGCGTTAGTGAGTCCAGAAGGTATGACTATGAACTCGTAGTGTCCATATATTGTTCGAAAAGTTGTTTTTTTATGTCCTCGTCTTTTATCCTAACTTGATGATAACCGGATCGTAAATCCAACTTTCAAAAGATCTTGGCCCCACCTACTTGATCGAACATATCATTTATCCTTGGTAAGGGGTATTTGTTCTTAATAGTCATTTTTTTTAGTTTTTTATAATCGATACATAGTCTTAGAGTACCGTCTTTCTTTTTCACAAAGAGGATTGGTTCCCCCCAAGGTGAGACACTCAGTTTGATATACTCTTTGTCCAACAATTACTGTAATTGTATTTTTAATTCTGTCAGTTCTGGTAGACTCATTCGGTAAGGTGATTTTGAGATAGGGGCTGAACCGGGTAGTAGGTCTATGGAGAAGTCTATTTCCCTTCTAGGAGGTAATTCTGGTATCTCATCCACAAACATGTCTCTGAATTCACGTAGGACAACAAAGTCTTCTAACTTTGGATTATCTTCTTTTTCTAATAGATTCGTCACTTGGATGGCATAAACTTGACATCCCTTTCTAAAACATTTATTGAGTTGCATCGCTAAAACATGTCTAACTGATACAGGTTTTGGTATGCCTTGGGCTATTCTAACAATGCCAAAATCATCTTTATAGCTAAGTATCTTTGTATAACAGTCTAGTATTTCTTTGTGTTGTTCCAACCAATCCATCCCGATAATCATATTGTAAGATCCTAGTGGTAGGATATTCAGATTTGTTCTTATATTTTGACCATCTAAGCTAAACTCAAAATCCGTAACAAATTCAACTACTTTCCTTTTAGTACAAGTTGCTAATTGTACAAGCCATGATTTTGCATGCTTCAATTTCTTAAGTTTATTTGACTCTACCACATCAGGAGTAATATAACTTAACATAGCTCCAGGGTCAACTAAAACATAAATTCGAGTGTTATTGATTTTACCTTCGATTTCTACCACCGAGGACTGGTGGTCATCTTGTCAACCATCTATGGCTACATTTATCTGATGTAGGCTTCTTCCCACGTCTCCCACGATCGAGGCTTCCTGCAAATTATGAAAAACAATTCTATTTGTTGAAATCAAACGTTGGCATTTCCTCCTTAGATGAGGCTCTCCACATTCCCAACACTTTAATGGTGCGTGGGAGTTGTCCCCAAACTTCTTCGTTCCTAGGTTTACCAGTTTACCACTTCCTTACGTATTCAGACGATTAGAGTGAAAATCCTTTCTTGGAAATTTTTTTGTTGCATTTTGATAAGGAGTTGGCTGGTACCCCTTCTTCTGTTGGTTCATTCAATCTTGTTTTTTATCCTTCCAGGATTTGGGAAACTCTACCCACTGTTTATACTGGTCATAGCACATTTTTTCTTTCCTGAATACTTCACTCAAGGATTTGGGGTTGTCAAACTCAGTGTTGTCCCTGTAGGACTGTGGTAGACAGCTTAAGAATTGATGGATTTGTACCTTATCCTCCTGGATGTACGGTACAAACCTTAGTAGTTCCAGAAATGTATTTATAAGGTCCTCCATTGTCATCTGTACAAGTCGTAACTCGTAAAATTATTTTGTCTTCCTTTCATAATAGATTTTAGAAAGTTATTGTTTCTTAAAATACTTCTTAAAGTCGGACCATTCCAACTGTTTCTCCTTTAGGCCCCTAGCCAATTTCAAGTCTTACCACCAAATGATGACCTTCCCTTTCAGATTGTAGATGGCCATTCTGACCTTCATATTAATGGAATAATTGTAGATCTGGAAGTATTTTTTGATGTTCAATAACCATGCCTCAGCTTCTTCCCCTGTCCTAGATTCTCCATCAAAGGTAGCTGGTTTAATCTTTTTAAATTCTCCTTCAAGGTGGTCTACTTGTTTTCTTTTTATGTCTGGTTTAGTTTTGTCTTCAGCTGAAGGTGTTCCTTTAGACGAACTGCCTCCTTATTTTGTTTTCGGCCCAGAGTTCTTAGAGGCCCGTTTGCTTACCTCTTCATCATGGTTATCATATTTTGGGATTTTCTTGGTCACTATACTTCACAGAAGGACTTCATTTATCTCGTGTTGTTCCTACTATGCTTTCTTCAATTTTTCATTGTCAGCTTTGAAAATCTGCAGTTCGACAATAAGATTCCTCATTGTTTCCAACACCTCTGTGGGTGACCTTCCATCACTATTCTACCTTGTATGTCCAGGAGGTCCTTGCTACGGATTTCCTTCCATCCTAATTTCTACACCCTCCTCAGCTTCCATAATTAACACAAAACAAAAATGGCTTTATGTTTGTAATCATAAGATTTATTAGTTTTACATAAATCAAAATATATACTAAGCAACTAATGTGGCCCTGTTCAGGCCCAGTGCTATAACTTTTTTCTCTGATACCATATGTAATGTACCCCAATTGACCCAAAATAAAAATAAAAAATTATTAGTATGTTTGGGAAACATTACTTCTCCTAGTCTTCAAACAATGAAGTTATTAATGACAATTGAACTACTATGAACATCCTTCTCCTATTTAATAACTGAATTTGGCATCACCTTCCATCTTATTAATAGACACAATATAATTATATCTATACATTTATGGCATATAGAGGACTTTTAGTCCTATAACCAATTTAACCCTCACCCCTATGTAAGGTCCCTTACTTGAATACGAACAATTTAATTTTATAAAAGGAGAAACTCAAGGGTTAAGGGTCACAACTTGTAAGCATTTAAAGGTACTTAACTTTCGACTCACTCTAATCCTAACTGACCCTCCCCATAGTCCAACTGAAGGGATAACGAACTAAATCATCTTAACTGAACAATGAGCGAGTCATGATAGTGCATTAACTCGACAAGAAGTCTGAGGGTTTTTCTGTCAGTCGGACTTAATAACCCTCTGTCCAGTCTATTAATGGAGGCCCTGTGAGTTCGCATTCTGAGGCCACCACTCACCCTATATTCAATGCACTTATGCCACCTTTGTTATTTCACATGGTCGGATAGGGCCTTCGTACTCCTACTATCAGTCTGTGTAGTAATGGTTAATGCTCCATTGGGGTTCTCCCGCCTAGATTTTAGGGTTTTGTTTCATCTTTATGCATTCCTCCTCTGCGATGGTAGTCGACACTCTGGAGTTTTTCCCCTTGTGAGATATGCAGGAGATACCCATATTCATGGTAAGTTACAATACTCTCATCCTTGTTTTTGATGAGTAAGAAAAGTTGAGAGGGATTTTGGTCATTTCATTATTCTGCTATTTCCTACAGACTCTTTGTAAACAATGTCTTTCCTTCAAAGATTTGGCTCTGTGGAAAGCCTCCTTTAGTCATGGGGAAATTTGTAATTTCAGTATACTGGACTGCTCCTTAAGCTTTAGGTTTTTAAACACATAGTTATGAGAGAGAGAGGATTATTATTATTTTCCGGGGTTTGGACTTCCCCTCGAAATTTCCTCTGCTACCCCAAGCGTAAACATCCATGTATAGGTATCGATTCTATAATTTAAATTAGGATACCCCGACTATGTATTACTTGTTCAGAGTCTCTTACTTCTTAATTTGCATGCGTTTTATTTCCATCGGGTATAGCTTAGACGTTCGTATCTCATGTAGTGTCACGTGTTAAGTTCCTATCTGAAGTACTAATCAAAACTTTATATCCCTTAAGATGCTTTTGTAAGTCCCTAACAGGTTCTAGAGTTTCATTGTGTATTCGTTTTTCTTTTGGGTCAAAGTTATAGAAAGTTACAATACTCATGGAGACATCTGTGCTTGCTTCGTATGAAGGTCTATGAAGTCGAAGCGTTCTTATAGATATTTCTTGGTTGAAGCATTAATTTTCTTCAATATTGAAACTATCATTCTTATTCTTTAAAGGATTGGGAACAAAGATCTAATGATGGGGCTCTTTGTTTACGAGGGTACCCATCAGAGATCCCTGGACCATCCTCCCTTGACTTGGGATGTTTATATGACCAGATGTGACAGAGGAAGAGACTCCAGTTCTCCCACCATGAGTTGAGTACCATATTTCATTAAACTCTTCCTATCATTCATTATTCTATTAAAGGTTCTATCCATTCTTCTTTTATTATAAAATACTAATGTAACTTGAAAAATTCCTTGCAGGGACTTCGACCGTGCATAGATTTGGGTGCAGACTCCTGGTCAAAAGCTTGAAAGGTATTCGGTTTTAATTCGTTACTCTTAAAGAGAACCCTATGTGTTTTCTTCATTTTTTTGATATAATTTTAAGCCAGAAGGGTGAGCGTCATGAAGAACCGAGTCTATTCAAGGGATAGCTCGACCCTGTAACTCTGTGTTTTAAGTTCAGTGGCCATAAGGGATTATTACCTTATTAATGTATATCTAGTTGAATTCGCATGTGGTTAACTTTTATATGTTGAGTATTCACTTTTAGGGAAATACAGACAATGACCTTTGTCGAGCAATTTGGTCTCTTAATGAACAATTCTAGAAAAGGATATCAACATAATTCTAAGGATAGGTATTCCGTATTAATTTTTCTTCTTCGATCTTATGGAAACAAATTTCATCGATTTTCTAGTTTTAATCTTGTACCCTTTACTCTTTCACACTATGTTCCAATTTGTATTTTATTGTCTATTATATTTATAGTCTGAATTACAATCATGCATTGTAAGGAAAGGAACTTATGTTTTCTTTTAGAGGATTTATATATCGACAAAAACAGACTCCTCGAAAAAGGAGAAAACCCGAATATTAGACCTTTGTATAGATATGAACATATATATCGATATTCTATGTATGGATATGTTACTCTATATGATTGTTCAATACTGGATGCTTATATTGATATTCCAAACTTGTCTCAACCTACTTCAATAAATGGTGAGGACTATGACTCTGTATAATTATTCATATTAGGTTATGATGTATAGATAACCTTTGTTATGTATGTCAACATATTTCTTTATAAGTGATTTTTTGTTACAATCATTTAATTTTCGTTTAATCAATAAAGCCTACGCAAAGTACCAACTGCAATTGGATCTATATATATATATATATATGGAAATATAAATGTGATATATACACAAACTTTTTTAAATCGAATCATACATAGATGGTTCTGCCTAGAAATTTAATAACATGAATAAACATACACTTGTAGATAGAATCTGTTTCAGATTCATTTAAACATAGATAATTTTTCCTATAAATTTAATTACAGGAGAAACATTTCCAGAAATTTGTCATATGTTATAAACTTTACACAAATGACCAGATTTCATTACTGAAATATTTCACATTAGCATAACCAGATGCATTACATTGGATATATATATAATCATTCAAACAAAGAAAGGAAAGATTAACATATCTAAACTAGTTTGCAGGGAGGGAAAGGGAACAACCACGTTCCTCCCAACCGTAGAATATGGAAGCCAAAATCAGTTGCCCGATTCACCCCCTAGCCTGACCATGAATCCATGAGGGTGAACCTGAAAATCTCCTCTTCAACAATGTCCTTCAATTCCAACCAATTCCTCTTACCTCACACTCATAGAGTGTTCATAACAACAAGGAAAAAAAAATCAATAGTCTCCTTTCCCAGCATACTTGGCAATGTCTTGCCTCCTCACATATGTTATTTATCAATTTGCCTAGATCTTCTTTCCCTCCCTTGGAAATTTTCACAGCTTTCTAAATCTCTGATTTTCAGGGGCTTCCCATGGCCAAATCACTGATTTTCCACTTGTAAAAATCAGCCTAGAGGTAGTTCCAACATGTTCCCCACTCATGGAGTCATGGTCAGCTAAATTTAACATGGTTGTTCCATTTGTCCTCCTGCAATCAATATAAAATATTATGTTTTCATACAAGTGTCATATTCAAATGGTTAGTTGGGTGAAATTAGGTCTCTTCCCAACAGTCATAATAATTAATTACAATTATCAAATTCGAATTTCGGAATTGCCATAAATGGAAAAACGTTTCCAAATTCGAATTTACTAAAAACGGATTAAATTTTCAGCAAATTTAAATTTCAATTTTTTTTTTTTTTTTGGGATGTCACAATAGCCCTCTAATGATTTTTACTTTCTAAGTCATTTGGAATAGTTAATTTCTTGATCAGTCTCCATATTTTCAATATTCGGTGTATTTCTCTATAAAAAGATTCTTCATAGTTTCCAATGTCTAATGGTCTGTATATCTAGACCTATGAACCATTTGAGGGATATTTCCTTCAAAGAAGAGGGGAAAATTCTCAGCTGGGAATAATTATTATATACATAAGTGTTGCAAAGGGATTCAAATTCATGGATAAAAGTGTTTAGGACCTCAATGATCATTATATGAAATTGGGTAAGAGCTGCTAGATTTATTTTTTCATTCTTACTTGTTGCCCTATCCCCAAATTCTTCGACACTTTCTTCAAATATTCATTTTGGAATATATTCAATGGTTATTAACTTACACTACTCCCATGGGGATTTTTTCTTCTCATGGCACAATCAAGGGGATAGGTCATGTGTGAGTTATAAACAATTATGGTTAGGGATCTTCAATTTTGAAACCGATTATGAGCCTAGTGCTAAGAGTACAATTGGATCATTTTAAAAGGATGACTTGGCATTTCATCAATCATTATATCAAACATTTCATCAAACATTCTATCATTCATTTCATTCATTTCATCTAAAAATTAGCATGCATAGTCAAGATATAGGAGAAAGAAGTCCAACCATTTCCTTCGGCCATGTGCCCTCCTCCAGTGCAAACCTGTGTTCCCTCCTCCTCTTCAAATCTGTTTTCTCTAGCCTCCTCCCATGTGCCCTCCTCCCGTGCGCCTCTCCCTCCTTCTCCTCCTTCTCCTCCTTCTCCCCCTTCCACTCTGTGTGCAAATGTATGTTCCCTAGCCTCCTCCCATGCACCTCTCCCTCCTTCTCCTCCTTCTCCTATCCTCTGATACCTTCTGTGCTCCAAATCCATCCTACTCTCCCTTTTGTCCTCCAAATCCATGGCACTGTGGTGGTGGTTGCTTGCAGCTCTACACACGAGTGGTGGGACTGTGGTGCCAAAACTGTACAGGGATTGTGGTGGTGGTTTCTTGCAACTCTACGCGTGAGTGGTGGGACTATGGTGGTGATTGCGTGTAGCTCTAGGTGCGAGTGTATAGTGGTTGTGTTTTGAAATTATATGTTTTGTTTTGTTTGTATATGTTTTTTTAATTTATTTTTTATTTTATGTTGTTTTGATTTTCGTTTTTATTTTTTGTTTTTTTATATTATATATATAATATATTATATATATAATATATTATATATAGGCATAGACTATAACTCTAGACAAAAGATAAACTAAAAAGCATTCAAATAGGACTAGACTATAACTCTTCCAAACTCTTCCATCTAAATCATTGGGGACCCACTGAGAAAAGAGAATAAAGAGAAGGATGAGGGTTGTCCAAACATGTCTAGGCCCATATAAATACGTCTTAGGTGTCCTCCCTCATACAAGAGCCACCTCAATAGAAGCCTAATAGAATGGACACTAAGATACCTCTTCATAGATGTGTGAAACATGTTACCTTTCCTTCAATATGAAATGAAATGGTCATGGAATATTCATTATTTAAAGAGCTAGGAGTCTCAATCAAACTTCTGGTCCCAACCTTGGCATTATCCACTCTGAAGAGTTTTCTTGTTGCTAAATAGGTCTTGACCATATCCTACAGAAAGGATTTTAATCTCCCTAATTGGTTAAGGAAATTTCTCCTTATCAAAATGAACCTCAAAGTCATAGGACTTAGTCTCATATTCAAAATTAATGTGGAAACCTTCTTTACTAATTCATTAGCTTGTTTCTTCGTTAATAAAAGAAAATATGAACAAATGGGACTATTTCAATAAATTAGATAGGGATTCCCTCTGGTATCATCCCTATATGTTTTGGCTATAGAGGGCCTTTTATATCTACCTTTTTGTAAATTATAACATCTACTACTTCATGGGACTCACCTCTTGGAACCAAATATAGAGCAGTTGGTTAGTGGAAATTTCCTAGATGACTCCTTCCTAACAATTCTCAAGGAGAAACCCTCATGGATACACATGGTTGAGTGTTTGGATACTTGAGAGGTACAATGTAGTATTGGTTGTTGTATGAGCACAGTGGTGGAGTGATATTGTCAGGTTTTACAGATGTTGATTGGGTATGATGTACTGAGGGCAGGAAGAGAACTTCAAGTTTTTTCTTTGGCATTGGATCGAGAATTATTTCCTAGTTTAGCAAGAAGCATAAATCATCGTTGGTGGTCTTGAATTAGTTTCCCTAAGTACATATTTGGTATGATTAGGAGACATAACTCACCTAATCATAAGTCACCTAATTCTTATATCGTTAAATATATAGAATTCAATGATATGTAGAGTGTATTTGTAAGGTAGTTAGAGAGGTAGTGGGGGGGCCTAGAGGGCCCATAGTGATAATAGTGGAGGTCATTCAATGTAAGGTGGACTAGGTCCACTATATTATTAAATAAGGCCCACTATGGTAGTTAGATATAATAAATGGGTAATT
>ML787380.1:158690-178878 GCA_009831015.1 Picea engelmannii
GGGAAAGAAAGGAACTTATGGTAAAAAGCGAGGTCAACATAGTAAGGAATCTGCAATTAAGAACCTTCTAAAATGAACTAAATTAGCAACTTCATTTTAGGGAAAGTATTCAAACCTGAAAGGGAATCTAGGAACACCTAGGAGTAAATTTAGGAGCAACTCTAAGCGGGTGGAGAAAATGAGACATTTAATAAATTTAAAGAAAATAATTATTGGAGGAAAGAGGGGGATGGACGACACTTGTGCGAAGGAGAATATTTAGAATATTTTTATTAAAAATTAATTTAAATGTGATTTAGGGAGAGTTGGAGGTCCTAAAATCTCTATAAAAGAAAGGGAAGATGAGGAAGAAAGGGGATCGGTTGTTAGAATAACGTTACACTGCTAGATTTGTGACTTGACTGATTACTTGTGAGGAGTTGGGTTTTCCCAGCTTGGATAGGAGTGGTAGCTCGACCTTGCGAGGCGAGCTGGGAGCTAGACGTACCACCTGGATAGTGTGTGGCCCCTTTGTGGCTCGGGGGGCTACAGGGGAAGCATAGTACCCCTAGCGATTGGATGGGAGGTACCGGTGAGGTCTCAACAGTTGGCGAGCGGGAGCGACACAAAGCGCACAGACTTCATTTGAGGCAGGCGACAAGGCAAAGGTACGCTCGTTTATTTTATAGAGTATAATGCATTATAAATCTATGTGGGGATCTGTATGATGATTTTAATGGATGAATTTTGTCTTAATCTTATGTCTTTCAATTGATTTCCTAATATCATTGTGGTCAGCGATCTAGCGGGGTTCTACTATTCCTTGGTTGGGACCTTTATGTTTTGCGTTACTCTTGTGCTGTAATTTTTCTCGGATGTTGTATTTTAGCATTTAAATCATGGATGTATAGATTTGCAGTCATTAACAATCTCTGTCATAGTTATATTGCATGGTTGTATGCACATGCAAGCGTTGTAAACATAGAGAATTTACCATTGTGTGTTAATGTGGAGAAGTTCTGTAAGAAGGGTTCATGTGTATAGCCATGTCTTTCCCTTAAAGAAAAAGAAAAATTTAAAAAGAGAAACCATGATAGCAATGGTAATCGCCGGAAGTTGCGTTGGGTACCATGACATGCGAAATTCAACTGTGGCACGCGAATGCAGTTCTTGGTTTATCATTTTATAAATGGATTTTGGTGAATTTTGTGCTGGATTTCGAAATACTCATTGTCTTGTTTAAGTTGAGATTTTCTTTTTCTGTGGGTTTTGGGTCAAATCGGCTTGCTTGGGTTGTTCTGCTGTCAGGGCAATTCCCAGGTTACCAATGTTTGCAATTTATTTTTTTATAATTGCCTGTTGTTCTAGGAAGGGCGTTTTCAATTACAATGGGCGTTTTCCATGTATGACTATGGGAGTTTGAATCTAATGTGGAAATTTTCTATGACTGCAGGCATTTGTATCGCTGTAGGTATTTAATCATGGCTGGGGGCGTTTTTCATATGTGACTGTGGGTGTTTTGATTGTAATGTAGGTGTTTTCTATTACGGTTGGGTGGTAAGTTCATTGTTACATGTTTTTGTGTTATTCTCCCTTCTGCGCCCTGGTAATGTATAGGTATATACTCGCCAATACGGTTGTCCACTATAACAAAATTTAATTGATGATTTCCTTCCGAATTTTGCCTGAGTGATGAGATTGTCCCTCACCCTGAGTCCCTTTATTTTTGCCCATGGGATGATGCTCTACAGACTCTGTCTTCCCTCAGAGAAGTCACCGGTGTAACCTCTACATTGAACGTTCTCGTTTTCCTTTGCCTGGAGGTTGCCGACGCAACACCTCTGCATTTTTCTTTTGCTGATTCCTTTCCCAATGTTATTTTGCGATGGGCGTGCCAATCCTAACATTCATTGTTGTGCACCCTGCGCCATGGTTATTGTACTCATGTCTTCACCTACGGTCGTCCACTATAAAGCATTAAAATTTTAATTCCTTCAACAAATTTTGCTGGTGCGATATTTTTATATCACAGTTCTTTTAATTCGCCAACACAGGACCTGACTTCTCTTCTACGACCCAAATTTTTAGATTGCTTATGGTGGTATTATAGTTGACGAATGCTTCTTTCAACCTTCAGACCCCATCCATCTCGTACACTTCGCCCGACAACTTTTAAACCTTATTACTCTTGCCTCTGCAACTGGCGTAAGGTCGTGTTCATCGATTGCAGACACGTCCTCTCTCTGCGCACTGCATGAATAGATTTCTATGCCTTCGGGAGGGAGTTGCCGAATGTTTTTAGAAACTAAAGTCACAATTTGGGGAACTGCCATTGATTCTTCCTCTGACCACTGCCATTGATGGCTACCAACCAGATGCATGAATTATGGCATGCACGTATAGGTTTCCAGAATGGGCTCTGTCAGGCACTCTTAGTCGCTAGCCTTGTTGTCTTGATAAACTAAAGCTGTGATAGAAAGGGTGTGATTGTTTGCGACTACGTTATGTTGTTAGATATGTAAATGTAACTGTTTGTGACTGTAAATGTATCGTTGGGATAAAGATAAAATGTAAGGCCAATCATTGTTATCATTTGAAAAGTAAGGTCAATGTTATTTTTATTGCATGGTCTGTGTAATATCAATAGTAAGAATATGGTTATTTATGGAAGAGTCATCAATTTCATTGTTAATTGTGACCAATAAAATGTAGGGCCCTTGTTATTTTAATTGCAATACTATTTAATATAAAGGCAATGATATGGCTATTTTTTGGTCATACCATTGTAGCTCCAATTGTTAATAATAACAATACGCTGTAAAGTCCTCGTTAATTCAATTGAATATTATTGTAATATAAAAGTGATGATATGGTTAGGTTATGGTAATGTTACCGTAGTGTCATTGTTATCATAACAAATAAAATGTGAAATCCTTGTTATTTAATTGAATATTATTGTAATATAAAAGTGATGATATGGTTAGGTTATGGTAATGTTATCGTAGTGTCATTGTTATTCCTAACAAATAAAAGGTAAAATCCTGGTTATTTAATTGTAATGTCATTGTAAGATAGATAGTGATGATATGGTTATGATTAGGGAATGTTCTTGTAATTCCTTGTGATTGATATCATATAAAATGTAAGGTTCCTGCAACAGGAAGATTGCTATTCTAGCATTGATAACTTATGAATGTGAGCCCCTGATTGTTTATTTGCAATGTTTTTATCATGTAAGGTCATTGAAAATTTATGGTTGAAACATATAAAATTTATGTAATTATAATTTATCGCAAGGGTTTAGTAATAAGAAGGGTAACATGGTTATCATGTATGGTAAAGGTTATTGCAGTTTTATGGTTATTCGATAATAAATAAAAGGTTGGTAATTGCAATTTAATTGCAAGATTTTCGTAACCTAAAATGTAAAGTGGTTATCAGGTATGCTAAGGGTTATTGTAGTTTTGTGGTTACTAGATAACCTTGTTGATTGCGATTTGATGGTTGTGTCTTTATCATTGGCTTAGTAGGCTTGGTCCTATTGTGTCAGGCAGGATGTAGACACCTCCATGTTCCTCAGAATAGTCGTCATCCCTGAGACCTTAAATGGTTAAAATCGATGGGAACCTAGGCTTGAGCGTTGCTTATGTGTCTTGGAGGTCCTAACCATTGCAGGGTAGGATGGGTGGGTAGTCATTCTTGCTCATTATTGATTGATTCACCATTAAATGCATGCAGTTACTTGATGTGTGTCTTACATCGTTTTGTTGTGTTCATCATTGTTGAGTCTTGTTAGTCGTTGAGTGGCAACGCAGAGTCGAATGTTTTGTTTCCCTTGTACACATGTGCACACACTTTTAAAAACCAAAAAAAATTTTCACTTGCTATAAGAGGTTTTCGTCATAAAGGGGAGGTTCGTTACATATGGTATCGGAGTGGGTTGGACCCGCGACTTGGGATTCGCTACGACTTTCGTTGACATGATTTGTTTTGATTATAATGTTGTTGATCGAGTTGATTGTGTGCATGCAGGTAATCATGGTTAGAGGACGCTGCAGAGGTAGATGATGGGGTGCTAGGGGAGGAGGCATGACACCTCCAATAGCATCTTCACCTGAGGGGTCTAACCCCCAAGGAGATGAGCAGGTTCTCAGAAAGGAGCAGATAGTAGTTGGTGACATTGTCGGGATGATGAGGTCTTTTCAGCGCATGTCTGAGGCACTGATCAACCGATTGGACAGAGACAAGGCCAGGGCGACGGCACCCGCTGAGGTTCCGCCACGCTCACCGGCCGTTACTGGTAGCATTCACCGGGAACTCGAGAAGGTCAAATTTCCCGAGTTCTTTGGTGCCCCGGACGGTGCAGCCGTCGAGGCATGGTTGGAGAACATGGCGATGTGCTTCGTACTTCACGATTATACCTTCAACTAGAAGGTCTGCATGGCGGTATTTCAACTAAAGGGGAGATCATGTCAATGGTGGAAGTTTATCCTACCACAGCTGAACATGGCCATCGAAGATGTGTCATGGGAACTGTTCAAGGAATGGTTCTGAGAGAGTTACCTTTCAGAGGAATTCATTGAGTGTCATCTCAATGAGTTCAACGCATTATGACAGGGAGGTCATACGGTGCTCGAGTATGAGGCAAGTTTTATGGATCTCCTTCGGTATGCTCCACACCTTAACACAGAGAAACTTAAGGTCAATTGGTTAATGTTTGGCCTTAACGAAATCCTGCGTGATAAGGTTAGGATTTTGATGCCTCAAACCTTGCACGATGCCATCCAAAAGGCCCTCATAGCATAGGAGGAGCTTATCAATGGGGGTCATACTAGGACTCCAGCGAGACCAGTAGGGTAGGGTTCATTTGGAACATCGTAGCATCAGACATTAGCGAGGCATACGCTGGGATATCATGGCTTCCAGAGGGGATCCACTTTCACTACACCCCGACGATCGCCGCCTCAGCAGCGAACACCTTATCGGGGACCACAACATCAACAACAACATCACCCACAATAGTATCAGTTTAGGCCTGTTCAGCAGAGAAAACTAGGGTTCCAGGCCAGTGGGTCGTTATATTATACTTCAGGTACCAGGAGTACTGGGCCGAAGAAGGGGTGTTGGACGTGTGGGGAGCCACACTACCAGCGCGACTATCTTGTGGAGAGGACCAGAGTGTCTGGATCAGCCGGACCCACTACAGTGGGAGATATGGGCAAGGCCCATCATATTCATGTAGTGGTGAATAACCGCCAGGTAGAGCACTAGTCGAATGTGCTTGATACGACAGGTGCCATCGCTGACTAGACCCTTAGTGTTTTGATAGATCTCGATGCTACAGAGAGTTTCATTTCTGGTGCAGCGCTAAAAAGGATTAAGTTAAAGGAAGTCGATCAAAATGAGTTTAGCTTCGTAGAGATGGATTCTGGAGCCAAATAGAATGTTGGAGGAAAAGTTACGGGCTGTGCCCTTAACCTGGGAGAGTTTGTCATGAGGACCAACTTGTACATTACGATCTTAGGATCTTACGATATCATAATTGGTATGGATTGGTTGGAATCGCATGAGGCGATACTCAACTGTAAGATAAAGAGATTGATATTGGTCGATGATGAGGGACAAAGATGTGTGATTGTAGGATGGAACCAGGGAGTTTCTCTGACATTCATCTCTTCCTTACAGCTACGGAAGAGTATGCGCAAGGGGTGCACTTTATGCGATACTTGCGCTAAATGAGAAGGGAGTAGCGGAAGGTCTAGAACACCTTCCGGTCGTGAGAGAGTTTGCAGACGTGTTTCTAGAGGAGTTACCTGGGATGCCACCGGAAAGGGAATTGGAGTTTACCATAGACCTGAAACTGGGGACCGAACCGATAGCAAGAACGCCTTATTGGATGTCGACCCCAGAGTTACAAGAGTTGAAAATGCAACTGAAGGAGTTGCTAGACCTGGGACTGATACATCCTAGTGTGTCACTGTGGGGTGCACCTGTTATTTTCATACGAAAGAAGTACGGATCATGGAGTCTTTGCATTGACTACTATCAACTGAACAAGGCTACGATCAAGAATCAGTCTCCCTTACCAAGAATTGATGATCTGTTCGATCAACTGAAGGGTACGACGGTGTTCTCCAAGATCGATTTGTGATCAGGGTATCAACAGTTGTGGATCAAGGAGGATGACATCCCTAATACCTCCTTTAAGACGAGGTTTGGACACTATGAGTTTACTATTTTACCGTTTGGACTAACAAACGCCCTAGGGGTATTTATGAGTTTGATGAACGGGGTGTTCCGCGAGTACTTGGAAAAGTTCGTCCAAGTATTCATTGACAATATTTTGATCTACTCTCTGATGAAGGAGGAGCATGACAAGAACTTGCGCTTGGTACTACAGTGCCTGCGAGAGCACAAATTGTATGGGAATTTTTCCAAATGCTCTTTTTATCAATCGAGGATTCACTACTTAGGGCATGTCATCTCTGGCGAAGGTATCGCCGTGGATCTAGCCAAGGTAGAGGCTATTATGGAATGTCCTGTTCCAATGAATTTCATGGAGGTGCGTAGCTTTATGGTTTAGCAGGATACTATCGATGGTTTGAGGAGGGATTTTTGAAGATAGTAAATCCGATCACGGAATTGCAGAAGAAAAACAAGAAGTTTGTTTGGACCGAGAAATGCGCGGAAGTGTTTCGGAGGCTTAAAGAGTTGTTAACAATAGCACCGATACTAAAGGTCCCTGACATGGTCATGGAATTCTTGGTATGCATAGAAGCATCCAAGGAAGGTTTAGGTGGAATCTTGATGCAAGACAGATGAGTGATTGCTTACATTTCGAGGAAACTGAGAAGGCATGAGGAGAACTACGCAATGCACAATTTAGAGTTATTAGCCATCGTATATGCCTTGAAGGTTTGGAGACACTACCTGGTTGGACAAAAATTTGAACTAAAGACTGATCATTGTGGACTACAACACATTTTTACGCAAAGAGACCTTAACGCTTGACAACGACGTTGGTCAGAATTGCTTAGCGAGTACGACTTTGAGATTACTTACATAAGGGGAATGGTGAACCAAGTGGCGAATGCTTTGAGTCAGAGGCCACACATATTTTCGGTGTTTCCTCTTCAGACGAATCTATGTGAAAAGATTCTAACCTTACAACGTGACGATGACTGGTACAAGGAGGTCGAGGGATTTATTGGACAAAACACTGATGGAACCACGATATGAGGGATTTTATTTTGATAGAGATGGGGTATTGAGGTTTAAAATTCAGATTTATGTAGCGCCAAACGATGAGTTGAGGATGTTGATCCTGAGCGAGGCTCATAGAGAAGTTTACATGGCTCACCCGGGAGTTACGAAGACGAGGGCAGACCTTAATCCCTTACTCTTTTGGAAGGGAATGAAGGCCGACATAGTCAACTATGTCGCCAGATGTCTAGAGTGTCAGAAGGTAAAGGCTGAACAAAAACACCTAGCAGGATTACTTCAACCACATGCCATCTCGGAATTGAAATGGGAGGTTATTTCGATGGATTTTATTGTTGGATTGCCACTGACGGCAAGGAGACATGAATCGATTTTTGTAGTAGTAGACATTGTGACAAAGAGTGCTCACTTTATTCCTATGTGTATGACGTATCAAGAACCTAACATAGGTAGAGTTTTCATCAGTGATATTGTGAGGCTACATGGCGTGCCTAAGAGGATTATATGCGATCGAGGATCGGTGATTATTGGACGATTTTGGACGAGTTTCCAAGAGGCCTCAGGAACCCAACTTAACTTTAGTACTGCGTATCACCCAGAGATTGACGGACAGACAGAATGAATGAACCAAAGTTTGGAATACATGTTGCGCATGTACGTGATGGACTAACAAAAGCATTGGGAAAAATTCTTGCCACTAGTAGAGTTCGCTTACAACAACAGTTACCAGCGCACCATTAAGATGGTTCCTTTGAAGTTTCTGTACGGGCGACCATGTTGGACACCTTAGAGTTGGGATCGACTTGAGGATAGGGTCCTGGTGGGACTAGAAGCGATCCAAGAAATGGAAGAACAAATGAAAACAATAAGACAAAGGATTAAAGAAGCGCAGGATCGACAAAAGAGTTATGTCGATGCGCACCGAGTCGACCGTAGTTATGAGGTCGACGATCGAGTCTTCTTGCGGTTTAAACTGCATAAGATTTCGATCAAGTTTGGAAAGGGAGATAAACTCTCTCCTAGGTTCGTGGGACCTTTCAATATTGTGTTGAGAAAGGGGCCCGTGGCCTATCGACTAGCCTTACCTGATTCTTTGAGGCCTATGCATGATGTTTTTCATGTATCTATTTTGAGACATTGTATTAGTGATCCTACACATGTGATTTCTGAGCCGGTCCACATATTAGATCATTGCGTTCGACATTTACGACATCGAACAATGGATCAGGTCAAGGTCTAGTGGGACATATATAGTCTGCACTCGACAACCTTGGAGGACGCATATGATATGCGCTAGCAGTTTCCATTTTTGTTTGATAGATAGACTTATGATACTGTGATACACTTATTTCAGCATTTATACTATGAAACTTCAAGACAAAGTTTAGACAAAGAGGGGGTGTATGTAACATCCCGCTCTGGAGCACTGAGAAAACTTATTCTTTGAGGACACTTGCTCACAAGTGATATGGACTTTTATGATAAGAAAACATTTATCCTTGATTATTATGCGATATGATAGATGACATGATCTTTTACTGATTTGACATGGACAGGTGCTATTGACTCAGTTTTACTGAGTGTGCAGGGTTTTTGACCTTGAGGATGCAGAGGCATAGACGGGACCCCTTGGACTCCAGATCGAGTCAGGCAGTGTGCTTTGGGGTTGATTGTTTACTATGATTTAGTATATTTGATTTGATGATATGATGTGGACAAGTTCTGATACAATTTTTTATGATGCAGGTTGATGATAGCTTGCCGACCAGACTCACATATGGAGTAAAGGGGCCACACATGATTTCTAGAGAGGTTGAGGGAGAGGTGTGGACAACAACCCTTCCACAACCTACTAGCACTCTCGTCGTGGCTTGAACTGTAGGTTAACGAATACCTAGTTCGACAGGATCCACGATGTCATGAGGGAAGACTGCGACAATCGCTCACAATGATTCTAAAGGGCATGCAATAAGGCGGGGGAATTATTCCTTAGAGCCCTTAGTCTCCCACAAGTCACCTGGAGGAGTGTTGACTCCAGGGATTATTGATGTCTACCAATTAGTCAAGTTGGCGAGTGTTACCCTTGGAGCATGTGGTGCATCCTGAAGGGCACGTTGCGCAAAAGAAACACAAGTTGCCGAGTGGCACCCTTGGATCACGTGGTGCATCTTGAAGGGCACGTTATGCAAAAGAAACGAACGAGCCGAGTGGAACCCTTGGAGCACGTGGTGCGTCTTGAAGGGCATGTCTCATTGTCATTTATGAAGGAACAAACCTAGATGGCCCTAAGACATTCAACACTTTGAAAAATTCTTAAACAACCTCCCTAATTAAATGTCACCCAGTTCAGAATCTAAGTCCTAAGCCTAAAACTTCCCTAGGGTAAATTTTTTGTCTAACCTTAAGAAAAGACCCTATAAGAATAAAAATAAAAATTTAAACTAAAAACCACTTAAGTAATAATTTAAGTTTTCATAAAAAAAATTGGGTAAAATGAAGAGAGTAAAGAAATTAATTAAATCAGTGGATTTAAAAATTGTAAAGAAGAAATAAATTATTTAACTTGTGAAAGTGTAAAAAGATATCAATTTAATAATAAAAAGGAAAAGAGTAATTAGCGCAACTCCCATTTTGGCTCTAATAAAAAGGGGAAAGAAGGGAATAATAAAAATTAGGAAACTAAGGAATGGAGGAAACATAATAAGGGAAAGAAAGGAACTTATGGTAAAAAGTGAGGTCAACATAGTAAGGAATCTGCAATTAAGAACCTTCTAAAATGAACTAAATTAGCAACCTCATTTTAAGGAAGGTATTCAAACTTGAAAGGGAATCTAGGAACACCTAGGAGTAAATTTAGGAGCAACTCTAGGTGGGTGGGGGAAATGAGACATTTAATAAATTTAAAGAAAATAATTATTGGAGGAAAGAGGGGGATGGACGACACTTGTGCGAAGGAGAATATTTAGAATATTTTTATTAAAAATTAATTTAAATGTGATTTAGGGAAAGTTGGAGGTCCTAAGAACTCTATAAAAGAAAGGGAAGATGAGGAAAAAAGGGGATCGACTATTAGTGTAACGTTACGCTGTCGGATTTGTTACTTGACTGATTACTTGTGAGGATTTGGGTTTTCCCAGCTTGGATAGGAGTGGTATCTCGGCCTTGCGAGGTGAGCTGAGAGCTAGACGTACCATCTGGATACCGTGTGGCCCCTTTGTGGCTCGGGGGGCTACAGAGGAAGCATAGTACCCCTAGCAATTGGCTAGGAGGTACAGGTGAGGTCTCGACGGTCGACAAGCGAGAGAGACACAGAGTGCATGGATTTCATTCGAGGCGGACGACAAGGCAAAGGTACGCTAGTTTATTTTATAGAGTATAATGCATTAGAAATCTATGCGGGGATCTGTATGATGATTTTAATGGATGAATTTCGTCTTAAGCTTCTGCCATTCAATTGATTTCCTAATATCACTGTGGTCAGTGATCTAGACGGGTTCTACTGTTCCTTGGTTGGGACCTTTATGTTTTGCGTTACTCTTATGATGTAATTTTTCCCGCATGTTTTATTTTAGCATTTAACTCATGGATGTATAGATTTACAGTCATTAACAAACTCTGTCATAGTTATATTGCATGGCTATATGCACATGGAAGCATTGTAAACATAGCAAATTTACCACTGTGTGTTAATGTGGAGAAGTTCTGTAAGAAGGGTTCATGTGTATAGCCGTGTCTTTCCATTAAAGAAAAATAAAAATTTAAAAAGACAAATCGTGTTAGCAATGGCAATCGCTGGCAGTTGCATTGGGTACCATGACATGCAAAATTGAACTGTGGCACGTGAATGCAGTTCCTGGTTTATTATTTTATAAATGGATTTCGGTGAATTTTGTGTTGGATTTCGAAATACTCCTTGCCTTGTTTAAGTTGAGATTTTCTTTTTCTGTGAGTTTTGGGTCAAATCGGCTTGCTTGGGTAGTTCTGCTGTCAGGGCAATTCCCAAGTTACCAATGTTTGCTGTTTTTTTTTTTTATAATTGCATGTTGTTGTGGGAAGGGCGTTTTCTATTACGATGGGCGTTTTCCATGTATGACTGTGGGTGTTTGAATCTAATGTGGAAATTTTCTATGACTGCGGGCATTTGTATCATTGTAGGTTAATCATGGCTGGGGGAGTTTTTCATATGTGACTGTGGGCGTTTTGATTGTAATGTGGGCATTTTCTATTACGGTTGGGTGGTAAGTTCATTGTTACATGTTTTTGTGTAATTCTCCCTTCTGTGCCCTGGTAATGTATAGGTATATCCTCGCCAATATAGTTGTCCACTATAACCCAATTTAATTGATGATTTCCTTCCGAATTTTGCCTGAGTGATGAGATTGTCCCTCACCCTGAGTCCCTTAATTTATGCCCATGGGATGACGCTCTACAGACTCTGTCTTCCCTCACATAAGTTACCGGTGTAACCTCTGCATTGAACGTTCTCGTTTTCCTTTGCTTGGAGGTTGTCGACGCAACACCTCTGCATTTTTCTTTTACTGATTCCTTTGCCAGTGTTCTTCTGCGATGGGAGTGCCAATCCTAACCTTCATTGCTATGCACCCTGCACCCTGGTTATTGTACTCATGTCTTAATTCTTAATTCCTTGATTATGGTGTGATATTTTTATATCACCATTCTTTTAATTCGCCTGCACAGGACCTGACTTCTCTGCTACGACCCAGATTTTTAGATTGATTATGGTGGTATTATAGTTCACGAATGCTTCTTTTAACCTTCAGACCCCATCCACCTCGTACACTTCACCCGATAGCTTTTAAACCTTATTAGTCTTGCCTCTTCAACTGGCGTAAGGCCGTGTTCGGCGATTGCAGACACGTCCTCTCTCTGTGCACTGCATGAATAGATTTATGTGCCTTCAGGAGGGAGTTGCCTAATGTTTTTAGAAACTACAGTCACGATTTGGGGAACTACTGTTGATTCTGCCTCTGACCACTACCATTGATGGCTGCCAACCGGATGCATGAATTATGGCATGAGCGCATAGGTTGCCAGAATGGGCTGTGTCAGGCACTCTTAGTCGCTAGCCTTGTTGTCTTGATAACCTAAAGATGTGATAGAAAGGGTGTGACTGTTTACGACTGTGTTATGTTGTTAGATATGTAGATGTAACTGTTTTTGACTGTAAATGTATCGTTGGGATAAAGATAAAATGTAAGGCCAATCATCGTTATCATTTGAAAAGTAAGGTCAATGTTATTTTTATTGCATGGTCTGTGTAATATCAATAGTAAGAATATGGTTATTTATGGAAGAGTCGTCAATTTCATTGTTAATTGTGACCAATAAAATGTAGGGCCCTTGTTATTTTAATTGCAATACTATTTAATATAAAGGCAACGATATGGCTATTTTCTAGTCTTAACATTGTAGTTCCAATTGTTAATAATAACAATAGATTGTAAAGTTCTCGTTAATTCAATTGAATATTATTGTAATATAAAAGTGATGATATGGTTAGGTTATGGTAATGTTACCATAGTGTCATTGTTATCATAACAAATAAAAAGTGAAATCCTTGTTATTTAATTGAATATTATTGTAATATAAAAGTGATGATATGGTTAGGTTATGGTAATGTTACCGTAGTGTCATTGTTATTCATAACAAATAAAAGGTAAAATCCTGGTTATTTAATTGTAATGTCATTGTAAGATAGATAGTGATGATATGGTTATGATTAGGGAATGTTCTTGTAATTCCTTGTGATTGATATCATATAAAATGCAAGGTTCCTGCAACAGGAAGATTGCCATGCTAGCATTGATAACTTATGAATGTGAGCCCCTCATTGTTTATTTGCAATGTTTTTATCATGTAAGGTCATTGAAAATTTATGGTTGAAACATATAAAATTTATGTAATTGTAATTTATCGCAAGGGTTTAGTAATAAGAAGGGTAACGTGGTTATCATGTATGGTAAAGGATATTGCAGTTTTATGGTTATTCAATAATAAATAAAAGGTTGGTAATTGTAATTTAATTGCAAGATTTTCGTAACCTAAAATGTAAAGTGGTTATCAAGTATGGTAAGGGTTATTGTAGTTTTTTGTTTATTAGATAACCTTATTGATTGCGATTTGATGGTTGTGTCTTTATCATTGGCTTAGTATTCTTGGTCTTATTGTGTCGGGCGGGATGTAGACACCTCCATGTTCCTCAGAACAGTCGCCAGCCCTCGGGCCTTAAATGGTTAAAATCGATAGGAACCTTGGCTTGAGAATTTCTTATGTGTCTTGGAGGTCCTAACCATTGCAGGGTAGGACGGGTGGGTAGTCAGTCTTTCTCATTGTCGATTGATTCACCATTAATGCATGCAGTTACTTGATGTGCCTCTTACATCGTCTTGTTGTGTTCGTCGTTGTTGAGTCTTGTTAGTCGTCGGGTGGTGATGCAAAGTCAAATCTTTTGGTTCCCTTGTACACGCATGCACACACTTTTAAAAACCAGAAAAAATTTGCACTTTCTATAAGAGGTTGTCGTCGTAATGGGGAGGTTCATTACATATGGTATCAGAGTGGGTTTGACCCGCGACTTGGGATTCGCTATGGCTTTCATTGACATGATTTGATTTGATTATACTATTGTTGATCGATTTGATTGTGTGCGTACAGGTAATCATGGTAAGAGGACATCGCGGAGGTAGACGATGGGGCATTAGGGGAGGATGCACAACACCTCTAGTAGCATCTGCACCTGAGGGGTCTAACCTCCAAGGAGACGAGCAGGTTCTCGGACAGGAGAAGATAGCAGTTGGCGACGTTGTCGGGATGATGAGGTCCTTTCAGCGCATGTCGAGGCACTGATCAGCCGATTGGATAGAGACGAGGCCAGGGTACCGACACCCGCTGAGGTTTTGCCACGCGCACCGGCCGTTACTGGTAGCATTCACCAGGAACTCGAGAAGGTCAAATGTCTCAAGTTCTTTGGTGCCTCGGATGGTGCAGCCGCCAAGGCATGGTTGGAGAACATGGCGATGTGCTTCGCACTTCATGATTATACCTCCAACATGAAGGTCTGCATGGCAGTATTTCAATTAAAGGGGAGAACCCTTCAATGGTGGAAGACACTCCTACCGCAACTGAACATTGCCGTCGAAGACGTGTCATGGGAACTGTTCGAGGAATGATTTCGAGAGAGATACCTTTCAGAGGAATTCATTCAGCGTCAGCTCAATGAGTTCAATGCATTACGACAGGGAGGTCATACAGTGCCTGAGTACGAGGCATATTTTATGGAGCTACTCCAGTATGCTCCGCACTTTAACACAGAGAAACTTAAGGTCAACCGATTTGTGTTTCGCCTTAAGGGAAGCCTACGTGCAAAGGTTAGGATTTTGATGCCTCAAACCTTGCACGATGTAGTCTAGAAGGCCCTTTATAGTAGAGGAGGAGCTTATCAGTGGGGGTCAGACCAGGACTCCAGCGAGACCAGCAAGGTAGCGTTCATCTGGAACACCGCAGAATCAAACACCAACAAGTCATACGTCGTGATATCGTGGCTTCCAGAGGGGATCCACTTTCACTACACCCCGACGACCGCCACCTCAATAACGGAGACCTTATCGGGGACCACAGATCAGCAGCAGTGTCACCCACAGTAGCAACAGTTTAGGCCTGTTTAACAGAGAAGACCAGGGTTCCAGGCCAGTGGGACGTCATCTTCTACTTCGAGTAACAGGACTACTGGGCCGAAGAAGGGGTGTTGGACGTGTGGGGAGCCACACTACCAGCGCATCTGTCCTGTGGAGAGGACCAGAGTATCTGGATCAGCCAGACCCACTTCAGTGGTAGATATGGGCAAGGCCCATCGTATTCATGCAACAGTTAATAACCGCCAGGCAGAGCACTAGTCGACTGTGCTGGAGATGATGGGTACCATCGCTCACTAGACCCTTAGTGTTTTGATATATCCCGGTGCTACGGAGATTTTCATTTCTGGTGCAGTGCTAAAAAGGATTAAGGTAAAGGCAGTCGGTCATAATGAGTTTAGCTTCATAGAGACGAATTCTCGATCCAAACAGAAGGTTGGAGGAAAAGTTACAGGCTATGCCCTTAACCTGGGAGAGTTTGTCATGAGGACCAACTTGTACGTTACGATCTTAGGATCTTACGATGTCGTAATTGGTATGGATTGGTTTGAATCGCATGAGGCGATACTCAACTGTAAGAAAAAATGATTGAGCTTGGTCGATGATGAGGGACAGAGGCGTGTGATTGTAGGATGGAACCAAAGAGTTTCCTTAAGGTTCGTCTCTTCCTTACAGCTACATAAGAGTATGCGTAAGAGGTGTAAGATTTATGTGATCCTTGCACTAAATGAGAAGGGAGTAGTGGAAGGTCTAGAACACCTTCCGGTGGTGAGAGATTTTGCGGACGTGTTTCCAGAGGAGTTACCTGGGATGTCGCCGGAAAGGGAATTGGAGTTTACCATAGACCTGAAACTGGGGACCGAACTGATAGAAAGAACGCCTTATCGGATGTCGACCCCAGAGTTACAAGAGTTGAAAATGCAACTGAAGGAGTTGCTGGACCTAGGAATGATACATCCTAGTGTGTCACCATGGGGTGCACTTGGTATTTTCATTCTAAAGAAGGATGGATCATGGAGGCTTTGCATTGACTACCGTCTACTGAATAAGGCTACGATCAAGAATCAGTATCCCTTACCAAGAATTGATGATTTGTTCGATCAAATGAAGGGTGCGACGGTGTTCTCTAAGATGAATTTGTGATCAGGGTATTACCAGTTGCGGATCAAGGAGGATGAAATCCCTAATACCGCCTTTAAAACGAGTTTTGGACACTACGAGTTTACTGTTTTACCATTGGGACTGACAAACGCCCTAGGGGTATTTATGAGTTTGATGAACGGGGTGTTTCGCGAGTACTTGAAAAGTTCGTCCAAGTATTCATTGACGATATTTTGATCTACTCTCAGACAATGGAGGAGCATGATGAGCACTTGTGCTTGGTACTACAGTGCCTACGAGAGCACAAATTGTATGGGAAGTTTTCCAAATGATTTTTTTATCAATATAGGATTCACTACTTAGGGCATGTCATCTCTGGCGAAGGTATCACTTCTGGATCCAGCCAAGGTCGACGATATTATGGAATGGACTACACTGATGAATGTCACGGAGGTACGTAGCTTTATGGTTTAGTAGGATACTATCGACGGTTTGTCGAGGGATTTTCGAAGATAGAAAATTCGATCACGGAATTGCAGAAGAAAAACAAGAAGTTTGTTTGGACCGAGAAATGCGTAGAAGCATTTCGAAGGCTTAACGAGTTGTTAAAAATAGCGCCGATACTAAAGGTCCCCAACATGGACACGAACTTCTTGGTATGCATAGATGCATCCAAGGAAGGTTTAGGCAGAGTCTTGATGCAAGACGGACGAGTGATTCCTTACATTTTGAGGAAACTGAGAATGCACGAGGAGAACTACGCGACACATGATTTGGAGTTATTAGCCATCGTATATGCCTTGAAGGTTTGGAGACACTACCTGGTTGGATGAAAATTTGAACTAAAGACTGATCATTGTGGACTACAACACATTTTTATGCAAAGCGACCAGAACGCGCGACAATGACATTGGTCAGAATTGCTTAGCGAGTACGACTTTGAGATTACTTACATAAGGGGAATGGTGAATCAAGTGGCGGATGCTTTGAGTCGGAGGCCACACATATTTTCAGTGTTGCCTCTTCATACGAATCTACATGAAAAGATTCTAACCTTACAACGTGACGACGACTGGTACAAGGAGGTCGAGGGATTTATTGGACAAAACACAATGATGGCACCACGATATGAGGGATTTTATTTTGATAGCGATGGGGTATTGAGGTTTAAAAGTCATATTTACGTACCTCCAAATGACGAGTTGAGGATGTTGATCTTGAGTGAGGCTCATAGAGAAGTTTACATGGCTCACCCGGGAGTTACGAAGATGAGGGCAGACCTTAAGCCCTTATTATTTTGGAAGGGAATGAAGGCCGACATAGTCAACTATGTGGCCATATGTCTAGAGTGTCAGCAGGTAAAGGCTGAACATAGACACCCAACAGGATTACTTCAACCACATGCCATCCTGGAATCGAAATGGGAGGTTATTTCGATGGATTTTATTGTTTGATTGCCTCTGACGGAAAGGAGACATGACTTGATTTTTGTTGTAGTAGACACTCTGATGAAGAGTGCTCACTTTATTCCTGTGCATACGACGTATCAGGAACCTAACATAGCTAGAGTTTTCATCAGTGATATTTTGAGGCTGCATGGTGTGCCTAAGAGGATTATATCCGACCGAGGATCAATGATTACTGGATGATTTTGGACGAGTTTCCAATAGGCCTTGGGAACCCAACTTAACTTTAGTACTACGTATCACCCAGAGACTGATGAACAAATAGAACGAATGAAACTTTGCAAGACATGTTGTGCATGTACGTGATGGACCAACAAAAGCATTGGGAAGAATTCTTGCCACAAGTAGAGTTCGCTTACAACAACAGTTACCAGACAACCATTAAGATGGCGCCTTTCGAGTTTCTGTACGGGCGACTATGTCAGACGCCTTTGAGTTGGGATCGACTTGAGGATAGGGTCCTGGTGGTACCTGAAGCGATCCAAGAAATGGAAGAACAAATTCAAACAATAAGACAAAGGATTAAAGAAGCGCAGGATCAACATAAGAGTTATGCTGATGCGCACTGAGTCGACCGTAGTTATGAGGTCGGCGATCGAGTCTTCTTGCGGGTTAAACCACATAAGAGTTCGATCAATTTTGGAAAGGGAGCTAAAATCTCTCCTAGGTTGGTGGGACCTTTGAAGATTGTTGAGAGAAAGGGGCCTGTGGCCTATCGACTAGCCTTGCCTGATTCTTTGCGGGGTATGCATGATGTTTTTCATGTATCTGTTTTGAGACATTATATTAGTGATCCTACACATGTGATTGACATGAATTCCTTGCAGGTATCAGACGAGGGAGCACTCACAGCTGAGCTAGTCTGCATCTTAGATCATCGCATTAGACATTTACGATGTCGAACGGTGGATTAGGTCAAGGTCCAGTGGGACACCTATAGTCCGCACTCGACAACCTGGGAGGACGCATATGATATGCGCCATCAGTTTCCATTTTTGTTTGATAGATAGACTTATGATACTGTGATACACTTATATTGGCATTTATACTATGAAACTTCGGGACGAAGTTTAGACCAAGAGGGGGTTTATGTAACATCCTGCTCTAGAGCACTGAGAAACCTTATTCTTCGAGGACACTTGCTCGCAAGTGATCTGGACTTTTATGATAAGAAAACATTTATCCTTGATTATGATGCGATATGATAGATGACATGATTTTTTATTGCTTTGATGTGGACATGTGCTATTGACTCGATTTTACTGAGTGTGCAGGGTTTTTGACCTTGAGGATGTAGAGGCATTGACGGGACCCCTTGGACTCTGGATCGAGTCAGGGAGTGTGATTTGGGGTTGATTTTTTACTGTGATTTAGTATATTTGATTTGATGATATGATCTGGACATGTTCTGATACGATTGTTGATGATGTAGGTTGATGATAGCTTGTCGACCAGACTCACATATGGAGTAAAGGGGCCACACACAATTTCCAGAAAGGTTGAGGGAGAGGTGTGGACAACAACCCTGCCACAACCTACTAGCACTCCCGTCGTGGCTCAAACTGTAGGTTAACGATTACCTAGTTCGAGAGGATCCACAATGCCATGAGGGAAAACTGCGACAGTCGCTCACGATGATTCTAAGGGGCACGTAATAAGGCAGAGGCCTTATTCCTTAGAGCCCTTAGTCTCCCACAAGTCACCTAGTGAAGTGTTGACTCCAGGGGTTATTGATGTCTACCAATTAGTCAAGTTGGCGAGTGGCACCCTTGGAGCACGTGGTGCATCCTGAAGGGCACGTTGCGCAAAAGAAATGCAAGTTGGCAAGTGACACCCTTGGAGCACTTAGTGCATCTTGAAGGGAATGTCGCACAAAAGAAATGAATGAGGTGAGTGGCACCCTTGGAGAACATGGTGCATCTTGAAGGGCATGTCACATTGTCGTTGATGAAGGAACAAACCTAGATGGCCCTAAGACATTCAACACTTTGAGAAATTCTTAAACAACCTCCCTAATTAAATGTCGCCCAGTTCAGAATCTAAGTCCTAAGCCTAAAACTTCCCTAGGGTAAAATTTTTGTCTAACCTTAAGAAAAGACCCTATAAGAATAAAAATAAAAATTTAAACTAAAATCCACTTAAGTAATAATTTAAGTTTTCATAAAAAAAATTGGGTAAAATATAGAGAGTAAAAAATTAATTAAATCATTGGATTTAAAAATTGTAAAGAAGAAATAAATTATTTAACTTGTGAAAGTGTAAAAAGATATCAATTTAATAATAAAAAGGAAAAGAGTAATTAGTGCAACTGCCATTTTGGCTCTAATAAAAAGGGGAAAGAAGGGAATAATAAAAATTAGGAAACTAAGGAATGGAGGAAACATAATAAGGGAAATAAAGGAACTTATGGTAAAAAGCGAGGTCAACATAGTAAGGAATATGAAATTAAGAACCTTCTAAAATGAACTAAATTAGCAACTTCATTTTAGGGAAGGTATTCAAACTTGAAAGGGAATCTAGGAACACCTAGGAGTAAATTTAGGAACAACTCTAGGTGGGTGGGTGTTAAGTCCTAATGTTGGCTCATTACCCCTTAATTGGGGCATATTATATTAGTAATGTTATTTTATTTATGTCGGATTTAGGCCAATAGTTGTAATTAGACCTCCTAGTCTCCTATATATACCAAGGAGACATTTTCATTTTGAATCATCTTGTACTTGAAAATTTAAGTGGGGTAAAAGGAGGTTGCCCCCTCGAAGAGGCTTA
>ML787380.1:190274-200731 GCA_009831015.1 Picea engelmannii
GCATTGTTCTCTCTATAGATGTTAGGATAGGTCCTTCTAGTAGCCATAGCCATATTTTTACTTTCAACATTTCTTGCCACCTTAAATGCATTCTCCAATGATTTGGGTTCCTAAAGGCGAACCTCATGTTGAATGTTATCCTTCAAATTTCCTATGAATACATCAATCAAGTGCTCATCTGGAATATCGGTTACATTTATATTCAATCTTTGGAAGTTCTCAAGTTCTCAATGTGCTCAGGAGCTAAATTTTGAACCCAACGTACCTTGAGTTGTCTTCTAAATACCCTCCAAGTCGTTCCTTCTGAAACATTGTAGAAAAAAAGTTATAGTGAAAATGCCACGGTGTCTCAGATGTAGCAGAAAAACCCCAAGACCTTGAGCTCTGATACCATATGTTAAGAACCAAACTTCAATATAGCATAGAAAAACCTCAGGAAAAGTACTCAACGCCTTGAAAAAGAGATAATTTCAGATAATAAGCCTCTTCGAGGGGGCAACCTCCTTTTACCCCACTTAAATGTTCAAGTAAAAGATCATTCAAAATGAAAATGTCTCCTTGGTATATATAGGAGACTAGGAGGTATAATTACAAATAATGGCCTAAAGCTGACATAATTAAAATAACATTACTAATCTAAATTACAACTAATGGCCTAAAGCCGACATAAATAAAATAGAATTACTAATCTAATATGCCCCAATTAAGGGGTAATGAGCCAATATTAGGGCTTAACACAAAATGGGAGGTTATTTCGATGGATTTTATTGTTGGATTTCCACTGACGGCAAGGAGACGTGACTGGATTTTTGTAGTAGTAGACACTCTGATGAAGAGTGCTCACTTTATTCCTGTGCGTATGACGTATCAGGAACCTAACATAGCTAGAGTTTTCATCAGTGATATTGTGAGGCTGCATGGAATGCCTAAGAGGATTATATCCGATCGCGGATCGATGATTACTGGATGATTTTTGACGAGTTTCCAAGAGGCCTTAGGAACCCAACTTAACTTTAGTACTGCGTATCACCCAGAGACTGAAAAATAGACAAAACGCATGAACTAAACTTTGGAAGACATGTTGTGCATGTACGTGATGGACCAGCAAAAGCGTTGGGAAGAATTCTTTCCACTAGTATAGTTCACTTACAACAACAGTTACTAGAGCACCCTTAAGATGGTGCCTTTCGAGTTTCTGTACACGTGACTGTGTCAGACGCCTTTGAGTTCGGATTTACTTGAGGATAGGGTCCTAGTGGGACTAGAAGCGATCCAAGAAATGGAAGAAAAAATGAAAACAATAAGACAAAGGATTAAAGAAGCATAGGATTGACATAAGAGTTATGCCGATGCACACCAAGTTGACCACAGTTATGAGGTCGGTGATCGAGTCTTCTTGTGGATTAAACCGCATAAGAGTTTGATCAAGTTTTGAAAGGGAGCTAAACTCTCTTCTAGGTTGGTGGGACCTTCCAAGATTGTGGAGAGAAAGGGGACCGTGGCCTATCAACTAGCCTTGCCTGATTCTTTGAGGCGTATGCACGATGTTTTTCATGTATCTATTTTGAGACATTATATTAGTGATCCTACACATGTGATTGAGAAGTTCCTTGCAGGTATCGGACGAGGGAGGACTCACGACTGAGCTGGTTCGCATCTTAGATCATCACGTTCGATAGTTATGACGTCGAACGGTGGATCAGGTCAAGGTCCAGTGGGACAGTTATAGTCCGTACTCGGCAACCTAGGAGGATGCATATGATATGCGACAACATTTTCCATTTTTTTTTATAGATAGACTTATGATACTGTGATACACTTATTTCAACATTTATACCATGAAACTTCTGGACGAAGTTTAGACCAAGAGGGGGTGTATGTAACATCCCGCTCTGGAGCACTGAGAAAACTTATTCTTTGAGGACACTTGCTCGCAAGTGATCTAGACTTTCATGATAAGAAAACATTTATCCTTGATTATGATGCGATACGATAGATGACATGATGTTTTACTTCTTTGACGTGGACAGGTTCTATTGACTTGGTTTTACTGAGTGTGCAAGGTTTTTGACCTTGAGGATGCAGAGGCATCGACAGGACCCCTTGGACTCTGGATCAAGTCAAGGAGTGTTCTTTGGGGTTGATTGTTTATTGTGATTTAGTATAGTTGATTTGATTATATGATGTGGACATGTTCTAATACGATTTTTGATGATGCAGGCTGACGATATCTTGTCGATCAGACTCACATGTGGAGTAAAGGGGCCACACGGCGATTTCCATAGAGGTTGAGGGAGAGGTGTGGACAATAGCCCTGCCACAGCCTACTAGCACTCTCGTCGTGGCTCGAACTGTAGGTTAACGATTACCTAGTTCGAGAGGATCCACAATGCCATGAGAGCAGACTGCGATAGTCGCTCACGATGATTCTAAAGGGCACACAATAAGGTGGGGGCCTTATTCCTTAGAGACCATAGTCTCCCACAAGTCACCTGGTGGAGTGTTGACTCCAGGGGTTATTCATGTCTACCAATTAGTCAAGTTGGCGAGTGGCACCCTTGGAGCACGTGGTGCATCCTGAAGGGCACGTTGTGCAAAAGAAACACAACTTGGCAAGTGGCACCCTTGGATCACGTGGTGCATCTTGAAGGGCACATTGCGCAAAATAAATGAACGAGGTGAGTGGCACCCTTGGAGCACATGGTGTATCCTGAAGGGCATGTCGCATTGTCTTTGATGAAGGAACAAACCTAGATGGCCCTAAGATATTTAACACTTTGAGAAATTCTTAAACAACCTCCCTAATTAAATGTCACCTAGTTTAGAATCTAAGTCCTAAGCCTAAAACTTCCCTAGGGTAAAATTTTTGTCTAACCTTAAGAAAAGACCCTATAAGAATAAAAATAAAACTTTAAACTAAAATCCACTTAAGTAATAATTTAAGCTTTCATAAAAAAAATTGGTAAAATGAAGAGAGTAAAGAAATTAATTAAATCAGTGGATTTAAAAATTGTAAAGAAGAAATAAATTATTTAACTTGTGAAAATGTAAAAACATATCAATTTAATAATAAAAAGGAAAAGAGTAATTAGCGCAACTGCCATTTTAGCTCTAATAAAAAGGGGAAAGAAGGGAATAATAAAAATTAGGAAACTAAGGAATGGAGGAAACATAATAAGGGAAAGAAAGGAACTTATGGTAAAAAGTGAGGTCAACATAGTAAGGAATCTGCAATTAAGAACCTTCTAAAATGAACTAAATTAGCAAATTCATTTTAGGGAAAGTATTGAAACCTGAAAGGGAATCTAGGAACACCTAGAAGTAAATTTAGGAGCAACTCTAGGTGGGTGGGGGAAATGAGACACTTAATAAATTTAAAGAAAATAATTATTAGAGGAAAGTGGGGAATGGATGACACATGTGCGAAGGAGAATATTTAGAATATTTTTATTAAAACTTAATTTAAATGTGATTTAGGGAAAGTTGGACGTCCTAAAAACTCTATAAAAGAAAGGGAAGATGAGGAAGAAAGGGGATCGACTATTAGTGTAACGTTACGCTCCCATATTTGTGACTTGAATGATTACTTGTGAGGAGTTGGGTTTTCCCAGCTTCGATAAGAGTGGTAGCGCGGCCTTGCGAGGTGAGCTGGGAGCTAGACGTACCATCTAGATAGCGTGTGGCCCCTTTGCGGCTCAGGGGGCTATGGAGGAAGCATAGCACCCCTAGAGATTGGCTGGGAGGTACCGATGAGGTCTCGACGGTCAGAAAATGGGAGCGGCACAGAGTGCACGGACTTCATTTGAGGCGGTCGACAAGGCAAATGTACGCTCCTTTATTTTATAGAGTATAATGCATTAGAAATCTATGCGGGGATCTGCATGATGATTTTAATGGATGAATTTCATCTTAAGATTCTGTCGTTCAATTGATTTCCTAATATCATTATGGTCAATGATCTAGCTTGGTTCTACTATTCCTTGGTTGGGACCTTTATGTTTTGCATTACTCTTGTGCTGTAATTTTTCATGGATGTTGTATTTTAGCATTTAAATCATGGATGTATAGATTTACAGTCATTAACAATCTCTGTCATAGTTATATTACATGGTTGTATGCACATGGAAGCATTATAAACGTAGCGAATTTGCCACTGTGTGTTAATGTGGAGAAGTTATATAAGAAGGGTTCATGTGTATAGCCGTGTCTTTCCCTTAAAGAAAAAGAAAAATTTAAAAAGTGAAACCGTGATAGCAATGGAAATCGCTAGAAGTTGTGTTTGGTACCATGACATGCGAATTTCAACTCTGGCACGTGAATGCAGTTCCTGGTTTATCATTTTATAAATGGATTTCGTTGAATTTTGTGCTGGATTTCGAAATACTCCTTGCCTTGTTTAAGTTGAGATTTTCTTTTTCTGTGGGTTTTGGGTCAAATCATCTTGCTTGGGTCGTCCTGTTGTCAGGGAAATTCCTAGGTTACCAATGTTTGCAATTTTGTTTTTTATAATTGTTTGATGTTCTGGGAAGGGCGTTTTATATTACGATGGGCATTATCCATGTATGATTGTGGGAGTTTGAATCTAATATGGACATTTTCTATGCCTGTGGGCGTTTGTATCGATGTAGGTATTCAATCATGGCTGGGGGCATTTTTCATATGTGACTGTCAGCGTTTTGATTTTAATGTTGGCGTTTTCTGTTACGATTGGGTGGTAAGTTCATTGTTACATGTTTTTGTGTAATTATCCCTTCGATGCCCTGGTAATGTATAGCTATATCCTCGCCAATACGGTTTTCCACTATAACCCAATTTAATTGATGATTTCCTTCCGAATTTTGCCTGAGTGATGGGATTGTCCCTCACCCCGAGTCACTTACTTTATGCCCACGAGATGACGCTCTACAGACTCTGTCTTCCCTCAGAGAAGTCACCGGTGTAACCTCTGCATTGAACGTTCTCATTTTCCTTTGCCTGGAGGTTGCCGACGCAACACCTCTGCATTTTTCTTTTGTTGATTCCTTTTCCAGTGTTCTTCTATGATGGGCGTGCCAATCCTAACCTTCATTGTTGTGCACCATGCACCATGGTTATTGTACTCATGTATTCACCTACGATCGTCCAATGTAAACCATTAAAATTTTAATTCCTTCCACAAATTTTGCTGGTGCGATATTTTTATATCACCATTCTTTTAATTCGCCTGCACAGGACCTGACTTCTCTGCTACGACCCAGATTTTTATTTTGCTTATGGTAGTATTATAGTTGACGAATGCTTCTTTTAACATTCAGACCCCATCCACCTCATACACTTCACCTGACAACTTTTAAACCTTATTACTCTTGTCTCTGCAACTGGCGTAAGGTCGTGTTTGGCGATTGCAGACACGTCCTCTCTCTATGCACTACATGAATATATTTATGTGCCTTAGGGAGGGAGTTGTCGAATGTTTTTAGAAACTATAGTCACCATTTGGGGAAATACCATTGATTTTTCCTCTGACAAATGCCATTAATGGATGCCAACAGGGTGCATGAATTATGGCATGCGCACATAGGTTGCCAGAATGGGCTCTGTCAGACACCCTCAACCGCTAGCCTTGTTGTCTTGATAACCTAAAGTTGTAATAGAAAGGGTGTGACTATTTGCGACTATGTTATGTTCTTAGATATGTAAATGTATCGTTGGGATAAATATAAAATGTAAGGCCAATCATCATTATCATTTGAAAAGTAAGGTCAATGTTATTTTTATTGCATGGTCTGTGTAATATCAATAGTAAGAATATGGTTATTTATGGAAGAGTCATCAAGTTCATTGTTAATTGTGACCATTAAAATATATGGCCCTTGTTATTTTAATTGCAATACTATTTAATATAAAGGCAACGATATGGCTATTTTCTAGTCTTACCATTGTAGTTCCAATTGTTAATAATAACAATACACTGTAAAGTCCTCGTTAGTTCAATTGAATATTATTGTAATATAAAAGTGATGATATGGTTAGGTTATGGTAATGTTACCGTAGTGTCATTGTTATCATAACAAATAAAATGTGAAATCCTTGTTATTTAATTGAATATTATTGTAATATAAAAGTGATGATATGGTTAGGTTATGGTAATGTTACCATAGTGTCATTGTTATTCATAACAAATAAAAGGTAAAATCCTGGTTATTTAATTGTAATTTCATTGTAAGATAGATAGTGATGATATGGTTATGATTAGGGAATGTTGTAATTCCTTGTGATTGATATCATATAAAATGTAAGGTTCCTGCAACAGGAAGATTGCTATGCTAGCATTGATAACTTATGAATGTGAGCCCCTCATTGTTTATTTGCAATGTTTTTATCATGTAAGGTCATTGAAAATTTATGGTTGAAACATATAAACTTTATGTAATTGTAATTTATCGCAAGGGTTTAGTAATAAGAAGGGTAACGTGGTTATCATGTATGGTAACGGATATTGTAGTTTTATGGTTATTCGATAATAAATAAAAGGTTGGTAATTGTAATTTAATTGCAAGATTTTCGTAACCTAAAATGCAAAGTGGTTATCAGGTATGGTAAGGGTTATTGTAGTTTTGTTGTTATTAGATAACCTTGTTGATTGCGATTGGATGGTTGTGTATTTATCATTGGCTTAGTAGGCTTGGTATTATTGTGTCGGGTGGGATGTAGACACCTCCATGTTCCTCAGAACAGTCGCCAACCCTGAGACCTTAAATGGTTAAAATCGATGGGAACCTGGGCTTGAGTGTTTCTTATGTGTCTTGGAGGTCCTAACCATTGCAGGGTAGGACGGGTGGGTAGTCAGTCTTTCTCATTGTCGATTGATTCGTCATTAAATGCATGCAGTTACTTGATGTGCGTCTTACGTTGTCTTGTTGTGTTCTTCGTTGTTGATTCTTTATAGTTGTCAGGTGGTGACGCAGAGTCGAATGTGTTGTTTCCCTTGTACACACGTGCACACACTTTTAAAAACCAAAAAAAAAATTCACTTGCTATAAGAGGTTGTCGTCGTAACAGGGAGGTTTGTTACACTACCTGATTGGTTCAACCTACAACATGATTAATTATACTTATATAGAGGTCGTGATATATAAAAGAAATAATTACCATGCACTAAACAAATAAATGAAATATTTTTTCATGCTTTAAAGAAAATAAAAGATAATTAAATACCTGGAACAATCATTTCCAACATTGTGTGCTCTCTCTTGATCGACATCCAAGGAGGAAGGTTATTGTTTATAAAAAAAACAGGCCACACTGAGTACATAGAATGAAGCTCTCCAAATGGATTGGCACCATCTACTGCCAATGAAAGTCTAACATTACGAGGTTCTTCTTTAAAAATTGACCACTTTTCTTCGATGTAGTTCAATGCAGAACCATCTGTAGGCATTCGAAGAACATCGTCTTGACTTCTATTCTTTGTATGGAAATCCATAAACTGTGTTATACTTTGGCACCTGAACAACCACTGGAAACATGGAATTATTGGAATATAACGAAGAAATTTGCGAGACATTGTGGGCATTCATTTTCTAATGCATATTTTCCATAATATATGATATGATCATTAGGACATACATCAATAGCCTAATAGTCCATTCCAATTTCTTTCATAATCACAGATATTTCTCGATATGTGCGTGGAAAAATATTTGACGTTGGTAATAGAACATCTCCTAACAATCTACAAAATTATAAACAATAAGTCAATGTAAACAATATCCATCATCAATATATCATCTAATATACTAATATACAAATTAGAAAACAATATCAATATAAGAAACAATTGAACCTTTTAAGTATTTGTGAACATGTAGGCATAAATAATTAATAAATTAAATACCTTAGTATCTGTGTGAGACATGTGTTTGATAAACCATTCAAAACCTTCAGGTTCACCAACAACAATATAGAATATAAAATATTTTTTGTTGAGCCTTCATAAAGAGGTTGACATGACTTCTCGAGTAGAGGATCAACATCATGACTATCATCCTGGTTGTCCTCATCCATTGGAGAAACTGTGTCTTGGATCAATCTATGTATCTCATCTTCATTATTTGAATCACTAACATTATCTCCATCCATATCATCATTAATAACTTTATCAACAGCTTCAATATCTTGATCTCGAAGTTCATCTCCATGTAAAGTAGTATTTCCGGTAGTACTTGGCAAATAACTCTCTAGAGGTGGACAATTTGGGGGCATCGTCTATATATTTTAAAAAAACATAGAAAAGTTAGTGTGTATAGAAAATATAAAAATCCTGATAAGAAATATTACTAAAATTCATGACATACTGATTATTACAGAGAATACATTAAATATTGAATCCTCTTACCAAGGGACGATATTCATAACCCCCTTCAGCGTGCCCCTTCTCCCTACAATGTCTTTGGGATGTTTTTATTGAAAGTCTTCTATTTTGCAAGCCTCTACCATCATAAAAAGGGAAATAACATTTTCCATCGCCCCTTGCCTCTAATTCCAATCTTAACCAAGCAAGCTTCTTGCCATTTTCATTCCTTGTGACAAATCCAAATCCTTGTCCTAACAAGTAATTTTCTTACCTACACCATACCAAACATTAAGTTGTCATTTTTTTATATTTTGGCTACTCCTTTCGATTATGATATGTTTATTTGCAGTGACCTACATCTTTATAATAAGGTCAACATATTTACAATAAGGTGATCATATGTGTAGAGGATCAACATCATGATGACATAGATAACATCTTTATATTAAGGTCATATGTGTACAAATGTTTTCTTTATATAATAACGACATATATACCTAACAAAAGTTTAGGGTTAGTGTTTATGTATCTTATTAGTCCCTACTAAAGCAGGGAATATAGCAATCAATTACTATGATTTCACCGATCAGGGTTGAGTTTCAAGAGTAATTCCATATCTTTATCAATGAAAAGAGAGAGAGAGATTATAGCTACAATTGAATGGAAAAGGTTATGTGGATTAAATAAACCTATAATATTATGGAATCCACATACCCTTTTCCGTAGAATATACTAACTAGATCCAAAAACCAAAGACATGGAATATGGTACTACACATATTATAATATATTATCAAGGAAAAAAAATCTAAATGCAAATTGGACATTTGAAAAAAAAATTACAAGTTAAATGAGTACATCAATAAAAAATAACATACAAACCTTGCAAGTTCAAAATTTGAGCTATGTAGATCGAGAATTGGATTTGTTCAACCGCTGGGTGACGGTAAAAATAAACAGCTCAAACAAAAGCCAAGAACAATGACACAACTATATAAATTGTGCCACGAAGTCTCTTAAAGTCATGTATATATAGATAAAATAGTCAAATAGCCATTAACACCGACCAATGAGATAGGCAAAAATTTTGTCGCTATTGCCACGAAATTTCGTCGCTATAGCGACGAAAATTCTGGCTATTTTAAATTAAGATTTTCGTGGATATTGCGACGAACTTTCATGGCAATATCCATGAAAATCCCGCCCTATTTAAAAAAATGATGAAACTAGTGGAAGCGTGGAAACGTTTCGTGGAATAATTCACCCATATGTAGTAGTGCTTGATAGCCCAGTGATCAAATAAATATCCTCCTCAGTGGGATGATACCATTGATGAGGACCGAATCTGAATTCTTGTTGATGGGAACCCCATTGATGGATTAGTTGTGCAAGAAAGGAAGAATTTCCCTTCATGGATGTAGCTTCCTCGTAGTACTTTAGGAGGCCTACATTCCTTAAGAGGAGCCATGTAGTTGCACTACTAGGTCAAGGGTAAAAATACCTCTCCCTCTCTCTCGCCTTCCACTCCTGAACCATATTGTATCGGTCCAGTATATGTTGTTTCTCCTCCATGTGTTGACATCTCTACATAATTAACATATAAATTACATCGGCATCATACATAAAAACACAATTTTTTCAGTAAATGAGAAATTTAGTTCAAAATATGCAAACATAAATTTTATCAAAAATAAAATAAAATAATCTTTCGCGTGCCTGCAAAACAACAATGCACCTCCCACGGTGTGAACACATATCTTATGCACCGCATACAAAGTGAAATTTATTTTAGTCGGTGCGTAGTAATTATCAAAGCACCTCGGAATCCCATTGTGTAAGCATCGATGCGTTATATATCATGAATGAACCGCTCTAACACTATATATTTTGGGCATTCCTGGTGGCATATTTCAGATATCATCTCGTTTCTCCACTTGGATTTTCATAATTTTCCTGAAAAAAATAACATGACAATAAGGTATTTTTATATTTATATATGAAAACTAAATATCACAAAATTGATATATTAATAAATTAATACTTTGTATAATATATATATATATATATATATATATATATATATATATATATATATATATATATATATATATATATATATATAT
>ML787380.1:200808-227607 GCA_009831015.1 Picea engelmannii
TACATGTATATATTCTAAAAAAACGTTTTTAGGAATATTACTTTTTGAATGATTATTTTTTGTTGTTGTATGTTTTTGTTATTGCAAGTCTGCCATGTCTCATTGACCATTGCTCTGGAAATTCTCTATGTAGTTTAAATATAACCTTGTTCTTGGAATCATTGGATTGATTTCTATATTGTAAGTGGAAGGTATGTCGCTACGTTCGTTCCACTATATCCCTCATAGTTCTATCAAAAATTTTCCCCTTTTGATTAATCTCCAACACCACTTGAGATGAGCTAAGGACCAATTCATCATCATTTACATCTTATATATTAATTAATTTTGGTTTTGTTATGATGAAATTTTGTTCCTTCGTTGTTGGTGTCTTTAGAACATTAAACATATGTGAATTAATAGATTGTTTGAAACATTTCATCTATTATTCCTAAGTTTATTATTAATGAAAATTCAAAAAGTAAATCATATTGAATAGTATTTTTTCATTCACTTGATTCATCCCTCTGCAATTTTTCCATCAAGATTTTATGCTCTTATGCAGTTAGATTATAAATAATGTTATTAATATTCCTCATTTTGTGGCCTTGCATGACACACACTAACCAATATATATTAGTTAAACTTATATATAGGTCAACCATAGTAATTTTGTATAGAATTTACAGAGAACCCTCTTTTTCTATTTTTTCGGATGTGTCATCATTGTGTCGACCATGAATTTTATTATTTGAACTCTTCTCACTCATATTTTTATCAATATACAACTTATGTCATTCAATGCAGTAATTATTATATATATTTTATAAATAAATCACATAATTTTCAGCGAAAAAAAAATTGTTCTAACTGGTGCCCTTTTTATATACAAAACATTGGTGTTTTTATTACACAAAATGCATCAATGCGTTCAATATAAAAACAAACACCCAAAAATTAAATTTATTTTTTAAAATATTGTGAATTACAAAAATGCAATATATATAGAAGATATCACAACGACTACAGTAGAAAACAAAAACATAGAAAAAAAATAAACATTCATAAAAAAACAATAGAAAAATTATGCACCAATGAGAAGAAAAATTAAAAAAATTAAAAGATAAATGTGATAGCATTTTCTTTGTTGTTTAGATGAGAACATCGGTGGTATTTTTTTTAATACACCATATTTTTTTATTTATTTTTATTTCTTTTAAATATGGATTAATCAGTGCATTCCTTATACATATACGTATCGGTGCATTTCTGTTGAAAAGGCACACCGGAAAAGTGGAAAACATTTTTTCAAAAAAAGTCAAATCAGAAACCGTTTAAGAATATTAAAAAAAAGGTATAGGGTCGACTATGTTTGGGATATGATGAAATAAGTGGTCCCTTTGCATCACATGTCAAACATTTATATATATAAACAAACACATTATATCTAAAATAGCTAAAATGAAGAACCCTAATTCTGGAGTGATAGAAGGAGTTAAACTGTAGGGTGAAATTTTTCATTCACGTAAGAAAAAAAAAGGTTTAAGGTAAGTATGAAATTTTATTTCTATTTATTTATTTTAAATGTAGGGTTTTGATTGAATCACCACACCCTTCAAATCCTGATTTTCTGAATATTTCTGTTGTTCCAAAGTATTATTTTTCTCCACAATGCTCCCCTCTATGTCTCTTGATGCAGGAGCATCGCCAGCACATCAAGCGAGCCAGCGCGGAAGCGGAAGACAGTTGGATAAGCCAACGCAAATTTTGAAAATGCCTTGGAATTGGTGCGCAAGTCTTTAATGAATTCATTTAAGAGATGGCACACTTGTATATTGTAATGGAACTTGAGCATATATCTCTCGTCCTTAGGTAGATAGTCGACATTTAATGTAGTTAATGCTGGTAGATAGGAATTTAATCTTAGATTTGATAGCTTTAGAGACCAAGGGGGAAAACGGATATAGACACCCTCACTGTGTTATTGTAACATAACCTCTGAGCATAGAAGAGAAGCAGAAGAAGAGAGAATGCAGATAATTGTATGAAGACCACCCATGTACAGACATTTTAATTAATAGAAGAAAGCTTTGATTCAAATTCATGGTTTGTGTTGTTTCTCTGTGTATTGATGATTATGCTCATGAATGTTTGCTTTCTGTCATACTTTTTCTTTTATATGCTATGTATGCGATTTCATGTATGAATTGAAGTCTGAGAGGGTGAAAGGATGAGTTTCAATTGTTTCTCTATTTGAGCTAGAGGATTCCTGCAAGGAGTGCATGATAGAAGGGTTCAATTAGAGATAACTTTGTTCTCATTCGTTTCAGAAGTGCAGTTGTCATAGGAGCCGTGTAAGGAGTGCGCAGGCTAAACAAAGTCTCAGGGTTGCGAACCTAAGAGGAGCAATTGAGGGACTGTTGTTGCAGGTGTGCGCAGAGTCGAAGAAGACTTCAACACTTAGGCAGTTGTTGAAGGGTTTTCGCAAGGAGTGCATGCAAGAAATTTTCTCGGAAGACTTGCGAGTCGTGGGAGAAGATCAGGAAGGATAGGCCTCTCAGTTGTTGAAGGAACAATGCAGACAAGTTGCGACTTGAAGTTGCAAGAGCGTCGCAGGTTAGCGAGTAGGTCCCAAACCATTCATTGTCAAGGACGTGTGTCAGGAGATCCAAGTAAGTCGAGGATCGAAGAATCGGGGTTTCCAAAGGCAGAGTATTCTTGCATCTCAGAATCGTGAAATGCGATATCCCGACGCAAGGGTCGTGTGGGCCATAGTCAGGGTTAGTGGAGGACAGGTGGTATACCATATCAGGGATCAGGAAAAGGTAAGTCCCGAATCCTTTGGCATCAGAATTCACGATCCCATGAATTCCAAAATCCCGATAGAGGGGATGGGAGGTGGAAAATCCAACCCGCACGTGGGCATCGGACTATCGGCACATCGGGGTTCGGCATTCAGAAATTCCATTTTTTGACGTTGCGAGTAGCGATTTCCCGATAGGGAGAACTCCGATAGCAGGGGAGAAAGTCAACGTTGACTCGCATCGGATTTCGGGGAATTGTGAGGCACAAAACATGCGACCATAGGACTCATGAAATCACGAGGTCCGATTTCTTGATCGTTAAGGGAGATAAATTGAAGAGTTTCTATGGGTAAGGAAAATTCTCGATAGGGAATCAGAGGAACCTTTGAGTTCTTCGGTCCGTGAACAAAAGAAGGTCCTGAGGAAGTGGACGTGCTCCGAGGAGTGCGGCTGCGTCAGGTCTGGTATCGGAGCGAGAAAGACTCTTTTCTTTCTATAGCAGAGAATAAGCAAATTCGCCATGCCGCCCAAGAGAGAAAGACAGTCACCTGATCCAGAGGATAGGGAGGTGAGGAGAAGAGGTAGGCAGGTAGTCAATCCAGAAATGGAGAGACAGATGCGAGATCTCCGAGCAAGGCTTGAAGACATGGAGACAACGCAAAGACGCACAACTAGTGCAGGGGATCTTAGTGATTCTGAGAGCGAGATAGAAGTTGAACGCGAAGAGGAAGTTGCAATCGAGGATGCAGCCAACAAGCGCCTAATTAAAGCTATTTCCAGAATGGGTGCAAAAGCCAAGATGGACATTCCAGTCTATGAGGGAAATATGGATGCAGAAGAGCTTCCAGATTGGATAAGATCCCTTGACACCTACTTCGACTATGAAGATGTCGAAGAGGATAAGAAGGTCAAGCATGTTGTTACACGCTTGAAAGGACATGCAGCCTTGTGGTGGGATGAGCTACAAGCTGACAGACGCTGCAAAGGCAAGCAGAAGATCAAGAGTTGGGATCGAATGATCTTGAAGATGAAAGCGAAGTTCATCCCGAGAGATTATCAAATTACTCTGTTCAAGAGGATACAGAACCTGAGACATAAGTTGATGACAGTGAAAGAATACACTAAGGAATTCTATCGACTGAACATCAGAGCAGGTCATCGGGAGAGCGATGATGAGAAGGTTACTAGATATCTGAATGGTCTGAGATATGACATTCAGGATGAATTGAGCATGATAACCATCCGAACTGTGGATGATGCTTATCATATGGATTTGAAAGCTGAGGAGAAGCTGAGCCGTAAGCAAGGTCAGTGAGGGTGAGGCAAAAATCAGCCCAGAGGCAAAGCAGTTGCCTAGGAGAAACACCAGAAGCCCAAGGAGGAATGGAAGAAACCTTAGGGTAAGGTTGAAAGAGGTGGAACCTCACAGAGAGGGCCATATGTTGAACAGAGAGGGCAACATACAGATCAGAGTGGAAGATATACTGAAAGCAATACTTTTCCTCGTACCAGAGGTAGAGGAAGAGGAAGAGGTGGAGTAATTACATGCTTCACATGCGTAAAGAATGGGCACAAGTCTTATGAGTGTCTAGAGAAAAAGAAGGATATTGGAGAACCTCACATCATTGAAGCGCAGAGGTGTGATGCTGAGGCAGAAGATGCAGAGGGTGGAAGATCGTTGATGATGCGAAAAGTCCTTTTGACACCTGAGAAAGAGGTGGAAAGCTCAGTCCAAAGGACCAGACTGTTCAGAACAGCTTGCAAGACCAAGTATAGGGTGTGCAAGGTCATTGTAGACAGCGGTAGCATGGATAATCTCATTTCTACAGAGATGGTAGAGAAGCTTGAGCTGGAGACAACTAATCATCCAACTCCATACAGAGTTTCATGGCTACAAAAAGGACACCAGGTAACTGTTACTAAACAATGCTTGGTTGAATTCAAGATAGGAGGATATAATGATAAGATTTTATGTGATGTCATTCCTATGGATGTTTGTCATCTATTGCTGGGTAGACCATGGAAATATGAAAGAAATGTGATTCATGATGGGAGAATGAACACATATACACTGGAGAAGAATGGGAGAAACCATATGTTGCTTCCAATAAAGGATAAAGAGGTGAAGTCGGAAGTAAACAACACAGTACTTCTCATGAGTGGGAAGGAACTTCTTAAAGAGGTTAAAAATAAGGAAGATCCACAATTCTTTGTGGTCAGAAAGCTGAGGATTGTTCTGACTAACACAAGAGTGGACGATCTACCAGATGATATTCAGGAACTGCTGGAAGAGTTCGCTGACATCATAGTGGATGAATTAACTCATTCGTTTCCACCGATGAGGAGTGTGAATCATCATATAGACCTCATACCGAGAGCTAGTTTTCCAAATAAAGCTGCGTACAGGTTGACGCCGCAAGAGAATGAGGAGGTTAAAAGACAAGTCCAGGAACTATTGGACAAAGGATTGGTCAAGGAAAGATTGAGTCCATGTGCGGTTCCAACGGTACTCAGTCCGAAGAAGGATGGAGGTTGGAGGATGTGCACCGAATCGAGAGCGATCAACAAGATAATCATCAGGTATATATTTCCATTGTCGAGAATGGATGATCTGATGGATTGCCTGAGTGGGGCAAAGTATTTTTCAAAGATATATTTGAAAAGCGGATATCACCAGATTCACATGAGGGAAGGGGATGAGTGGAATACAACCTTCAAGACCAATGAAGGACTGTATGAATGGCTTGTTATGCCATTTGGCTTGACAAATGCACCGAGTACCTTCATGAGGTTAATGAATGAAGTCCTGAGGGAATTCATCGAGAAATTTTTCATTGTTTATTTGGATGACATACTGATTTACAATAAATCAGTGGCAGAACACTTGAAGCATTTGGCTATAGTGATGAGGAAGCTACAACAGGAGAAGTTATTGATTAACATGAGAAAATCTTCATTTATGAAGACATAAATCATTTACTTGGGATTTGTCATATCGGCGAATGAATTGAAGATGGATCCGGATAAGGTGGTAGTAATCAAGAACTGGCCATCACCAAGAAATATTTTCGAGGTGAGAAGTTTTCATGGTTTAGCTAGTTTCTACCGGAAGTTCATCAAGAATTTCAGTGGAATCAACGCAACAATGATGGATACAGTGAAGAAACGTCATAAGTCTTTTCACTGGATAGCTGAGGCGGAGAAGAGCTTCAATCTGTTGAAGCGGAAGATCACAGAACAACCAGTGTTGGTGTTGCCAGATTTCCTAAAGACATTTCCGGTGAAATGTGATGCAAGCAGGTTTTCCATAGGAGCAGTATTGAGTCAAGAAGACAGGCCGGTTGCATATTTCAGCAAGAAGCTGAATGAGGCGAAGTTGAAATACTCCACGTATGATAAGGAATTTTATGCCATCATTCAGGCATTGAAGAAGTGGAGGCATTACTTGATCCCGAAGGAATTTGTATTGTATAGTGATAATAATGCATTGCAGTTTGTGAGTCAACAAGAGAAGTTGAATCAGAAACATGCAAAATGGGTAGAGTATATGCAGAATTTCACATTTGTGATTAAGCATATTTCTGGTACTGCTAACAAAGTGGCTGATGCTTTGAGCAGGAAGTGTTTGTTGCTGCAGGAATTCCAAGTCAAAACATTGGGTTTTGAAAATATTAGGGACATGTACGCAGGTGATGCATACTTTGCAGAAGCGTATGAAGCAGATGAGAATCTAGTTCTCAGAGATAAAATCCCTTGGATGGACTATATGATCTAGGAGGGATTGTTGTTCAGAGGCAATCAACTGTGTATTCTGAAATGCTCCATGAGGGAGAACTTGTTAAAGGAGAAACAGAGTGGTGGATTAGCAGGACATTTTGGACATGATAAAACATTTTCAAAGTTGAATGAATCATATTTTTGGCCGGGGATGCGAGCAGATGTCAAGAGATTTGTTGACAGGTGTAGATTTTTCTAGCACTCGAAGGGAAGAAAGCAAAATGTAGGTTTTTATCAGCCATTGCCCATACCAGAGAGGCTGTGGGAAGCGATAAGCATGGATTCTGTATTGGGTTTGCCAAGGCCGCAAAGGGGTGTTGATTCCATCTTTGTGGTAGTGGAAAGGTTTTTCAAAATGACACATTTTATCCCATGCCAGAAGACCAGCGATGCGACTCACATCGCAAATCTGTTTTTCAAAGAGGTCATTTGACTTCATGGATTGCCGAAAAGCATAGTTTCAGACAGGGACACAAAATTCATAGGGCATTTTTGGAGGACCTTATGGAGGAAACTGGGAACTAACTTGGTGTTTAGTTCTTCTTATCATCCTCACACAGATGGACAAATAGAGGTGGTCAATAGAAGTCTGGGAGACTTGCTGATAATCTTGGTGACAGAGCACCATAGCAGTTGGGACCACATATTGCCACAGGCAGAGTTTGCATACAATGATTCAGTGAATTGGAGCACAGGGAAAAGTCCATTTCAGGTTGTATATGGGATGCAGCTGAGAGGAGTTTCTGAATTGTGAGATTCAGAACAGACTGATACTAGCAGCGCTAGTGCAGAAGAATTCACTGAAGCAATGAAAGAACTTCACAGCACAGTGAAGGAGCGACTGCTGGAATCAAACCAGGAGTATAAGCGCAGAGAAGATCAGCATCGGAGACAAATTCAGTTTGAAGTTGGAGATCTGGTTTTGGCACACTTAAGGAAAGAAAGGTTCCCGAGGGGAACATACAATAAGTTAAAAATGAAGAAAAACAGGCCATGTAAGGTCTTAAGAAAATTCAGAGAAAATGCTTATGAAATCGAGTTTCTGAATGGCATCGAAATATCTCTGATATTCAATGTTGCAGATTTATACCCATACAAGGCTGGAGAAGCAGAGGCCGGAGATGGGCTGCCAGTGATCCAGTGGATGAAACAGATGCTGGTAGTAGAGAAGCCACAAATGGAATGCATACTGGACAAGAGAGTGGGTAAGAAGACCAGGAGGAAAGAATACTATGAGTATATGGTCAAATGGAAGGGCCACCCAGTGGAAGATGCCAGCTGGGAGACTAGAGCGGAATTAAAAAAGCATGGACAGAACGTGCAGGATCTCATATATAGGAGCCCATGAAAATTTTCAAGCGAGGGAGTATGATGCAGGAGCATCGCCAGCAAATCAAGCGAGCCAGCGCGGAAGCGGAAGACAGCTGGATAAGCCATTGCAAATTTTGAAAATGCCTTGGAATTTTTGAGCAAGTCTTTAATGAATTCATTTAAGAGATGGTGCACTTGTATATTGTAATGGACCTTGAGCAAATAGCTCTCGTCCTTAAGTAGATAGTCGACATTTAATGTAGTTAATGCTGGTAGATAGGAATTTAATCTTAGATTTGATAGCTTTAGAGCCCAAGGGGGAAAACGGATATAGACACCCTCATTGTATTATTGTAACATAACCTCTGAGCATAGAAGAGAAGCAGAAGAAGAGAGCATACAGATAATTGTATGAAAAACACCCATGTACAGACATTTGAATTAATAGAAGAAAGATTTGATTCAAATTCATGGTTTGTGTTATTTCTCTATGTATTGATGATTATGCTCATGAATGTTTTCTTTCTGTCATATTTTTTCTTTTATATGTTGTGTATGCAATTTCATGTATGAATTGAAGTCTGAGAGGGTGAAAGGATGAGTTTCAATTATTTCTCTATTTGAGACAAAGGATTCCTACAGGGAGTGTAGTTGAGTTGTCCGCAAGGAGTGCGTTGACCGAAGGGTTCAATTAGAGATAACTTTGTTCTCATTCATTTCAGAAGTGCAGTTGGCATAAGAGCCGTGCAAGGAGTGCGCAGGCTAAACGAAGTCTCAGGCTTGTGAACCTGAGAGGAGAAATTGAGAGACTGTTGTTGCAGGTGTGCGTAGAGTCGAAGAAGACTTCAACACTTAGGCAGTTGTTGAAGGGCTGCCGCAAGGAGTGCATGAAAGAAATTTTCTCGGAGGACTTGCGAGTCGTGGGAGAAGCTCAGGAAGGAGAGGCCTCTGAGTTGTTGAAGGAACAACGCAGACAAGTTGTGACTTGAAGTTCCAAGAGCGTCACAGGTTGGCAAGCAGGTCCTGAATGGTTCGTTGTCAAGCGTGTCAGGAGATCTAAGTAAGTCGAGGATCGGAGAATCAGGGTTTCCAAAGGCAGAGTATTCTTGCAGCTCGGAATCGCGAAACACGATATCTCGACGGAAGGGTCGTGTGGGCCACAATCGAGGTTAGTGGAGGACAGGTGGCATACCATATCGGGGATTGGGAAAAGGTAAGTCCCAAATCCTTTGGCATCAGAATTCGCGATCCCACAAATTTTGAAATCCCAACAGAGGTGACGGGAGGTGGAAAATCCAACCCGCACGTGCGCATCGGAGTATCGACATATCGGGGTTCGGCATTCAAAAATTCCATTTGTTGACATCACGAGTAGCGATTTCTCGATAGGGAGAACTCCGATAGCAGGGGAGAAAGTCAACGTTGATTCGCATCGGATTTCGGGGAATTGTGAGGCACAAAACACGTGACCATAGGACTCGTGAAATCACGAGGTCTGATTTCCCGATCGTTAAGGGAGATCAATTGAAGAGTTGTTGTGGGTAAGGAAAATTCCCGATAGGGAATCAGAGGAACCTTTGAGTTATTTGGGCCGTGAACAAAAGAATTTCTTGAGTAAGACGACGTGCTCCGAGGAGTGCGGCTACATCATCTCTCTTCCAAATATGTTTCCTATAAGTTTTGGAAAAATAATGAAAATATTGAATACCTTCTTAATATTAGAAAACAATTATGAAAAGGGTTTAGAGTGAACCACCATACCCTTCAAATTCTCATATTCTGAATAATATTGTGGTTCCAATGTATTATTCTCCTCCATAGTGTTGCTTTGTATGTCTCTCTTGGAATTCCCTCCCTTGAAAACGTTTATAAAATAACAAAATAGTGAATACCTTTTTAGTATTTAAATGACTTTATCAAATTCGATTCCCACTCCTTTTTTAATTGTTTAAAAAAATGCCTTTTTTTTTTACTTTTTTGGCATGACATTTCATTTATGTAAGGTGCATGAGTGCATCCATATTACATTATGCAATGGTGTGTTTATATTATTTGACACACCGACGACATAAAATTTGTTTTTATTAACAAAATCTAGAAACAAAGTGTGGGTTATTTTTCAAGACACCAGTGTTGATTATTAATATGCGCACCGATGCGCTTGTGGTTTATAAGCGCACCATTATGATTTTAAATTTATTTGAACTTTTATTTTCCCATAAATAGTATATTCATCTTAAATTATCTTTTAGGATGAATTCACATGACTTGCAACGGTTCAGTAAACATTTTACATTTTATGTCATCTTATTATTAAAAAATGGTTTCAAAACTATATTCAAACTCAGATTGTGTTATGGTCCTAGAAATTTATTTTAGATATGTACATGAAAATGTATTGCTAATTTTGTTGAAATGCAGGGATGAAACCTTATTATATGATCACATGGTCAATTATTTAAAATCCATCCCATTCCATATTGCTCAAAGTCCAGGAAGACGTTCTATGTTTCCATCTCCACTAAGTTTCAATTATTTTATTTATGTTTATATTATCTCATTAATTTTTTTATTATCCATGTCAATCTCAATAAAAATGTATCCAAATTTGTAGGATATTGATTTAGAAACGAGTTCAGATGCATAAACTATTCCAGTATCGGTTAAAAAACGTTGGAAGGTTCTATCAGGAGCAACATATCGCAAGAAATTTGTAGATGAAAATGGAGAGTCGCTTTACCCTTCCAATTGTGACATTCCATCTTCCGGCCATAATCCTTGTTCATCGATGGTAATAATTGTTTGATATAACGTAATTTGAACAAACAAATTATTGCATTGTGCTTACTAATATCATCAATATACTAATGTTCAATATTTTTGAAATTAGGATTCTTTTTATCATAAGCATCCTACCTACCATCTTCCATTTCAGCCCACAACAATGTCAACCTCAGAGAAGGCTGCAATGACAACAAAACTTGGAGACAAAGTGTACCAACAATGGTTGAATCAACCACCTATTCAATTCCCACTACGTCCAAATTCACCAATTAGGAATGACTGCAACAATAGTAGTTCTTCTGAAGTTGTAAATGGATACAATAAAAAATAGGTTGGTATGGATGATTACTTACAGTATACAAATTCCATGGAGACAATGTTGTTAGATGCATTCCAAAACGATGAGCTAGGGGGTGATTCTTATATCAATGATACAATTTTAGAAAGATTATATTATTCCACCACCCCTCTCTTTGGACCTATTGCCCGATCTAATTCTACCCATCTTGGGACAATAATGTTATTGTACAACGTGAAAGAAAAGTTTAGCATGTCAAACATATGTTTCTCGACAATATTGAGGGAATTGACCAACAAGTACCTTATATTAATTTTGAGAAATATTGTGACACAAACAACATTAGAAATGGTTTCTTTTATAAATGTTAAATGACCTTGTACGTTTCTATTTCGCACTAACTGCAGGATATTCGAATATAAGGTTCTTATTACTGATAATGTTTTACCTAGTAGTTGTGAAGAGTCAAAGAAATTGTTGAAAATGTTGGGCGTTGAGGCTATATCATATCATGCATATATGAATGATTGTATTATATATAGAGGAGAATGTGTACACAAAGATATATGCCTAAAATGTAGGCATGGCATGTACCATAAATCAAGTAAAAATGTTAAATTGCATGGTCCTCCTCATACAATATTGAGGCACATGCCTATAATCCCAAGGATTCAAAGGCTCTTTCATTGCAAATAATTAGCTATGTTGCAGGTATGGCATACCTCTCATAGAAGTGAGTTGGGATTTATGTGAAGCCCAAGAGATTCAATAGCCATGAAGCATATAGAGGATACATGTCCAGAAAAATTCAAGGATGAAGTATGAAGTCTACGACTCAACATACCAATGGATGGAATGAACCCATATTCCCTCCAAAACACCAAATATTTTATTTTGTATATAGTAATGATCAACAATAATATCCTCCCATGGTTTTCTGTGAAGAATGGACATATAATGTTGGCTCTTATAGTCCCTGGTAGAAGACAAGTGAAGAATATGGATGTCTACCTACAACAATTGGTAGATGACTTGAAGGAATTATGGGAATGGATACATGTATACGATGTATCAAAACCCATCACAACATAGAGGAGTTTTATGTTGTATGGCATATGTGCTTACACCACACATGATTATCCAGGATTAATATTGTGCTCTAGTAATTAACATGTTTATTGTTTTTTTTATATATGTAGCAATATTTATTTGCATATTTAATTCCTTTTGATTGGCATTTTATTATTAAACGCTAATGTGCTATGTATACAATAATTTCGCAAGTCTTGTAACTAAAGTTTATCATGGATTTAAATGTTGTGGACCTTATTTGAAATCTAGGTGGTCCAACCACCTATGGAATCCAATGTACGACTGCTCGAGGGTATTCCTCCCAGAAGAACACCCTTATAGAAGAGAAACATCTTCTTTCAATGGTAAACCAAAGAGAACCCAAAGGCCTGCAATAATGACACCAATAATGGACTAGAGAATATGACATAAATAAGGAGGAGGATATTACATAAATGTTAGATTCACATGGGGAGCCTATGTTTGATGATCCATAATTCTTTGGAACCTATGTTGTGAAATTTCTCATTGGGATGAAATGAAAACATATATTTTATGATCTCCTATATTGGGAGTATCATATGTTTTCCCATTTAATAGATCCCATGCATATATTTTAAAAAGTTTCATATTCTTTATGGAGAAACATATCATCGAAAGAAAGTGACACATTGGTTTTGAGGATAGATATTATTTCTTCCAAAAATAAAAAGAAACATTGGGCAAGACAAGAAAGTAGAGGAGAGGGTGGTCCCTCTTGGTCTTTCAAATAAGGTGATGTCCCATGGATTTTGAAGAAAGAAGATATTTCTTTGGAAAAGGAAGTTATATTGGGTATGAAGGTGCCTTCTTTATATGGGTCTTCCCTGTGATGTTGCTTCACTGCATGTCAAGACAATTTGTCGTGGTTGGAATAACATGACCATTTGAACCTTCTAAAGGTATGATGTATGTCAAAAATATGATTTTATTATTTTTAATTTTGATTTTTATGCAATAGGATAAACCATAAATAATTTGTATGTGTTTACTGTGTAGCTCCATTATCATTTTCTCATACATGGGTCTGTGAACCATGACTTCCCCCATGATATGAGGAGTTCCATATCTAAATTGTCTTCATTTTTATGTTTTATCACCTCAAACAAGATTCATATGTCTAACATTCCATGATGATGTCAATAGATAGTTGAGATTATTTTTATGTTTGAGAAGGAACTACCACCGAGTTTCATGCACTGGTAGGTTCATATTCTAAATCACCTAGTAGATGAGGATGAACTAGTTGGGGTGGTCTCCTATCATTGTATGTTTTTTTAGAGAGGTACATGAAGAAATTGAAAGGATTTGTTCGTCAAATGGATAAACACAGGGGGTCTATGGAAGAGGGATACATATCATATGAATCTTTCTATTATGCTAGTGAGCACATCAATCAGATCGACAACACACCAGGTGCAGTGATTTGGGATGACAAAAGGGATGAAGACAAAAGATAAAGGGAGATTCTCCAAACAAAACTAAAAAGGCGCTTGATAAAGATTAAGGGACTTATCATTTGTCAAATTTATACACAGTAACTATTCACAATGAACTTCATAATGTATATTTTAATCATGATAATTAGGGTGATGGCAACGAAGTGTGAAATATTATACATGTTTTGTTCTTTAATTACTTATTTTATGTTTTCAAATCTATAGTGGATTTAATAATTTGTGGGTAAGAAATTTTATGACTCTGAATAGCTAATTGGATATAAATTTTAGGGCTCCTAATAACTAATTCGATTCTTAACATCGATTACAAAAATAATTAACAACATGTAACATAGAATATTTTTATGTTTTTGTACATGTTTCTTGATTAAGTTTGACATACATGCATCCTTATAGTATAGTAAAAAAAGTGTTGAATTGGATATTTTGAGACTTGTATTAATTATGGAAATATAAAAAATATGACCAACTTACAATTAAGATGAAGCTAAGTGTTATAACCCTAAATTTCTCTACACGTGATTACCTAGCCTTTGGCCCTCTTACTTTCATTTTTTGCCAAAGCGCTTATGAGTTGCTCTTCTTAAAAACATATTTTTTGAAGATGTACATACCCTGCAGAACTATTGCCCATGTACATACGCTTGTTGCAATACTACAACTTGCATACATATGCATGATGTACCATCATAGCCCGCGTATACTTGCAAAATTTGCAAAGAATTCGTTGAGATTACGGGCTATTGGGTAGTTTCCCAACTAATCTACCTTCTATAGCCCATCACCCAACTGAATGACCATCCTTTTCTCATATAAAAGGAGGTGTTGGGGTATTATTTTACATATAGACATAAGAACAATGAAACTCTTCATGTTTCACATACCCTCCTTGCCCAAGTTATCGCATCCCTTTTGTGAGAATTGCCTCAACATTTCCACATTATCCCTTCTTCCTGCATCATAACCCACTTACTTCCCAAGAAGAGATAAGAAGGTTGAGAGGATAATTCACACAAAGGTGCACTTCGTGCTTGGTGAAGAGGATCCCAGACTAGTTTCGCAGACAACAAACAACTTTGTTGTAAAGGTGTAATCATTGAGTTATTAATAAAAGAATTACTTTTCCTATCCCAAATCATGGTGTATTGAATGATTTTATTGGTTTATGTTTTGAATTTCTAACACCTAACCCTAATTTGTATATGGAATAACATGCTTGTCATTTTTTCTTTGTCAATCTTTGGACGCAGGTCATCTCTGGAAGGAGGCGTGAAGTCAAAAAAGCTTCTAAGTGTGAGGGGATCATCATCGGACATTGAGTAGAGGTATAGTTACCCGATCTCCCTCATCTTTGATTTTATTATATGAGTTTTGGTATGTTTGGGCTAGTTTAGAGAAGTAGTTGACTTTTAGACGGTCAATTGATCTTCCTACATTTTGAACCTTGGTGTAGTCATAGGGGGGTTTTTCCTGCTAGCCTTAAGATATCAAAACGATTTTACAAATTCTAATTGAGATTATCATAACTATTTTTAGGTATTCATTATGAACTTATGAACAAAAGAAATATTCTCGAAATGAGGACAAATTCTCAAATCGTACTTTCAAGTAAACTAGTTTGTAAAAATGTGATAAAAAGTAATCTTGAAGATTAATATAATTTACTTTTAACTTTCCCAAACTTTAATGAATAACATAAGACATATCTTTACCCATTTTTATAACTTATTTTCTTTTCTTGGTTAAGTTTGATATTTGTTCATCCTTATAGTATAGTAAACAAATGTTGAATTAGAGATTTTCAGACTTCTATTAATTATTGGGGTTTGAGGAAGTTAAAATTTCACAAATATTTTATAAATGATAATTGATCTTATAATAACTATTTTTAATTATGAACATGTGAACAAAAGAAATATTCTCAAAATGAGGACCAATTCCCACATCGTACTTTCAAGTAAACTAGTTTGTAAAATTGGGATACAATGTAAGGTTGAAGATTAATATAAATTACTTTTAACTTTCCCAGAGTTTAATTAATAACATAAGATATATATTTGCCCATTTTTATAACTTATTTTTTTCTTGGTTAGTTTTTATATTCATTCATTCTTATAGTATAGTAAAAAAATGTGGAATTAGATATTTTGAGACTTTTATTAATTATGGGAATATAAAAAAATATGACCAAATTACAATTAAGAGGAAGTCAAAATATCACAAATATTTTATAAATGCTAATTGAGATTATCATATCTATTTTTAATTGTTCATTATGAAATTATGAACAAAAGAAATATTCTCAAAGTGAGGACCAATTCTCACATCCTACTTTCAAGTAAACTAGTTTGTAAAATTGTGATACAAAGTAAGGTTGAATATTAATATAATTTACTTTTTAACTTGCCCAAAATTTAATTAATAACATAATACATATCTTTACCCTTTTTTATAACTTAATTACTTTTGAATACCTCTTAGCTACAAAAACATGATAAACTTGGTATTTTAGTTTGTAAAATTGTGATACAAGGTAAGGTTGAAGATTAATATAATTTAACATGAACTAACATCAAAATCAACAAAAACATATAAATTAAGTACGTCAACATGAACAAAAAAAATGTTATATATATATGAAAATTAAAATAACTTCTATAATTTACATATATGGTCAACAATACAAATAAATACTATAACTAAATATCTAGTCGTAGTCTCTTAGGTGAAGCATACTGTGGAAGAATTGGTGATGCATCCTACTCATCTGGGAAAGGAGGAGGAGGATGAGGTAATGAAGAAGAAGTGTCTCCATCACCACCATGAGGATCATCATCACCACCCTCATTATCATCACTGTTGGAAAATGTCACATCCCTCATCCCTACCAGTAACCTGGTAGCTCCAATGAAATGATGCCTAAGAGATGTCATATCATGCGACAAGTTCGTATAGAGATACATTATATTAGGTTCATCCTTGATTTCTCTCATCTGGATAGGGAAGACTCTTGTGCCAACCAAAACTACACTCAGTCTCTCACACACCTCCATATTATATCTGAGATCTATCTTATGCTACATGTCGGGTGGTATATGTGGTTGAGGAACCTGACCAGTTGTAGCCTCATCCATATTCTCATCTACATTAGGTGGTGGGGGAGGAGGCATTTCCCCAAAAAATGTGCGAATATCTGCAAAAAATAACACAAGTTAATAATTCATCAACAATTTCATTAAAAAAATTAATAAAATACGTTAAAGAACATGCTAGAATAAAATTTATTCGAATTAAGAGAATAAAATGAAATAAAGAGATTAATTTAAATATTACATCGATAATTTGTTGGTTCATCCACTATGAAAAGGATGTTGAGACATCCTCTCCAATCCATCCCTGCGTAAGGGCATGACACCATCATGAAAATGTGATCTGCCTCACTAGATAATAGATCAAGTGCCCCACGGGAAATATTAGCTGGAAAATCAGGCATCCCCCTCTTGGGCATCATCTCACCCCAGATGTGAATCCACACCTTGTTCATCAGCCTAGGAGGTCGAGGAAAAAGACTAGGTCTCGTCTCTGAAAACCTCTAAAAAAACAAACAAAATAACTTTGAAGTGAATGGAAAGTTAACCCTCCAATCTATCATAGCATGACATCTATCGAGTGCTATACAAAAGTTCCTCAAAAAAATGGTAGACCACCTAATAATTCATGGCCTATGTATCAATGAATCAATATGATATAAAAGCGCACGAATAATATGTTGACTATAACCAATAAAGTTTTAAATGGTCAACAGTAACAAAGAGAGTCACCTAACATCCTCTGCACCGAATGAGTGGATCCATAAATATCCACCAACCACCTGAAAATAACCAGTAGAAGGTATATCACGTGAAATATATATCTGAGAGTAGGAAACATGAATCTCAGTTGAAACACCCACTAGAACATTAGGAAACAGGGGAAAATCCTCCCCTTTCCTAGATAGCCCAGTTATAAAATAAATATCCTCCTCGGTGGGATGATACCACTGATCAGGACCGAATCTAAATTATTGTTGATGGGCATCCCATTGGCATATCAGTTGTGCAATAAAGGTAAAATTCCTCTTCATGGATGTAGCCTCCTCATAGTAGTTCAGGAGGCCTACAATCCTCAAGATGAGTCGCAAAGTTGCATAATTGGCCGAGGATACAAATCCCTCTCCCTATCTCTCGCCTCCTAGTCATGAAACATATTTTACCGGTCCAGTATCTGTTGTTTCTCCTCCATGTGTTGACATCTCTTCATAATCAACATATAAATTACATCCTCATCCTACATAAAAACTTAATTTTTTTTCAGTAAATGAGGAATTTAGTTCAAAATATGAAAACATAAATTTTATCAAATATATATATATATTCAGTGCACCTGCAAAGAAACAATGCACCTCCCACGCTGTGCACACATATCTTACACACTTCATGAAAATTGAAAATTATTTTATCCGGTGGATAGTAATTATAAAAGCACCTGGGCACCCCATTAGGTATGCACCGATGCATTATATATTATGAACGCACCCCTCTAACACAATCTATTTTCCACGGTGTGTCTCTTATTATGTATGCATCTCTCAAACAAATATATATTTTAAACAGTGTGGAAGGTATTATGAATGCACTGGTGCATTCCATATAACCAACGCATGTTGAATGCAAACTATTTATTTTCACAGGTGTGTTCATTATGAACAATGCACCGGTGCATTTATTTGGAAAGCACATGTGAAAATAAATAGTGTCCATTCAATAGTGTGTATAGTTTTATGAACACACATGTGAGTACATATAAAGGACACGTAATTAAGCGATAAATATTACATTTTAAATGATGTGTATATTTTTATGAACGCACTGGTGCATTCCCTATAACCAGCACACCATTGAAAAGAAACTATTTATTTACACACGTCCGTTCATAATAAATGCACGAGTGTGTTTGTTATCAACACCACACTAGTGCATTTATTCGGCATGAACAAATGAAAATAAATAGTTTCCATTAAACTATGTGTATAGTTTTATGAACGCACCAGTTCGTACATACAAATGATGCATCGTTCAATGGAAACTATATGTTTTGGATGGTGTGTATGTTATTGAGGACGCACTGGTGTGTTGTAGGTAAGTACACACTGGTCCATTCCGTAATACGAAACACCATTGAAAACATACTATACATTATCGGTGCACCCTGTAAAATTTATAAGGCGCAATGCATGCAGTGCGAGCCAAACGACTCAAATGCACCATGCATAATTTTTTTTTTGAAAAACAGTGCAAATTTAACTCAATTTCAAAATTTAATCCTCTAAAAAAACAATGTACAGAGAAATAAATAATTTAATCGGACATTTTCTCATTGAGGAGGCATCGTAGCGAAAAAATGAAATTTTCCCACCGTATGGAAAAATTGGAATCCCTTGAACCAAGCACCGAATGGAAACAATGAAAGAAAAGGAAGCACCGAATATAGTGCACTTTAGTTGGGAAAAGGTGGAACCAGTGCTTCAGAGCTTCTCTACACTCGAAATGGTAAAACTGATTTTTTTCCACCAGTTTTTTTTTCTTTATTTAACCCTATTATGGTGCGCTTGCATTAAGCGCGCCGATGTGAAAAAATGCAGATAACACACTGTTAATTTTTTAAAACATTGTAAGGTTTTTCCATAGGGAAGGCATCGGTGCACCATCAGGAAAAATGCAAACCATTTTTTTAAATGCAAACTGTGCAACTGTTTTCTATGCACAGGGGTGCCCATTGCGTTTGCACCAGTTCCCGCGATCTTTTTTATAGCTAGTTTTTATTTAAACCTTATTCTGGTGTACCTATGTTAAGTGCACCAGTGCTAACCATTGCAGATAGTGCACCATTTATTTTTAGAAACATGTGATGGTTCCCCATATGGAACGCATTGGTATTCCACTAGGAAAAATTCACATCGTTATACATTTAAAAAAAAATGCAGACTATGGAATTGTTTGTTGTGCATCTGTGCTGCAAGGGGAAAACAATGCACTGGTATCAATTTTGGAAGAAAAACACAAGATGAAGATCATTTTGATTTGCATTGATGCACTCGTTTAGGGTGCATCATTGCTTTTGATCTTCTTTTATATAATGCGCATTTTTATTTATTTTTAAATAACTCTACAATGGTGCACAATTTTCTATTAACATCGGTGCATTTATATATGGTGGTACACTGGTACAATATAGTATGATAAACACATCGTTAAAAAAAGGTATGTTAAAATGTCTACCCACGCACCTCCATTATAAATGGATTTTTTGGCTATTTTTATAGGGGCTTCCACAAAAGCCTCTGCTATAGGGTATTTTCCTTGTAGTGTGAATAACAAGCGATGAGGGAGTAAAATAGAAAAAGCATAAGATTATATCACAATGTCACAAAGAGAGACCCACATGATAAAAATGAGCTCGACGCTAGTTGGGAATGTGATGCATGTCAATCTAGTCAAGGTGAAATCGTGGAGGGAAAATTTGATAAGATTGCAAGGAGAGGGAATATGATGGGATCACGGAGAAAACTCCCACGTCATACCACAAAGCATCAATATGGATATGAAAAGTGGTGAGAAAGAATGTGACATTATTACAAGGTTCCACATCTGAGAAGCTCGATAGGTCTTCTGGGATCATGATGAACAGGGAAGATATCATAAATTCCCAATAATGGGGATCCTAGTAAGGATCAATATTGATGATATGGATCAAGGTTCTGACCATGTATCAAAGTTTTGGACACAAAATAAAATACAATAAAATTTATTCCTTCGGACGGAAGTGAAAATATAAAATAGGGAAATGGTGAGAGAAACAAATATGACTGAGGTTCAAGTAAGACAAGTTTTAATTTTGATTGTTGAATGTTGGATTCAAATAATAGACAATATTTGCATAGAGATAATTATATTCAATAGGAAGAATATCAAGGCATTCCCCACATGCATTTCAAAGATAGAGCGGTCATCTAAAGGAAGTAACCCTGCGACCCTATTCCTACAACCATGATAAATATGAGATCAATTGTGTGAGGAAGAAGACACTTTCTAGTATATCATAAACATTACATTCTTTTCATTCAACAAAATTATGAATAAGTGTTGGGTTTGTTCAAAGATAATCATACATTATCTCATATGTTGTAGATAAGTGTCGCGAAAGTTTCATGTATCCAGCCTAAAACTCATAGAAAGGATTAATGATCTTATGATTCCAGCTAAGAGTTTGAAAATGACAAGTATGATAAATATACAAGAGGATAAGGATGAATACATTAGGAACAAAATGAAAATAAGAAGATGCAAAATGCATATATGTTCTTTATTTAAGTTGTCCACTCATAAATTCCTCAAAAGAAAACTCATTCAAGACATACATAGAACATCACACTCGATAGCCATATAGGATCATCAAATACTTTGAAATATGCAAAAGGTCTTAAAGACAACTTGTCAATTTCATCATACAAATGTCAATGAATCATCATAAGTCAAGAAGAATTATCAATACATTTGAAATCATAAGATCAAAAGGATTAACAAACCTCTTCAAAAACAATATTAGATATGTAATAACGAGTCGTTCAATCTCTTTTGTTCAATCGATAAGGTAGGTCATTCACATTATATATGAGATTACTGGCCCACCAAATATCTTAAAGCCTTTATATATGTCATTACGCTTTATTATAAATGATGCCAATATATATGTAATTACACTTTATCATCATATGGGATCTCCACTCGAATCATCGATCATACCATAATATCGTATACAAATAGGAAAACCTTCCCTCTCGAGTGAAAGTTGAAATGCCTACCCCCCATAATGATTGAGAAAGAAGGGCGGGTGGAAAATAAAGAAAGTGTGGCTTTGATTTGAAAAGGTGGGGAAAGTATGCAGGTTCTTCTCTTCCTTCTACATCTCTCTCCCGCAACTTGAAAATAAGATATGGATTTCGGAAGAGCTATCAAACCCCTAACTCCCTCAAGGTAGATAAATAAAAAAAGTTAGGCTCATTGTAGTAGAGAATTAACCGTTATAGTTCAAATTTTAGTAGGCAGCCCCTTTCCTTTCACTTATAAAATAAAAAGTAAAGGGGGTTGTTGTACATGGATCCAATTGTCATATACTTATATGATCCTAGTCATACTTATATTATCCAATAGTCATATTGGACATGGATTCAATTTCATCCTTAAACATCTTGTATCAACAATTATACTTATCCAATTTTAACACTTAGGAAATATTAGCATACATGGAACAAAAAAAATAAACATACACATGAGGAAACCACAAAACCAAATATGGATGGGCACCAAGATATGTTCCTTAACTTTTCTTGTATAAGAAATTTACATTGCAATATAGGAGTGTGCCCAATATTCCTATCACACATTTATAGATTATACTCATGATGGAAAACATATAGTCAACTATCCATTCAACCCGTAAAGAACTCACAACACTGCCTCTTGTAGGTCATGTATCCATCTTGGTCACTTAGCCAATGCAAGTCACACATCATGGGGGAAAATTTCTCTATGGGTCCACACATCCGCTCATCTACCCATTGTGTTCCAATTTCTATATAAGGAAATAATGACGGGTCACCACTCTACCCATTAGTTTAGTCAGGTGTTTATATTATTTCATCTATATGCCTCAAGTTTATTTTCCCATCCATGGAATTGCACCTACTACCATGTGGAGGTGAAGGTATTAAATCCTCCCCCACTAATCTCATTGTCATCTTGGAAATTTCCAATGAACATATGACTAAGTGATCCAAGGTGTCATTTCTCAAATTCACGGATCATGTCCTCATATTACCACAATGCCTCTTTTCTTTACCATTTGTTCTTCTCCTTATGTTTGTTCTTCCAATGGAAACAATATGCATGTCTCTGATTCCTACAAAAGAAGGAAGTCATGTGCATAAGTATTACCTCTACCTCCAACTCAAGTCTGTCTACAATTAACGCGGGGTATCAAGAAAGTGTCACCCTGCTAAAATCATCCCTATCAATCCTACAAGGATTTAATTTACTTATATGGAAAAACAAATGGTGAGCCCTCATGTGGGTCGAAAACTCGAATATGTAGGTGACGTTGTCAATATTCTCAAGGAATTTGAATGGTCCTTCAATCCTCTTAAGAAAGGCACCAACCTTGCCTCTCGATGGCTTGAACTGTTCTCTAGCCAACTTGAGTATGACCAAGTTACCCACTTTAAAATATGCATATCACCTATCATGATTGTAATGACCCCCTCGTTACGACGACCCAACTCTAGTAACTAGTTCATTTTTTTTTGTTTTTGTTTGCATTTAAAAAGTGTGTGTGCGCATATAAGGGAAACATCAATGCATTCGACTCTGCATCACCACCCGACGATGAATAAGACACAACCATGATGAACATAAAAATATGGCAAGGACGTGCGACAAGTATCTGCATGCATAAACGATGATCACATGATGATAAGTAGAACTCACTACCTGCCTGTCCTACCCTACAATGGTTAGGACCTCCAAGACACATCAGCAACGCTCAAGCCCAGGTTCCCATCGATTTTAACAATTTAAGGTCTCAGGGCTGGCGACTGTTCTGAGGAACATGGAGGTTTCTACGTCCCACCCGACACAAACGGACCAAGCAAGACTGATTACAATCAAGTAAAAAAATAATTAATGAACGACAGTGAACTCTGCATAAAGCACAAGTCCGAAGGTCTCCGACAATGACTGACCACCGTGAAGACAAGGCGTTATCTATGACTCAAATGGGCATTAAATTCAGACCAACTTCTCCATTATATTCCATTAATTGTGGTTCCCCAATTACGAACACAAAATAATTGATTGTACTTAGTTCAATGACATTTCCTTATATGTTATCAATTCAACAAAATCTCACAACTTTACAATAATATGATAACAACATTATGCTACTGTTAAGATATCTCTGTCATAACATCACCATCTCAGTTCATCTTATATGCTACCTATACAATAACATTACCATAACCACATCACATCTTATCTTGTGATGACCCTAGCAATTTAATTAAATCACAATACTTCTAGCATGCTACCCATGCAATAAAACTACAATGACCATTCATAACCACTTCACCTTCTATACTATAATAACCTTGCAATAATAACAATCATATTACAAGATAATGACAACTCTAAAATCAAGTCTGGTTATCACGGTCAACTCCCAATTTGACATAACTCACCACTAATTTTGGCAGCTTGTTAATCCATAACCTACTCATATATCCTCTCATCAATAAAACATAAAAACCATATATGTTTTCAATGGACCATCAATATTAAATTATTAAGACCATCTACTCATATAGGTTTTGAGATTTAAATGGATTTATATTATTTTATTTTATTTTTTATATTATTAAGTTTCAATCTCTTTTTATACCCAACTTTTAACTACTGCCAATGCAATCAATAAAACATATAAAACAATGTATGTTTTCAATGGACCATCAATATCTACAATGTTAAAAAGTATTGAATATTGCAGCTAGTGGTGACTGTTAGATATGAATTATTTTAAAATCCTACAACTTATATACCACCCCAATATATAAATCATCAAATTTGAACTGCTTTCAAATACCAAAATTTTTATACCACGTCTCTATATATAGGTTGTAGAATTTGTATTGCTATGAAATCTCACAACTTATAAATCACCATCAACAGTATTCAATGTTGTTACAGGGTGGATATTGTTGGCTAACAATAACCAACTTACTGGGCAGCGTCCAATACCAAGATATATCAGAGGCAATAGCACTAAATGTTGTGCCCTATTGCACAACTTTCAATACTAAGATATATAAACACAACAACATTGAATGCTGCACAACACGCTGAGCTGGCACTCTAAATGTAATTAATAAAACAAATATAAAAATTATGTAAATCATGCAAAGGACATTTCAGCGTGTCCATTTTCTGACCTTGTTACCGTGTTGACCTATACATTGTTACTTAACTTTTCAGTTTAAAATGAGAGATGCACAGAGATTTCAGGTTCAGCATATTCATTTAGCAAATAGGCCATTCAGGCTACCATGTTTATTCATCGGCTAACAATACCTGGGCCTTACATTGCAATAACATAACCTCTCCATAATAACCATGCCATCATATTTTAGGTCACAACTTTGCAATTAAATTAATGTTAACGTTTCATTCCTATTATCTAACCCTAACACTTCGTGGGATTTATATTGCAAATACGTTACCTTAACAGAAATAACATTACTGTTCAAATTATAAAAATGCATACCGAAGATCATTACAATACATTCTTATATCTGACAGTAACATTCATTGCATTATGTTGCAAACTGTTCCACAAAACAATTTAACATTTCTTCTTATATTATAATAATTGCAACATAATATAATTAAAAATACGTTCAGGTATCCAACCTGACATTCATTGCTTAATGATTAAATTACTATGTACTACAACTCATAAATCAGAACATTATATTTTGGACAATTCCTTTGCGTGTTACTAAAACGAGCTTACCTGGAGGTTACAATACATGCACTAACAATTTTACACTGTGACTAAAATTAATTAGTGGCAGTGAGGGGGGGCATATCAGACTGAAAGGGCGGCGACTGCTGCTGGTAGGAACGCTAACCAAGAATTTTACAGCTGTAAGCACCACCCTTACCCAAATCAACGAAGATATCAAAGATAATTGCCTTTGTTAAAACAAGATACAACAACGATACGTTGGCACCAGATGTATCCCTTCTGCGTAAGGTTAACCAAAAATAACAGATGTCGAGCAAGGTATTCACAAATCGATGAGGATTTCGGAGTGCACCACTGTCATAGTTGTGGTGTGAGGCTGTTGCTCAGAAAGTGGCTCAGCTATTCGGTCCCATGAATCCATGCTTCGTTTTGGGTAGGGTTTGTGAAATACAGCATGCGGGGTCCTGTGGTTGAAAACCAGATGGAAATCCTCCCCAAACCCAGAGACACACCTACATAATGGCAGAGGGAGGTAACACATAAACTCAGTGAAAAGGTGGTCGAAAATCGGATGTGTATCCATCCCCAATCGCACAGGAAACACCAATGCCAAGGCAAGGAGATGTGACCCAAAAATCTAGCGAATAAGTAGACAACCTCGTGTGGGTATCCTTCACAGTTACAGAGAAGCACAACCAAAAAGCGGAGGTTATGTGGTCGAATCGCATGGGAAATTCTCCACGAATCACACTAGTAAAAGAGAAACCCCCATAGCGCACTTCCCCAACAACCAAGGTAAGAATTCGTTGTTTAAATACTGGGAAAACACGGCCATACAGTCGTACCCCAAGCAATTCGTAGAAGCAATAATGGCGCGGTCTTGGTGTAAGAAAGAAAATGCTAAGGAGGAGTTCATACAGCCAACCACAATACAACAACAGGGTAAACAAAATTTCCCAGGCAGGCGCATCAGTGAAGGTTCAAACGTTGGTGAAGTTCTCATACAACCCTGAAGGAGGAAAATAATATCCAAGGCTTCTGTCAGAAACAGGTAGGGAGCTGGGTCAACACCCCAACGCGTATCAGGTGGAATTTCACAGGGATAACTTAGGCAGTAAGGATATCGTTGAACGCAACCAGGAATGCCCGATCAACTGATCGAAGGAAAAATATATATAAACCAGAACGAGATGCTGGTTTGAATGCCATAACAGAGTGTCATTTTCATAGTTTTAATTTCCATATACTAACCAACAACCCATAGTAGGCAAATGAATTCGCCCCAACCAAAATTTCAGAATAAGCCCACAAAACAAGAATTTTCCTGAACATTATCACTGTATCCATACAAAAAAAATGATTACAACAGCTGAAGCAACATCCTTACTAAAAATCATCATAATTGCCGAAGTAAACAACTAGGCATTCTACTCTACTGAACACATGAGCATATCGTTGCCTTTACGCCTGCCTCGATGACGTCCGTGCTCAGTGACACTCCTTCTCCATGCCGCTCCCGCTTGCCGACCGTATACACTACACCGGTACCTCCCAGCCAAACGCTAGGGGTACTCTTCTTCCCCCTTAGCCCACCGAGCCGCAAAGGGGCCACACACAATCCATATAGTATACCTAGCTTCCGAGCTCGCCTCCACGGTTGAGC
>ML787380.1:238071-250425 GCA_009831015.1 Picea engelmannii
AGGAATTAAGTTCTTCTTTGTAAAATTTTACAACTATTAGCTTTACTTTACATCTTACCCTCGCCATCGCCCCAAGAATTTTTTGAAGACCCAACTAATACTCAGGTGGGTTTTTGTTTAATTTGTTATTTTTATTCCAGGGTTTGTTCTAAAGGTTAGACTCAAATTTTACCCTAAAAGTTTTAGACTTAGTACTTAGATTCTGAACTGGGCGACACTGGTTTAGGGAAGATGTTTAAGAATTTCTTAAGGCATTAATGTCTTAGGGATATTTAGGTTTGTTTCCTTCATCCACATCAATGCGTCGTGCCCTTCAGGACGCACCACATGCTCCAAGGGTGCCACTCGCCTCGTTCGTTTCCTTTGTGCGACGTGCCCTTCAAGATGCACCACGTGCTCCAAGGGTGCCACTCGCTTTTGGTGTTTCTTTTGTGAGACGTGCCCTTCAGGATGCACCATGTGCTCCAAGGGTGCCACTCACCAACTAGACTGATTCGTAGACATCTATAACCCCTGGAGTCAACACTCCGCCAGGTGAACTTGTGGGAGACTAAGGGCTCTAAAGAATAAGTCCCCTGCCTTATTGCGTGCCCCTTAGAATCATCGTGAGTGACTGTCGCAGTCTTCCCTCACGACATCGTGGATCCTCTCGAACTAGGTAATCGTTAACCTACAGTTTGAGCCACGACGGGAGTGCTAGTAGGCGGTGACAGGGCTGTTGTCCACCCCTCTCCCTCAACCTCTCTGGAAATCGTGTGTGGCCCCTTTACTCCATATGTGAGTCTGGTCGGCAAGCTATCGTCAGTCTTCATCATCAACAATCATGTTAGAAATGTCAACATCATATGATCAAATCAAATGAAATATCACAGTAAATAATTCAACCCAATAGCACACTCCCTGACTCAATCTAGAGTCCAAGTGGGTTCCACTGATGCCTCTGCATCCTCAAGGTCCAAAACCCTACACACTCAATACAACTGAGTCAAATATCACTTTTCTACATCACATAGTAAAACATCATGTCGTCTATCATAATGCATCATAATCAAGTATAAATGTTTTAACATCAGAAAGTCCAGATCACTTGCGAGCACATGTCCTCAAATAATAAGTTTTCTCAGTGCGCCAGAGTGGGATGTTACAATGATCCTGCCAATACTTCATTTATTCCATTGCATTCATCATATGAGCACGAGCCATATCAATCTATCTTTCCATCCCTTTATAAACCCCAAGTCTCATGGGTTGCGCCAATAATATCGTTTAACGGATATATGTGTATTAAAAGGTTATTTCCCATTTTCCAACTCAAATGGATTCTATCATGTCATTGATCTCTTTTTTATATTATAGTTTAATTGGTTAGTGTCCAAGAACTCAGGCTAGTTAGTTTGGTTTGCCCACATTATGTGACTCAAGTAATCCTCCAAGAGAAAATTGATGTGCTCAGTATTTCCATTGGTCTATGGGCCATAACATGAACTCATCAATTGTTTTTTTCTAATGAGATTGAACAACTCAATGGTATCAAAATATTAGATTATATAGCCATAAATAAGTCCTAGGTTTATCCCAATCCTCAATCACATGTCTTGGGTTGCTCCCAATCCTCAATCACCCTTGTCTTCAAAGAGTCCATATGCATGGATCCTTTTCCAATTCAATGTCCCAAGAATGGAATTTTGGTCTACCTAAAGATACAATTAGACTTCTTCCAGTATATATTTGATTTTTCCTTTTCACTTCAAACACTTCCACCAAGTGTTTACTGTGGTATTATATGTTTTCTTTAAACACCACAATGAAATCTAGGTAAGTAGTCATATACTTGTCCAAAAAGACTATTAACACATCATTCTCCAAAGTGTCAAATGTTTTTGGGGTGTTTCACAACCTAAAAGGAATAATATGGAACTCAATTTTGCATACCTTGTCACCGTGGTTATCTTTGGTTTATCCCCTTCTGCAATCCTGACTTGGTAGTATCCTTGCTTCAACTCCAAATTTGAGAAGATCTTGAACTTATCTAACTTGTCAAATCAATCCAGGCCCAAAGGTAGGCGGTATTTATTCTTGATGTCTTGCTCGATCAACGCATGGTATTCCAAGAACATATGCAAATTTTAGTTTTCCTTCTTATTTTGGAAGAGGACATGTACAACATACAATGACCTATAAGGTCAAATGAACCCATCATCAACTACCATCTTAATTATTCCATCTTAATCCCTAAACGTCAATATGTATCTTTAGTGAAATGTTTCATCCCCATTTCTATCTCAATACGACGATCAATGATGTGCCTAGGTGGGAGAAATTCCAACAATGAGTCATTCATCTCATCCATGACCTCATGTAACACATCAACAAGTGTTAGTGGAATAGGCATCCCCACTCCATTCTCGTCCACTTACAAATGACTACTATAGAATTTTTTTATTTTGGGTTCGTATCCACCTTCATTCTTAGTGAAAAGACAATCCACATCCTTACATCGAGCTTCCTTGTTGTGCACACAACACAAGGATTTTGTTCATGAAGTATAACCAAATCAACTACAAATGGAATGAAGATCGATTGCATCCTCCTTAGGAGCTCTTAGCCAAGAATGAACTCAAATTCATCCATCTACAATATAATGAAGTCAAACCAACCCTTCCACTTGTCTAATTATAAAATCCCCAGTATAATCCCCAGTTTAATAAATGCATAATGTAGATATGAATATGGCTATGGACAAGTGATGTAATCTGCAAATTGTATTTTTTGTTTTTAATAAAAGTAACATGATGCCATATTTTGTTAATATGGAAAAACATGGGGAATTATTAATCCAGAAGAGAGGGAATTCCTATAAAATGTGTGAGAAGGGACCAAGGGGGAAATGATTCATGACTATTAATTCAAACCCATATTTCTAAATTTTATTATCATTTGGGGAAACCTTCTATTTATTTTTGAGTGTATGAGATTTGAATCATTAAACTCATGTAAGAGGGTGGGTGTGAGAGTCACATCCCATAGTTATTGGAGAGCATGGGGCTAATGTACAACCAACAATGGGCACAATGAGCAATCAAATGTCTTGGGAAAATAGAGGAAATTTGTATAGGATAATAGATAGTTCTTCCCATTCAATGTTTTTGAGATGAACAACAAACATAGAGTAGAATAGAGAAAATTAGAGCTAGAGAAAGAAGGTTGGGAAAATTATGGAATATGTAGGAGTTGTTTTGTAGTGTTTTGATTCTGAATCATGAAAATCCAAGTTTTCAAGCCTGAAGAGTGAACTCTTATGGGAGTTGTGCACTGTAACATCAAGTAATTGTTGTTGTTTCCCCATAGTTTTCCTAGAAGTGGGTTCCCTATGAGTGGAGATATTCTTGTTTACCTATTCCAAAGAGACAATGATAATTGAATGGGATGCCTAATGGACTGAGAGAAGTGAAGGGGTTAATTCCTTGGTTTGGGAAGATCAAGAGGAAAAGAGATGGATGAAATTTGGGATAGATGTAGAATAATACCAACGGGTTGTGGGATATTGAGATTTGAGTTGACTGTGAGAGTCACCCTTCTTCTGTGGATTCCTAGCCCCAACTTGGGGGTAACTTGTTGCTGAGATTTATAATAGTCATTCTATGGTTGAGTGGAAATTCTTTCCCAAGCAACTAGTTACAAATTGTTTTTTAAAAGATAAGTGTTTATCCATTATTTGAGTTTCCTTATGAGTCTTATGGTTGTACATTTTACCTTGTGTATGAGAATGGTTTTATCGATTGTTGAATATTTTTTATTGGTTGCATTCATGTTCATTTAGAATGTTGTAGATTGATCCAAAAAATCCTTAGATGATAATAATTTTAAATATACATAGTCATCTACTTGATCTTCAAAATAAAATGATCACTTGATTGCTTTGCAAATTACATGTGAAATACTTATCTATCCAATTCCACTTTAATAATAAATTACTTGCAAATAATTGAACTTGAATTGAAAAACAATAATATAATTACATACACAAGTTGGAAAAAATGAAGCTCACCCAAATTGGGGTACCTCTCTAGGTCCACTTCCAATAGAGACTTATTTTATTTATGATCAAATGATTTCATTTTAAAATGACCTTTTACATGTTTTTCAAATGTATAAATGGAGTGCATTGTTGGATTCCCAATGAAAAAGCATGAAAAAATGATATAAAATAATTCAAATTCCACCAAGGTGATCCCCGACATGCTTTACAATGTAGCCTTGTACCCTTTGTAATATCGACATGATATACAAGACTAAAATATGCATAGAAATGTGTCTACCTTTTTCGGGTCTGGACCATTAAATAGGGAACCCTTCTTAACTAAATCCAAAAATTAGTGGTAGGCATTAAATAGAGGTTGTTGGCAATTTTAACCAAATCCAAATTTCATGGCAAGACTTAAGTATAGATTTTTTTTTTTTGTTTTAACAAACCATATGCATGACTTGTTAGTTAAAACCTATGGAATAAATAGTGTAGGTTGGGGGTTATATTCCCCACAGCCTTTATGGTTAGTTTTTTTCAATTGGTTATATATATGTTTGTGTGCACGTAGTTGTAAGACCCTAGGTGCAAGTTATATTTTCCAAAAATAACCTTTAGACAATGGCCCTTTCGGCATCACCTGAATGGAAGTGAAGTCTCACTAGAGGTATCTATTGGGGCTTCAAGAATCAAGATTCTGTAGTAGTGAGGGAATAAGAGGTAATCATCTGGTTATTCTTACTTATATGTTATGTGCATGTTATTATTATTTAGGTTACTTAGTCAAGTCAATTATATATTCCCATTATACTTCAGGTTGCAACATGAACCAAGTACTGTAACATCCATAAATTATTGTGCCATAATCACATAGAAGATAATTCTAGTCTAACATGGAATAAGAAAGAATCCATGATTAATCACATAACAGATAAATAAACACAGTATTTAATGTGGTTCACCCAACTTTGGGCTATGTCCACAATGAATGACTTCTTTATTATTCTTTTTGTAATTATCTTAGGCTTGTAAACTACGCTTATCAAGATATTTAATGTTATTTTCTCCTCCATCTATCCTAGCGGCTTTGTAGTGAAAGCCTCTCTCTCTCACTCTACAACATCTCTTCAACATTTAGACATCGATTCTTCTCTTACAAAGAACTATACATAACTCTCAACTCATTAGAACTAAAAGAGAGGAACTAGTTATAAGAGAACCACTCAGGAGGAAACCCTATTCTCCCAACCCATTTCATATTTATACATAAATTCTAGGCATTAAAGCCCTACTTTTCTTACCCCAAAACCCTATTAAAATTCCTGACAACTCAAGTTGACTCATTGATCGGGCATGTTTTTCCTCCTTTTCCTTCTGCATGGTTCTTTTATGCTCTGACTCTTGTTTATCATACTTTTACACGTCCTTCTATATTTATCACATCAGACTATCATCCTTCCTTTTTTATAGTTTTATTCTCTTTATGTATTCTCATATTTATACCATTCTGCTTTATTATTCTAAACTGTGCATTTTACTACTGAATGCACCACAATTGCACACTCCCAAGTCTTCCTTCTTCTTATGCACACATCTTCTATACTTAGGATTTTCATGTATATTATTTCTAAAATGCATGTCCAATAGACCCAAAAAACACATGTGGCTCTTCCTGAGCCACATAGTCCTGTTTCATACTTCTTCATCCTTGGATGAAATTTTGTGAGGCTTCCTTAGTTGTCACACCTTCCTTAATTATTATTTCCTCAGTCTTCAAAATATCTTGGACCCCCTGTGCAGTTAGGGTTGTAAGTTTTTCTTCTATTTCATGTGATTCTTGTTTCTCTTTTCTCTACAAAGTGGACACTTCTTGTATCACTTTCAATTATTCTTCCTGTAGCAGTCCTAAGCGTTGTTGAAGGACCTTCTATTGATCCTGTATTTTTTCAACATCCATGTATGACTGCCTCTATTCCAAAATTTTCATCATTCATTTAGTTGGTGGAAGGCTATTTATTCTTTCTGAAGCTTTATGCACCTTTTCCTTCACATCCTTAAGTTTTCTTCCAAGGCCTTCATCCCTAGATCTTCTACCATGAGTATCCAAATTTTTGCACTTTCCTCATAGAATTTTGCGCATTCTTCCTCCATTTTCTTAATGTTGGATAAACCTATCATCATCATTCTCTCTCTTCCTTCTCATTCAACCGTTCATGTTCCTAGCATACTCCACAACTGTAGGTCCTCAATATTTTATTGGAATCTGTTGATGACTTCACCAATTTTCAATATATTCTCTTCCATAGAAGCCTCTACTACTATTGGTACTTCTGGCATTTTCTTGTACAATTTTTGGACAGTCGCTTATGTCCTATGTGCCATTATCTCACTTCATATTTTTCCAATAAATATTTCGTTTCCCTTTTCTTGGCCTCATTCTTTTCCTTCTACACTCCTTCCACTTGCCCTTCCACTTCAATCTTTTGTCGTAGATCAGTTTCATACTGTTGTTGCAATTGGCCCCTTTCATTAATTACTTTTATAATTTCCCAATGTGCTTCATATCCTCGGAGCCTAATCTCATGAAAAATTCCTATTTGAAATCTTTGTAATATTTGTATAGGAATCTGTGACACCAATATGTTCAAGTGTCTCAATGTTTTTGTTTGTTCTTGCAGTTCGTGTGTTGGAAAATCGATTGTGTCTATCCCCATTTGTAATGTTCTATGATCATTTGCTAACTCATTCAAGACTATATGAGAAATTGTCTCTTCCACCACCAGAATTTTGGACGGTCCTCCCTCTGATCTGGGCCCTGGTGTTATTATAGCTACTTCAAAGAGTTCTTGCAATTCTAGCAACTAATCCTGCACCTTTTGGTGTTGTTTTTTTTCTTTCCTTGTAGCTTCCTCAATGAATTATTCTATGACATCCCATACTTAGTAGTCGATTTGTTCCATGTCATCATTGGTCAAATTATAGACAGGGGTTACCTTTTTCAATTTTTGCTTCTTGCACGCACCTCCTACTGCCTCATTCCCCTTATATTTTTTTGTCACTCCCATTGCGGGGAATACATACTGTGATTCTCCTCTTGATGTTCCTAGCATATTTATTCTGACATTGTTATGGTCATTTCCATGCCCTTCATACAATTCTTCTTTATACTTTTCATGCTCCTCTTCCTCTTCCTCTTTCGAGTTTCTTGTTTGTTCTTCTGGGATTTTCCACCCATATTCCCAATCATTAGCGATCAAGCATACATCCTTTGTTGTCAACCTATAGTTGGTTAGAAACTACTGGCACGCAAGGTCCTTTTTCTCTTGCACGTACATATGGTGCATCCTTGCTTTGAACCGTGCAATATCCTTGTAGGTTTCTATTGTCTCAGTTGTTATGCATGGTGTATGTTCCATTATATACCTTATTGAGTCAAATTATACATAAAATGTAACATTATTGTCTTGTTTTGTAACAACCCTAGTTGAATATATGCTTAGGGATTATTAAGTAAAATTAATTAGGTAATTAATTGTCCTAACATGGTTTTAATTAAACAAAGATCGGCATTAATAATATTAATTAAATATTTATTAATTAATTAATTGTTATAACTTTTGATTAATTAATTAATTAATTACATATCACATTCAATGACATGGGTAATAAATTTAAGAGGGTTAATAATTTTAATTTGTTTAATTAAAAGATTTACGTATATAGGGGGGGAAATAAACATTAAATATAGGGACAAGATAATAAATATAAGGGGATAAGATAATAAATAAAAGGGATAATATATTAATGGGGGAGATAAGGAAATTAATGAAGGAGGGAGAGTCGGTGAGCGGGATATCATGAGAGGAGTCTTACGGGGAGAAGGGATTATTTTTGGGAGGAGGAAGAATTATTGGAGGGGGGGGGAGACTGTATGCCTGAGGTCCTTATTTTTCTGGTGTGGGGAGTTTGTTTTATGGGTTTTTGGTGAACCAGAAGTAGGGGGCACCGGTTTGCTGGGGGTTTTGGGCACGGGGACTAGGATATCCTTACGGTATCCTAGAGCTAGGGAGCCAGACAGGTTGCTTCTAGCTGGCAGGGAGGAAACACGGTTTTGGGCAGTGTTTGACAGTTTAAACTTCAGCATTGGACCAACCCAAGAAACATGATTTAGCATCAGAAGAAGGTATTTTTAATTATGAATGGCTGAGTTATTTCATGTTGTAGATAGATTTTAATCTCTGCTGAATATTTTTCTTATATATTGGTGAATGAATTATTTATGTAAATTGAAAGGAATTATATCTTAAATTATATCAAATTTTGTATTTTACGGTCTCTACACATGGTATCAGAGCTATTTGTTTGAAATATGGGCCTAAGGGCCAAGCTCCAAGCTCTAGCTCCAGCCTCCACTAACCTGTAAAGAAATACCCCAAAATAAATATCAGACACACGAATCAAAAGGCACCTGTTCTATTAATTTTTCCCCTTTGAAAACCTGCTAAGAATAGAAAATTTAAACTTGAGAATAATTATATGGAAATTCCACTGTTTAATAGGTACAATGGTTACCAGACAATTGGAACAAAAAATATCTAAGAAAGAAATCGATCCAAGTATGTATGTTGGAATGGCATATATAACATGGAATGTGTTGTAACCTTTAAGAGGAACATAAATTGTAAAATGAGGAGAAACTTGTAAAATGGTATTGAATAAATTCGGCTAACTAGATTTAAATACACGAGAGAGAAAGTAGAAGCCACCATTATGTTGTTCGGACTTTGTAAATATACACCTCCATAAACAGAATGAATAGATAACTGATAATCACCGCATAGAGCGAAAGAAATCGTTGTTAACAAAATAAAAATTCAATATATTCAAAAACAATCGTAAATAATCAAAATATGATATAATAAAAGGGAGAAACTAAACTATTCTGGATCGTCTTCCAAATGATTCCTCCCTCCAAATTCTTCCTCCATGTGCATGAACTCCCATACTGATTATATTAGAACAGTGAGAGCATGAAACCAGTAAAATTTATGCAATCTAATTTAATTAGAGTGGCCACATGAAAACGACTAACATATCTATCATTACATGGGAAAGAAAAATGTATCTATCATTGCATGATTGCATGTTCTTATTAAATATTACATGTCCAAAATTCGAAAATAAAAATCACCTAAACATGCATTGAAGTTGAATGGAAAAATACTTTCTTTAACAAAGCATACTTGCTTAACTTAATAATTCCCTGATAGAATACAGCTAAATTTCACATAGAAGAACCCTGAAGCAGACTCTTAAGTTGTCTTTTTAGATTTTTCCGACAAAATCAGATTTCTAATCCAGTAAGCCAACCTATTTATTGAGGTCAATTTCATTGAGGAAGAGCTATAGGAATTTCGTAAGAAGAAAGATGAAGAGAGAGCTAAGAAGGCTTCTTCTTCTTCTTCGAATGAGCAGTCACATTTATCTGGGCTTAAAAATAATCAGACTAAGCAGCTATCTGTAGGAAGCCCGAGTGCACATGCACATGTATTAAATAGAAGTACTCCTAAGAAGAATTATGGTAGAGATAGTAACAATTCTCTTGTCCCACCCTCACCATATACAACTTTTTCCTTACATATACTAGTGGTCCCTTCTAATAAAGTAGGGTCACCCAAAATATTTGTCAAGGAAAATGTTAAAGTCAAAGTTTTAGTGGCAGAGCCAATAAACACAGAAACTTCCACTTTGAGCAATGTGTCAGGTGAAATTTATAATAGCGGGCTCCAGTCATCACATAAAGATACCAGAGAATCCAAAATGTAGGAGGTTTCTTCTTCAATTGAGTCAGGTTTTGGCTATGTAAACAGTTCAAGAATATCGTCCTCAGAAAATATTTCTGGAGTTGCAAAGAAACAAGAACCCCATATAAACAGTTGGAGAAGATCATCTTCAGAAAATATATCAGAATTCACAAAGAAAAGGAAACTAAAATTACAGGTAGTGAGTCAACTAAAGTTGAAATTGAACTGAGTAATTCCCATCCCCATATACCAGATTATGGATGGCTAATTACTAAGGATGGTTATTTCTTACCACAAGAGGAAACTTTAAGAGGCATTGTCATACCTGAAATGAATGGAAGAATGAGTGATTTGGTGAATAAGCTTCCATCCGGAGCACAATTTTCTTCCAATTTATTTTCCAGAGATGCACAAGAGAATTTTTAGTACAGTGAAATATCTCAGCCACCAGCATGCTCAAGTTTATCACTTTTTGTTGATGAAGATGTTACAAAGAGTCAGATGGACACACGTAACGGTTCTCAAATGAGTAGTTTGACTGAGCCCACCTTTAGTAGTAAGCAATTCTCTAATGAACCCATGGATTTTAGCAATGGAACACTTGGTAAAGCGGCTAAAGACTTGTTTGAAGGAAAAAAATTCCAATTCTCTGATAGTAGCAGCAATAATCAGTCACATAATCAAGATTATGTCGGTGTGCAATTTTATTCTAACTCTAGATTTTGACCTAGCCCAACTCTATTTTTAGTAGATAAATCAAGCTTCAACACTCGATCTCGCCCATCTTTTCTTGATTCTATTACTCCATCTACACGTTCTCCTACGTTGCAAACTACAGTGCCCGGGCTAGAAAAATCATCGAAAAAATCAAACAATGCAGAAGTGGGGAGTATTGTTGAGATGATTTATGACAGACGGGGAGGTTTTGAAAAGATAGGAATGAATGATAGGGTCTCTACACAATACCTCGAAAATTCACATGATAATGAGCCCGAACTGAATATTTCTTCTGTAATTTTCTCTAGTTACACTTGGAACCCGACAGAATAGTGGGAACAATTGTCCGAGGACAATCCTTACGCTCAAGAAAATATGAACTCTTATAAATATCTATGAGACTAATAAAATGAAGTCACTCCGAATCGAACTTGAGAAGTTTAGGTGACTTCGTTTGGGAAATGGATAAATATATTATTTCCTTTATTCCGCCTGATTTAGGAAGCCAAGAGTATGCGAAGAAAACAATTGGAATACGAATGTCAAGAATGTGAGTGTATACACTGTGAAGAAGGCCGCTATGGAAGGTGAGCATACCACCAGTATGAGGAGGGCCTGCAAACGACGGGTGACCAGTCAACTGGCATGATGCCTGTCGGAGAGTAGACAAAATTAGGGTTCCGCAAATTAGGGTTTCCTCTAGAAACTATGATACATGCAAGAACGAATTAGGTTTCATGTACCAATGGTGGAGCACAAATTAGTTGAACACATGGTGTCGGCGAATGATACATCTACAGAGAATGATACACCCATCGACTTTGAAGATACAAATTTAGAATCTCAGCAATGGTTACACCAACAGAGGGCAGGCTGGTGGAGGCGTTTATGTACAACCGAGACAGATCTTAGACATTGCCAGTTTTTTTTTCCACATAGAGGAAGTCATCATCACCCATTTTCATCAAAACCCACATCTACGCCAAGCTTTCACCTCTCCGATAAACACTAGATGACCGTTTGGGATTTACCAAAAAGGATCCTCCAACTTCATGGGGATGAGGGTTTAACAATAACAGCTTCGGCCAACCCCTATTTTGGTGGGGTTAAGACAAATAACCATCATCGATATCATCCACTACACTACAAAAAATAAACAAAAACAACACAAAAAAAAACTATAAACCAAATCTATCAATTTAATGCCAGAAGATACTGCTCAACAACCACTGTAATTATACTGATAGATAGAAACTCACAACCAAGGGCACAGGGCATCTGATATGGCTAGCCTAATGACCAATCCACAACACTAGACCTTTCCTGTAATGCTAGCCTTGCCAATTTAAAATTACAGGGCATAAATCCTAGGAACTTGGCCACAAACAACAAGCACCAAGACCAAATACGAAGCAAAAAAAAAAAAAAGGAACTGTAGGCTAATACAGGACGTATTACCCTAAAACCTTTTACAAACAAAAAACTCACAAGCCATGACCAGACCAACACCAGCGCCAAGATAAGAAGGACAGAGCATAGTGGAGAGGTGGCAGAGGAAAGAGGCATAAGTGAAGGAGCGTTAGGGTTAAGGAACAACTTAGGTTTTTTGTACTGAGAGCCGGAGGCCGGGCACGTAGGCCTCATGCCAAAATCCTGACCTTAAAGGTTTCCAACGAATGCTACATAGCACATTAAACTCTCACCGAATAAGACTTTTTTTGAATAATTATATTATTATTTTTTTTGTAATATTAATTTTTTAGTTTTATTTATTTATTTAAAAGTATTAATACGCTTGTGTAAATTTAA
>ML787380.1:254655-269076 GCA_009831015.1 Picea engelmannii
TTTACAAGTTTTGTTTTTACTGTAAAGTGAAATTCTAAATAAAAAAAATACTTTTGTATGCCAGAAATTGAAGAACTTGTGAAAATACAGTTTTTTTTGTCATAAAACAAGCAAAAGTGTTACCCAGCTTCATGATTTTACCCAACATCATATTGAAGGAAGCCCGTAGAGAACTTTATTGTGCGCATATGGGTGTGAAGAAGATGTACGCAGACATGAGGAAGCTCTTCTTCTGGGTAGGCATGAAGCATGATATAGTCCATTTCATTGCCAAGTGCCTAGAGTGTCAACAAGTGAAAGCCGACCATCATCACTCGGCAGGCCTCCTACAACCACATGATGTTCCTATGTCCAAATGGGAAGCCATTTCTATGGATTTTGTTGTGGGGTTGCCACTCAAATCTCATAGACACAATGCCACTCTTGTGATAGCAGATAAGTTAACCAAGAGTGCTCATTTGATTCTAGTTAGAGACACTTACAATGTCACTGATGTGGACGTGTGTTTGTAAGCGAGGTTATTTGCTTGCACAGGATACCTAAGAAGATCATTTCAGATAGGGACTCTTGATTCAATTCTAGGTTTTGGACAAGTTTGTAGTTAGTGTTGGGGACTCAATTGAACTTAAGAACAACTTATCATCCTGAAACAAATGGGAAAATCGAGAGAGTAAATCAAGTCATGGAAGACATGATTAGGATGTATGTCATGGATAATCAAACCCAATGGGAGAAGTAGCTACCTTTGGTAGAGTTTTCCTACAATAACAATTTTCATAGCTCCATCGGAATGCCATCCTATGAAGCTCTGTATGAAAGGCCATGCAAAACACCATTGAGTTGGGATAGACTAGAATACCGAGTAACAGTTGGGCCTGAATTGATTCAAGAGATGGAGGAACAGGTGATTCAGATTAGGCAGAGACTAAAGGAATTATAGGATAGGCAGAAAACTTATGCAGATGCACACAAGAACGACCGAAGTTATGAAGTGGGAGACCATGTTTTCATTCGTATCAGGCCTAATAAGAGTACCATACGATTCGGTAAGGGGACAAAGTTGACACCTTGATTTATACGACCATTCAAAATCCAAGAGAAAATTGGACCTGTTTCCTATCGTCTCGTACTGCCACCCCACTTGAATAAAACTCATAATGTTTTTCATGTATCTGTTTTACGTCATTATGTTGCTGATGAATCACATAAACTAAATTGGAAGAAATTGCAGGTATCGGACGTGGGAAACCTCATGGTGGAACCGTTACGCATATTGGACCGTAGGGTCTGACAGCTCAGGAACCATCTAGTAAACCAAGTTAAGGTCCAATGGGACAAGTATAGTCCAGGATATGCTACTTGGGAAGACGCCGAGACACTACGACGAGACTATCCCTCACTTTTTTGACCACCTCAAGAATATGTTTCTCGAAGATTGGGTGTATGTAACACCACTTTTGACTTAGATAACCAGGGTTACTTGAGGCCTATATACTCTATTTTCCAGTCACAGTGAAACTATTAAGTGATACACTTAAACTTTAAAATGTATGAACTTTTATGAATGTTTAAATGTTATTGATGATGATGTAGGTAATGCGATCTACTATGTGAATGTAAATTTTACGAATGTTTAAATGTTATTGATGATGATGTATATGATGCGACATATTGTGAGAATGTGAATTTAATGAATTTTTAAATGCTATTAGAATGATGTTGGATATGATGCAATCTATTTTGGTAAATGATAATCTTATGAATGGGTGTCGAAATTGAATTATGGGATATTATGAGATCTATTTCTAACTTGAAAACTTTGATGTTAAGTTGTCAGTACCAGGATACCAAATTGAAATGATGATAGTATGCAATTACATGATGATGATGCATAGAAATGTATGAGTTTGTCTTACAGACTAATCTATAGGTTATGGGCTATGAAATAGCCAATGGATAAGGATGATGAAAGTGGATATCATGACCACTAGCCAAGAAACATTATGGTATGAATATTTGTATGTGAAATTATATTGGTTTGGATGCATTTCTATGATATGTGGACCAGTGCAGGATTTCAGGTGATGACACTGCCCAAAACTGAATAAACGATGACAAAACCCCTAGCAACACGGTGCCACTGTATATCCCATTGTAGGGTGTGGACCCTAGTTATGATTAGGAGGGGTGGAGGCATTTCCCACCGTGTATCCTACGAAACCTAAAGTCATGGGAGGACGGTGTTAGCTCATGCTCCCCAAGACGTGTGATGATGACTGTTAGTTGCCTGCTAGGGAAGCCTGTTCGAGATAGTGACACTTCTTCTTACGGGTTCTATTTGGAGTTAGGTCAATATAGTTGACGCTCCAAGATAGTCTAGCAGAGGAAGGATAGAAATGGAGATGGAAGTAAGTTAGGGAGGAAGGATGAGTATAAATGGTTGAGAAAGTATGGAGATTTGTCTTATGGTGGAATTTAATGTTTTACCTTCTAAAAAGAAAATGTGTATATATGAATATTCATAATTACGTAACTAAGCCACAGTTGTCTAAATAAAATTGTTGAACTGGATAATTGTAATTAAAGGATTTCTCAAACATTTGATTGGTTTATTGTCTGTTATAAAAGACTAGTCTTCTTGATTGGATTGGATGCATACATAAATTACTAAAGGATGATAGTTTTTGATTATTAGTACATGCACGAGACTTGTATGTACTAGCTACACATGCATTTCTTGTACACATACACTAGTATGTGTGAGTTTTCTTGACTTACTTACTGATAATGTCGGTTAATTGTTATGAATGTGTGAACCATGTTTCTTTTCCTTTGTACCATAAGATACCTTAACTTCGGGACGAAGTTTCCTGAAGGGTGGGTGTATGTAACAACCCTAGTTGAATATATGCTTAGGGATTATTAAGTAAAATTAATTAGGTAATTAATTGTTCTAACATGGTTTTAATTAAACAAAGATTGGCATTAATAATATTAATTAAATATTTATTAATTAATTAATTGTTATAACTTTTGATTAATTAATTAATTAATTACATATCACATTCAATGACATGGGTAATAAATTTAAGAGGGTTAATAATTTTAATTTGTTTAATTAAATGATTTACGTATACGGGGGGAAAAGAAACATTAAATATAGGGATAAGATAATAAATATAAGGGGATAAGATATTAATGGGGGAGATAAGGAAATTAATGAAGGGGGGAGAGTAAGTGAGGGGGATATGACAGGAGGAGTCTTATGGGGAGAAGGGATTATTTTTGCGAGGAGGAAGAATTATTAGAGGGGGGGGGAAGACTATATGTCTAAGGTGCTTATTTTTCTGGTGTAGGGAGTTTGTTTTTATGGGTTTTTCATGAACCAGAAGCAGGGGCACCGATTTGCTGGGGGTTTTGGGCATGAGGGCCAGGATATCCTTACGATATCCTGGAGCTAGGGAGCCGGACAGGCTACTGCTAGATGGCAAGGAGGAAACACGGTTTTGGGCAGTGTTTGACACAATTTCAACTTCAACATTGGACCAACCCAAGCAGCGAGATTTAGCATCAGAAGTAGGTAATTTTAATTATGAATGGTTGAGTTATTTCATGTTGTAGATAGATTTTAATCTTTGCTAAATATTTTTCTTATATGCTGGTGATTGAATTATTTATCTAAATTGAAAGGAATTATATCTTAAATTATATCAAATGTTGTATTTTACGGTCTCTACATGTTTCCTCCTTTTTTTGGGTGTATTCCACAAGTTGGCATACCATGCAAAGATATTACCTCTATCGATTGTCTCATGTGTTGGAAATAACCTAGTTCCTTCCATGCTATGAGTGCAATAAAAATAAAAGCCATGAATAATCAAATCATATACCCTTATCTTGGGCCTCAATATGGTCTGTCAAAAATTGATTGACAAGAGGGTATTCCAATTCATTTGAATCCCTTCTGAACATTTTTCTACAACTGTGATTACTGGGGCTAATACTTCATCCTTGCAGCACTTGTGCAACAATTTTCAGGCCAACACCTACGTTGCAAACCAAACACCATCACCCTTGATGTTCGCCACATCCAACCCCCTTTGTCCCTTGAATGTATGAAACTTATCCTTTATGGCCTATGATAGGGTTCTCTCCCCTTCTTTGTTGAATATGGTGGCCATATCCTCTCCTTATTTTGGTAGTTGTATGATGTGCACAACTAATGCAGTATCAATCGACTCCAGTGGGTCAATATACAATGTTACTTCATTGACACAACTGAGTAGTAACTTGACACATGCATTTATTTCTAGGTTACATCCAAAATGGGGAATCTCCATTAATTTCAATATCCCCGACTTCTCCATCCATGTTTCCCACATCTGCATTTCCAACATTATTTCTCTTTTTCCTGGTACGCTCTTAGTGCACAAGTAGTTTTCCCTCACTAGATCAGGAAACTTCTGCTCATCCATGATATCGTGATCTACAAATTTAAATGGGGGAATATTACTGAGCATGTCTCCTTCAACAGTTACACTAAGCGGGAATGTTGGTGTGGCCAATGGGTATTTTCCATTTATAGGTACTTTCACTTGAGGCACATTATATTTCCATGGTGGTATATAGTCCCTCTGAAAAATTGCTTGTCAATTCAAAGCTTCAGCTATTTCCTCTCCCTCCAGTGGAACTGATGGTCGTTTGGATTTATTTTGTGTCACTATTGATGATGCTCCAACTTTCGACAGGGCCATTGTTTGGTGTGTAAAGTTTCATTTCCTTCTCTATGTGTGTTTTGGTGCATCTGTTGTTGGAATAATGAGAGTGGGGGGTGAATCAGTATGAGCACTTTATACCACTTTTCACCATAATATATATTCTTTCACTTTAACATAAATGTTACACAGTTTATCATAAATGTATCATTTATGTTTTCATTCAATATATCATGAGAATATAATCATAAGCAACATAATGTCAACAACATCACATCAAATACACAATACACTAGTATTTACATGGAAACCCAAATGGGAGAAAACCCTAGAATGCTTTCTACGATATATCAAGAATTCGTTCATAGGAAGAACCAACCTCCAAATTATGTAGCTACAACTAGAAGGATGATCAAACCCCATTTTCTCATGCTCCAACCTGAAGGAAGCTACAACAACTTGAATTCTTTGGATCCATCTATAAGGAGGATACAACCCCCATAATTATCAGGCTCCAAACTAAAGGAAGATACAACTCCATGATTCTCCGGCTCCAACAGGAAGGAGGATACAACCCCCTTTCCTGGCCCCATCCAGCCTCCCTGAAAATATAAGTGTAGACCAGTTGTCACTACCACAATCACTGCCACTATCAATGCCACAATCACTACCACTATCACTGTCAATGCCACTCTCACATCAACCCGTGACCTGTCAACTTATCACTATATCCAACCTAGCACTATCAACTTGTCACTATATACAACCTCTCACATCAACATGTGACTAATCAACCTATCCAACCTGTCATTGTCACTAATAATCAACCATATCCTCTCACATGGATCATACACCATGGACACCTATCAACTAAATTTCCAACATCACCAGCACATGCCTCTACCATGCAAGTACCAAGATTACCAACATAATATCACACGGTATGTGTCTCAACCATTTACCAAACCATCAATCTGTACCATACCCAACATCGATATTCTACCACAACCTATACCACAAAAAGTGCAACAACCAGGCACCAACACATGTACCAAATAGTGCATCAACCATGCACATCAACAATGTACATCAACACCTATACCATACCATGTATCAACCATGTACTACACCAAGTACATCAACCATACACAATGCATCAATGTCACCAGGGAATGCCTCATAAATGTATCTCACACAATGTGCCCAATATCCAAGTTGATCCTCAAACCATGTGCCTCAACCATATACCACATCACTCATGATATGTCTCTATCATGCCATACACCATGTATCATAATATATCAACAATGAAGTGCCTCAACAAAGTACCAAGGAATGTGCCTCATACATATGCTAATACAAATATGTTCCTTTAACAATGAACCATAACATCCATGTACCAATTAGCAAGAATATGGGTCAAGCATGTATCAATATCACCTCAACCATATGAAACCATGTACCATGTACTGCAAGGGTTCCAACACACGCCTTAAGCATGTGCCATACCATTCAAGAAAAAATCCTCAAGAAAACACATTTAAACATACCTTTACTCATGAAGAGGACCTGAAGCATACCATCTCAGACCCTATAACAATTGTGTTGTCCCATCAAACCTTCCTGCAACTAAACCAAACATTCTTTCTCAAAATGTTTCCACATATATGTGACATATCCTCCTATAGCCCGCAAGTGTACGCGACTTGTCCTTCTGTAGCTCACATATGTATGAAACTCGTCCTTAGGTGGCTCGCATATAACCTCAAAAAACTAGGGTTTCCAGTTTTATGCAACTCTCAAACATTCTCTCCTTCATACATGTGTTGCCTCATACTTGATATGTCATATTCAACCTCATATTCACTAATAGATTTTCCAAAATATAGACCATAGCATTCATAAGTTAGATATTCAATGTAAGTGTGTGTGTACTAATGAGAGACTCTTTGAGGTGTATTTATTATTTTTCTAAGTAACCTATTTCCTTATTTTAGGGATTTCTTGTTATCACCACTTTACTCTTTGACTCGGAATTGTAACCAACTAAAGAATTCTTGACCATTCTTCGAGGCTTCCAACTTTACAAGGCCATATCTCCCTAACCATGAGGAACCATGTGGTGTTCCACATATCACCAGAAACAACACGATGAGTAATATGCATATATGAGTGTATTCCCTACATCTACATTGTCCTTCATATCCAAACACCTCATTTAACTTCGGGTACCATAACCACACCTCTCGGGCTTCATGTAGAATTCATCAAATGTATTCATTAGTACATATCTTGACATCAACTAAATCAGAATCAATCTTGATCATACATATGATAACCGATTGTCCAATGATCGCTTCCACATCTCTGTGGATTTTGAAATTCTCCAAAGGTTGACATCAATTTGTAATGGTTGAAATCAATATCCAAGATCAAGATCCAAGGATTGACATCAATTACATTCAAATGTCCAAACCAACTTTCCAACACCTGTAGTTCAGCTCTGAGATGGCTATGGTTCACTCTGTATACTCACAGATTATGATAACAATGACTAATTATTTGGTTATCCTCAACTGCTTTTGTGCCACCTTGCCTATTGTTCATGTATCTTCGCACCTTAACTAACTTGTTCAATCTGCCAATGGGGTTGATGAATTCTTAAATAAATGTGGTTTTATTACCAAGTCTATCATTTGATTTTTCCTCAAACTGCCAATCCGTCATGATTTGCAGCGGCTTTTACCATTTAAGATTATACGACATATTTATGACCTGTCATTACCACTTTGTATCCATCATTTCCTTTCTTTTACGCCTTTATCGTTCTTGTCATTAGTCCACTGTGCAACTACTATTGCTTTTGTGTTTTCTTAATTATTGGTGTTTTGATTCTATGTATTGTTGTATTAATTGGTGTAGTTTCATCCTGATAGCGTGATAATAATTCCTTCTACGTAATTTATTATGCCTTGTACATTATATTCTTTCTATTTTTTCTATATCTACTTTTTATTTATTTTTCTTCCTTTTCCTACATTTTATATGTTTTTATGTGTTTTACCTTCCTACTATAGTACAATTACTATGATACATGTGTTCTCGCGTAGCCCGGATTACTGTGAAGACCGTCTCTATATAGTTTCAATTGACTCCCATTTCCCATTACCTCAAGGAATTCTCCATTCAAGTTTTCCAACTACGCAACACCTGCCTCTGTCACATGATGGATCACATAAGGTCCTAACCAATGAATTCAAAACTTCCCTGATGTTTCATAAAATTGTTGTCGTAGAGTAATACTAAGTATCCCACTTGGAACTTTATTTGTTTAATGTGACTATCATGCCAGCCCTTCTCTCTTGCAATTATGAACTTGTTGATGGAAACCTGCGACAAACCGATCTTCCTCAAGTTCTACCAATGTGATAATATCTCCTTTGTTGCACGTGAGTCTGAAAGATCAATGATCGTTGCAATGCGTAGGCTAGGTAGAATAAAATCCATTGGCATCATTGTTTCCTTCCCATAGACAAACCGAAAAGGTGTTTTCCCTATCAACTTTTTACTTGTAGTCCCATAAGAGCATAAAACTGTGGGAACTCTTAAGTCCCAATCATCTCTCTCTACATTTCGTATATTTTTCAAAGAATTCTCCATGGATTTATTGAAATCTTCCACTATCCCATTGGCCTGAGGATGAGATAGGGTACTCTTCTGATGATGAATTTGAAACTCCTTAGTCAATGATAAATTTGTTTTATTCAAAAATTGTGTTCCCTAATCACTGAGTAATATGCATGGACATCCAAATCATGTGACTACATTCTCAAACATAAATCCCATAGCAGTCTCCACGGTGCAGTCTATGAGTGGTGTTGCTTCTTCCCATCTTATCAAATACTTTATCGTAGTTATTATGTACCTTGCTCCTGACCTTCTTGTTTGTGGGTTGATTGGCCCGACAAAGTTTGTGGCCCATTTATCAAATGCTTGCAACGTAATCTGTGGTTTTAAATACATTTCATCCCTCCTTGATGGCTTTCCCAGTCTTTAACATACATTGCATGCCTAGATGTGCTCCTTAGCATATTTCTCAAGTGTAGGCCACCAGATTCCTACACAAAAAATATTTTGCACAGTTTATTTACCTGCATAATGTCTTCATGCAATCTCTTATTGCACTTCTATGAGTATCATTGGTCTTTCATGTTCCAACACACATCATCTCAGTATACCATCTGCACCTAACTTGTATAAGTTTCCTACGATAAACTGATAATCTGTTGCTTTAACTACCAATTGTTTCTTCTTCACAGCTATCATTTCTAATGGACCCATTCATGTACTTAGAAACTATACGATATCCATAAAGTAGTCATCCACCATTTACACTGAAAATAGTTGTGCATATGGTAATTTGTCATTTGGATTCTCAACATCTTCTCCTGAAAGTATGTGTGATAAATGGTATGATCCTACATTGAGCTTCCCTGGTTTCACCACAACCTCAAAATTGTATTCCTGAAAGAACAATATCCATCTGCATATTCTCCCCGCCCCCCATCAATGGCATGTTCACTAAGTATTTTAGTGCAGAATGGTCGGTATACAAATTAAAGTGAGATCCCAATAAATAATGTCTAGACTTTTGTAGCACATATACCATTGCCAATCCTTCTCGTTCTATAGCGGTGTAATTATTCTATGTTATGGAAAACTTCCTACTTGAAAACACAATCGGGTGATCTATGTCTCCCTCCCCTAGTTGATATTCTATTTCACCCAACATTATGGATGATGCATCCAAATGAACATGGAATTCCTTCTTCCAATATGGAAAGATTAAAATTGGCGCAATCACTAGTTTTTTCTTTAATGTGGTTAAACCCTTTTGATAGTCCTTGTTCCATTGGAAGTCTTCTTCCTTATTCAACAAATGTTACATAGGTTTTGTAAACTGTGCATAGCCTTTGATAAAATTCCTGTAATATACCGTGTGAACCAGATTTTCCCTTAGTTTTTTTACTAATGTAGACGGTTCTAACTCCAAAATTACTACAATCTTGGATTGATCCACTATTAATACCTAATTTCAGACCACATGGCCCAACAAAATGCCAAACCATGCACAAAAAATACACTTCCTTAAATTCAACGAAATATGATATTGTCTACACCTATCCAACATTATCATGAGTGATTCTATGCGATCCTTCAATAGACTTAACACAGTCCAATCATCTAAATATACTTGAGAAGTAGGGAAGGAGGGGGAGAGAGAGGCAGGGAGGGAGAGAGGGAGGAGAGAGAGAAATAAATGGATGGGGATAGAGAGGGAGAGAATCAAAGAGGGCGAATATAGAAACAGAGTGGGTGTGAGAATGTGAGGTCATGGTGTAAGTCTAGGTCTAGGTCTAGTTCTAGGTCTTGACATGCCTTTCCATGACTAGGTCAATTTCATTTATTTACATACCATGCCTTGCCTTGCAATGTACCAAACTTGCTAGTGTGTGAGAGTGTGAGAGGGAGAGAGAGGAAGACAAAGAGGGGAGGTAGAGAGTGAGTTTGTTAGACTATGGGAGGGAGAGAAAGAAAGACATAGAAGGGGGCTAGAAAGTGTATGTGTGTGTGAGAGTGTGGGAGGGAGAGAGAGTAAGGAATAGAATGGAAATAGAGAGAGTGTGTGAGAGGGAGAGAGGGAGAGAGAGGAAGACAGAAAGGGGGGTAGAGAGAGAGGTAAATGTATGAGAAAGGGGTAGATGTAGGAGAGATAGAGGAGAGATAGTGGGAGGGAGGGGGATAGAGAGGGAGGATGTGGGAAGAGAGATTGCATGTGAGCGTGTGAGAGGGAAGATAAAAATTAAAAGAGGATGGGTAGAGAGAGAGTGAGAGGGAGGGAGAGGGAGATAAATAAGGGGGGTAGAGAGATGGATAGTGAGAGGAAGGGAAGCAGAGAGGGAGACATAAAATGGGGGGTAGAGAGAGTGAGAGGAAGGGGGGGAGACAGAGAGGGGAAATAGAGAGAGAAAAAGGGGCACATAGAGAGTGATACAGAGACTAACAACGAGGGGAGAGAGAAAGGATGGGAGAGAGGTGGAAGAGAGAGGGTGGTGTAATAATGGAGGTAGGGATAAAGAGGAAGAGAGAGAGAGAGAGAGAGAGAGAGGTAGTGGGTGTGAGAGTCTGAGGTATGTCAAGGAAAGGTCTACATCTATTTCTTTACATTCCTTGTGATGTTGAAGTCTTTCCATGGCTAGGTCTTACCATGTATATGAGTGTGAGATGGAGAGAGAGGGAGACATACAAGGGGGTTAGAGAAGAGAGTGAGAGGAATATATAGAGGAGGGGTAGATGTAGGAGAGAGGAGTAGATGTAGAACAGAGAGAGAGAGAGAGAGAGGGATAGGGGAATGTCAAATAAAAAATAACTTATAAGAGTTTGTTCGCACTTTTAGGAACATGCGCATGTTTTTATAGCATGTGTGCTCTATCAGGATTGTGTGCACATTCCTAAAGCGTGTGTGCGCTCTTAATAACGTATGTGCATTCTTTTGAATTCATTTTTTTTGTAGTGGGATTGACAACATGTACATTGACTTGGTTGCCTTGGATTTAGGTTCATGATGAAAACTAGTGGTTCGGTATACAAACTGATCAAAACCTCCATTTTGTCAATACCTTTCTATATCTTTGTCTTTGACGTTATTTTTCTATAGGATAAATAATTAAGTTGTTGGCGAAACTACATATATAGATAGAGTTGGATATGTAGGTTCCAAATATATATATATATATATATATATATATATATATATATATATATTGTTTACAATTTTTAATCTATTTTTGTTTTCACATATATCAAAATCCTAGAATACATATCTCTCTTATTTTTGCTATAACGTTTTTTCGGCTTAACCATTTCTCAAATTTGTTATATGTCGCACTAGAGGAGACTGATATCTATGATCTAAATGAAAAAAAAAATGTTCATGTTAAGACCCTCTTATCCTGCACAAACAAAAGGCATTGTAATTTCAAGGATATATGGAATTTGTTGATTAAAAAATATATAAAATTAAAATTTCCAAAAAATACATTGCAATAGAACGATAGGTTCTCTACAAGTATACAAGTTTTTGGAATGAAATTCCAGCGTTAAGGTACTCAACACCTGCATGAACAAAAAAATATAGCCTATATTTTGCTGGAAAAATAACATACCACAGTTAGAAAAAATCAAATTTGACATACAGTTTTTCACAATTTCTATAAATAAAAGTTGTATATTCAGAAATCTAATTCAATTTCCTATGTTTCGTCTTCTTACACCATATTCAAATTCATTGTAAAAGTACCTTGAATAATCCCTCCAAGTTAACAAATTGTTGGTTTTCGATGTCTTCATTGCCACTAATGCGCCATGAGAGACCATCATTATCTTGCAATCACCCAAGAGTTTTGTTCAAAATATTTTATTTCATCATCTTTGGTCGTTGAACACTACATTTCCTCAACGATAGTTTCCTGACCAACCTATGCCTACTATAACCAGACTATGTCTCTGTACTTAAATTCCTCCCATAACTTCTCTTTAAGATACCATATCTAGATGCACCAAGTCACGCTTACTTAGATTGTCCAACAATCCATTAGGCTTGCATCCAACCAGAACCTTCAAACGTTCCACAAAAATACTTATACTTAGCCAATTCTAACACTTAGAAAACACAACAATTAATGGAACGACAGCATTCAACATACACAAGAGACAACCATAGAACCCAATATGGACGAGCACCATGATAGGTGCCCTAAATATTGTTATATATTAATTTTACATTTTTTTGGCTGGAAGTATCGAAAACTAGCCAAGCTCATATTCGAGTGACATGGGTACAATTTTCAACACTTTCACTATAACCTCAAGGCATGCAAACATGACACCTCATACGACACACATGGTAAGTCAAGCGTTTTGAACCAACAACTTCACATAAGATAATTTATGAACACTACATTCCATCAATGACTCTTCTACACCCCAAGGGCATATAATAATGTTACATTACAACAATGCAGTATAGCAAGTTTTCTTATAGTTCATTTATTGATTATAATCACAATGACAAGTAGCCAATGAACTTTCCATCCAACCCCTAAAGCATCTGCAAGCCTACCTCCAATAGGTCATGTCTCTTTCCTAGTCACTTAGCCAATGCAAGTCGACTTGAGATGACCGTTGAATAAGAAAACCACAGACTTGCTTGATGGCTCCTCACAATTCTTGCTTCCCTCAATTCCTTGGCTCAATGAGGCATTTTCTTACTTATACAAGTCTTACCATGCACTTAGCAAGTTGCATCATACGAACTGGACCCAAGTTCACATCAAGCGGACATTTGTTGAGCCGATCCACATCGCATTAAGTCCATGACCAAGTCGTCTCATGTCTATCCCATCTGCAAGTTCATCTCATGTTTGTCGCGGTCACCCGATCATTCCATCTGTTCTTGTCCATGTACACCCCAAACCCACTGATACATATGGTCCCGTCTCATCCATCCGAAGGAAACTTTTTCACATCTTGGGGACACGTTACTCCTTGGGTCTACATGTCTTACGTTTTCAGCTAAGGTGTCCCAAGTTCTCTATAAGACAACAAGGATGGCTCACCACTCCATCCATCTATTTAGGAAGTCACGTCCAACAATGCACATGTTTGTGGGAAACCTCCTTTGTGTGGCCATGGCACCACATCTATTGTCATCGAGAGACTAAGGTGTTACAAAAAGTATTAAAATAACAAATTTTAAATTTCAAAAATGATATGTTAATGTCACCTATAAAATATTTAGATGCTTTAACTAATTCACAATATGTAGATTTTCAGACTTCTTCATAATGTTGTTTTAGAATTTTTTGAAACTTTCTAAAATAATCAAAAAAATCTACACACAATTTATTTTCAGAATTCTAAAAATAAAATTATTTCTACTGAATTCTATTCTATAGATCTCTATTGAATTCTATATATCTCTATATTACTCTCACCTATGAAATATTTATTTAGTTTGACTAAATACTTTCATTGAATTAGATTTATGGAAGTTTACTATTTGTATTTATTACTCTCCATAATTGTTTCATGTACATGTATATAATCAATAAAAAGCAAGGAAAATTGAACGTGACAAGTATCCACATATTGCGTGTATTTTGTGCTTGTTTCATAAGCATATGTAAATTAAACAACCATCTTCAACGTGAGAAAGGAAGGCCAAACAATGTCTCTATCGACTTTAGTAAATGCATGCTCTTTGAAGTCAACCAACATTACCTCAATCTCCATATTTGTAGGCTGATTTGAAGGAAATTTTATTGCCTCTTTCTTCGATGAGTGAAGTGAGTCATTTTAAAATTGGGTTCAGTGAAAGTGTTTAAAAACCGCAATTTTATATGCGCCTCTTTTTGTAAAAGTAAACATATTTATTAAGTAAGACCACTTTTTTAAAGAAGAGTTTGAAATTTCAGGTAATAATTTATCAAAGACTATCCCAAGGGTGGCCACTTTACGATGCATTTGCTTGTGAAATTTGAAACATACTCGAAAGGAGAGCGTTTTCACATGCATTTAATTCATATTAAAACGTTGTAAAGGGACGTACGTTTGGAAATATTGCATGAGCCAAAGCTTTAGTCAT
>ML787381.1:23780-55028 GCA_009831015.1 Picea engelmannii
GTTATCTGTTAAACATTTTCCAACAGATAATGATTAATATAAATGAATAGGTGCAATGGTCCAAACAAAGGGACACATTGTTTCACACTCACGTCATTTTAAAGAATATATAAATGAGAAAGAGTGGTGAGAAGAAAGTGACTATGTGGTTCAAATTAGAAGATCAAAAATAGAAGCAGAGCCCAAGATGAAGAATTGTTTGTTCTAAGGTGTTTGTCAATGTATTATTGAAGATCAAGAACAGAAGAACATAGAGCAGCAGTTATGCAATCCAGTACTTTTTATAGAAGACCTTTATTGGACTGTAGCAAAGTCATTAAGGATTAAATGACAGAAGTCAGAGAGCAAGATATGAATTTCGTCTGTAGATAACCAGAATTCCTTGCAAGAAGACAATACAGGAGAAGTTTTATACATGTTATAATCTGCATAAAGGGAGGAAGGGTGGAGCAAGGGAAAACAAGTTGAAGTCGAAAGGTCAAATCTGATAGGAGTTGTGTTAATGGATTCTTAACTCAAAGTCAATGAAGAGTATAAGAGATTGAATTACATTGTAAAATTAAGGGTGGTTGGGTGGTGCAAGGGTAGGTTGGAGCTTGCAGGGGAGTTGGTGCTTCCTTGTCATTTGTGGCTGACTAAACAGGGGGTCGTAGCCTCCTACTAGTTGGTTCTAGTGAACAAAGGGTGTGGGTGCATCCTAATCAGTTGGTGTTGATAAAAAAGGAAGAATATCTTCCTTCTATGTAACTTGTAAGAAAAGGAATTTTGTAGTTAATAGAGAAGTGTTGGTGGTTTTCCATGTTGGGTTCCATGATAAAATTATGTGTTCATAAGAGTTTGTTTCTCATCATATATTGCTTAATTGAATAATTAATATGTGTGCTTAATATGAATGAAGTTAAAAAGAAAAAGTATGGAATCTTGATTCACCCCCCCTCTTAGTATTGTTGTATATTCCATCACTATCCATCTAGCCGATAATCAGTTTCAACACTATTGATAGTCTACATGTAAATCGAAACAATGTCATTCAATAGAACACATCTATGTATATCCATAGTAGTACACAACTACTATCCAATGGTACATAACCACACCAAGTGGCACATGTCTACTTAATCAGTGACACATAGTCACAACCAGTGGAACACATCCACCACAGTAGGATACATATATTTTCTAGAGACATACAGTCTCCATAGCAATCACATCATCTGATATCAACCTGCATAAAAACAATATCACGATATAAACTGAGTCATCTTAGTCATTCTTCCACTCACATCTTTGAGATATGGAAGAGAATCTTCCCTCAGAAAGTAAAACATCAGCCATGGGCTATCTGGACTATTATTCTCAAGCATAGAAGAATAATTTTCCCTGATTTATGAGCCTAGACCATTCACCTAACTGGGTCATTCCTCCAGCACTAGTCATAGTGCAACCTAGAGAGAATGAGTCTGCCCTAGGGAATTCCTATTTCTAATTGTTGAACTTGGACCATTCACCTAAATGGGCCATTCCTCAGACACTAATCATAGTAAAACCTAGATGGAATGAGTATTCCCTAGGGAATGATTGTCCTACACCAACCTCCAAAATGGACCATTCTATGAAACTGCTCACAAATCTGAACTTTGAAAGAATGATTGCTCAGTGAGGCAAACCATTCTACTTAACCACTACTTAGAGTGACTACCAAGAAGAATGTTTTTCCTAGACCATTCCCCCACACTGGCCACAAGGGGAATCATTTTTTATGGTACATCAACAATCTATCGAACCATTTTCATTACAAAAATGATTGTCCAATCTGAACCATTTTTCGAACTGGAAAATGCATGTCCGTCAAAAATATCAAACCACTTTTTGAACAGGAAAGGAACTGCTCATCTTTGACCATTTTTCAAATTGAAAAATGACTATCCATAAAGAAATAACACATCATTTCTCCCTCCCAACCTGGGAGTAATCTCTTTATTTTTCAATAAGGAAGTCGTCTCCACGAACCCCGACTTGTTTCTTAAGAACACAAACGTTTTCATCTTGGACAAAGGATTTACCAAAATGTATACAATTGTCTCATTTGTGGATATATATTGGACAACCACTTGCATTTTTTGTACTTCATCATGGAGAATGTAATGCCTTATCTCAATGTACTTCAGTCTGTCATGGAACATTGGTTTTCATATAGCTATGATCATTACAATATATCATGGTTGAATTCAACACTTTTGTTTCCTTCTATCTCATTAAATCATGGCAAGGATCAAACTAAAACATATCCAAGTAGCACTTCTTATTTCACCATGAGAGTTTTCCATGGATTAGCAATCCATCATCCCAGACTTTTGAATAACTATTCTGATACACTATCCTTATCTTAGAAATTTTTCACCAAGCTTCTGTTGTATATGAGATACTCTGCATCAAGTTTTTTGAATCCATACAAGGTCTTCTTATATCTGCATACATGGGTCTCTTTCTGGTATAATATATATTCTCACTTGTTTTATTGGGAAGAACAATCTTTTACATGTAAATTCCAATCCATGGATACTACAAGAGGTATATATGAAACAAGTTGTTGTCATAGCCTTTTCCCACCAACCGACCTAATTCAAATACTGAAGGCTTAAATCTAGAAAGCCTGCAATTCGCTATTCAAATGATTCTAGAAGCACAGGATAACTTGATGCCTCTTGAGATCCCTGAGGAAGTAGTTGAACAAGAGGTAGTTGAAGAAGATGAATCTTCTCTTAACATTTTTGGACACTTCTCGGAAAGCATTTTTCAAGCTAATTTCGAGACAGTGCATCCCTACAATACTAGGAGTAAGACAGCAAACAAGCCTTCTTCTGAAAATACTACGACTTTGCCCCAAAAACAGTCTAAAATAACTGAGACTAAATAGAATTATGCGAACCCAAGCTTAGATTATGATTTAGTTGAAGATCTAAAAAAGTTAAGGGATAACATTTCTGTTTATGAATTATTAAAATTCTCGTTTCTGCTACAAAAAATGTTACAGAATATTGCAGAAAACAGCAAAAACGGCAATCCAAGCAGTAACAAAGGTTTTCAGAACAACCTAAAAGTTCCTTAGAAGGCCTCCGCTAAGAATACTCCTGATCCTCATGAGAAAAGAGACCTTCCTGTAAATAATGTAACAAATGTAGATAAATTAGTTTTAGAGACTGCGAGTAAAAAGAAACAAGCTTCCACCATTAGTACTCGCAGAAATGTACCTCCATTTTTGTTAACTTTTGAAATCTTTAATAGGAACGTGCACAATTGTATGGTAGATTCAGGAGCGTCATCCAACGTAATGCCATGGTATGTCTGTCAGAAGATTAATGCCAAAGTTCAACCATCCACCTTAAAGATCATCCAACTTGATCAAACTAGTGTTAAAGTTATAGGCAAATTAAGGAATGTGCTTATAATATTATCGTCTAACCCCAAAGTTCATCAAGTAATTGATATTATTGTTGTAGATATCCCAGAATTTTATGGTTTGTTTTTAAGCAGAGACTGGTCAGAACAGCTACATGGCTATTTCGTGACAGATTGGTCTCACTTGTGGCTGCCCAAGAATGGAAAGCCCAACAAAATCAAGGTAAATCATGAACGTTACCTAAAGTTCACAGTGACAGATTTAAATTATCCCAATGAACCATTTACACCTTCTGTCGATTCACCCGAAATACAAGGGATGGATACCATTTTCAGCAATTTCATGGCCGAAACTTCCGCTATCACTAACCCAGAGCAGCAGTCTGAAATTGTGACATATATGCAGCCAGTAGTTTCTACCCAATGGTCTCATGCACCCAACAAAAATCAAATATGGTCTCTTTACTTTGACGGGTCAAAATCCAAGGAAGGAGTTGGTGTTGGCTGTGTGATTATTGACCTAGCAGGTAACAAAACCCTTATTGCGTGCAGGTTAGAGTTTGAATGTACAAAAAACACAACAGAATATGAGGCTTTATTGCAAGGCCTCAGGAAAGCATTAGATATGAACATTCAATATTTGACAGTCTTTGGCAATTCAGAAATAGTGGTTAGACAAGTAAAAAATTCTATCCACTATTTATCTCTGCATCTTAAAAGCTATCAATATGAGGTATGGAATTTGATGAATAAGTTTTCTGCTTTTAACATAAATTATATTCCTAGATTGAATAATTCGAAAGCCGACTTGCTAGCTAATGTAGCTTCGAAACTCTTTCCTGCAGAAGGCTTGTCCCTGAATGCATTCTTCGTCGAACTGTTGTTCAGGCCATCTATCCCCAACAACATCACGAATTGGAGAGTCTTCGACGACGATCAACAAATTATTAGTTTCCTGCATATGGAAGAAACTTTCCAAGGCGCAGTGATCGACGAATGTACTCATGATGAGAATCTTCATGACTTCACAGTAATACCAGATCTGAGATCTCTTGAATCTTCATCGGACATGGTAAAGTCTATCCCTAAATCTATAGTTATAGTAGAAAAAAATTATGATCTTCAAGACAAATTCAAAAAATCATGAACTATAAAACATATAGTTCCTCTTTAACGTATGAAAAAGTAAACTTGGGAACTAAAGACAATCCACAGTGCATTAATTTAGGGGTGGGGTATTCTGAATAAGAGAAAGTGGCGTTTATTAAATTGTTTAAGGAATTCAAAGATTTTTTTGCTTGGACATACGACGACCTAAAAACCTTTGATCCTAACATCATTCAACACATTATTCCTATGAAACCCCAAACCTTACCTTTTCAACAAAAGTTCAGGAAAATGGACCCTAAACTCGAACCGACCGTAAAAAAAAAATTAAATAAACTCCTGAACGCTAAGATAATCTTCCCAGTTAGGCACACACAATGGGTCTCTAATCTTGTCCCTATCTGAAAGAAGAGTGGTGAAATTCGACTATGAGTCAATTTCTGAAATCTTAATCGAGCGTTTGACAAAGACAACTACATTGTCCCTCCCATGGAACAGATCCTTCAACAAGTATCTGGTTCTGAAATATTATCCTTATTGGATAGTTTTTCAGGGTATAACCAAGTCCTGATGTCCCCTCCAGACCAACTTAAAACTACCTTCCACACTCCATGGGGCACCTACACTTATAGGAAAATTCCCTTTGGACTCATTAATGTTGGTGCCACTTTCCAGAGAGTGGTGGACATCACTTTCCGAGGCTTAATCAATCAATCTATCATAGTTTACTTGGATGACATTACTATATTCTTGAAAAAAAAAGCTGATCATATATCTCATTTGAGATCCGTTCTACAACGATGTCGTAAGTACGGCATTTCCTTGAATCCTAAAAAATCTAGATTCGCAGTAGAACAAGGTAAGCTCTTAGGATTTATTGTATCAAGCGAAGGGATGATTATCTACCCCAAAAGGACTCAAGTCATCTTGAAACTCCCCCCTCCCTCGTCAAAAAAGTCTATGTAGTCTTTCTTAGGCCAAATAAACTTTGTCAGGAGATTCGTCCCCATTTTTTCAAAAATGGTGAGACCTTTACAGAACTTAATAAAAAAGGACGTACAATATCATTGGGGACCCTTAGAAAACCAAGCCTTTAATTCAAACAAAAAGGCCATAATAGACACTCCTTCTTTGATGAGCCCCAAATTTTCACAAGACTTCACTCTCTACACATTTGCTTCTGACCACTCTTACGTTGTTGTCCTAACTCAAAAGAATGCTGAAAACAATGAAGTCTCAATTGCCTTTATGAGCTCAGCCTTCAAAGGTGCAGAACTTAATTACCTAGCAGTAGATCAGCAATCTTATGTTGTTTTTAAAGCAGTAAAGCACTTTCTATCTTATCTTTTGAAATCTAGAACGAAAATTATCGTCCCCTACCCAGCCGTCAGAAATCTGTTAGTACAGAAAGAACTAGGCGAAAATAGAGCGAACTGGGTCACCTCCTTACAAGAGTATGACATAGAAATCACCCCAACACAAATAGTGAGAGGTCAAGGGCTATGCAAGTTGGTCATTGACTTAGTGGTAGGACAGTAAGAGGAAAACGATATGTCAAACCCAGGACAACACTACCAAAATTTAATCTGTTGTGCTCAAAACCCTGTTAGCCCCTGGTATGATCATATAAAATTATGTCTTAAACATGGTTCATCTCCCTGTCACCTGGATCCCACTAAAAGAAGAGAGCTAAGATTGAAATTTTCCTCCTTTCAGTTGATTAATGGTATTTTTTTTCGTCAAAATTTCGATTGAGTACTAATGCGTTGCCTTGAGAAAGATGAAGCAGAAAAAGTCTTATTAGAATTGCACTCAAGAGAAGCTGGTGGGCATTTTGGTGGAGACACCACTGCCCATAAAGTATTAAGAGCATGTTATTATTGGCCTACACTTTTTAAATATGCTCATGCCTTTTGTTGCAAGTGTGTTATTTGTCAAAAAGCGTCCAGACGAATACAGAAACCAGCCTTCCCTCTGCAGCCTGTTTCAGTAGACTCCCCTTTTCAGCAGTGGGGTCTCGATGTTATAGGCCCGATCAATCCGCCATCCTCATAGCAGCATAAATTTATCATAACAGCTATGTATTACTTCACCAGGTGGTCCGAGGATACCCCATTAAAAGCTGTAAATACTAGTCAGGTAATTGTCTTTTTGAATTCAAATATTATTACTCGTTTTGGTATCCCTGACTATCTAGTATTCGATAACACTTCCTATTTTTCATCTCTTGAGATGAATGATTTCACTCTGGAAAAAGGAATTAAATTAAAATATTATTCCAGCTATTACCCTCAAGGTAACGGATTGGTAGAATTAACTAATAAAAATTTGATTAAAATCATCAAGAGAATGGTATCTGAAAACCATAAAAATTGGCATAATGCATTGTTAAACGCAATCTGGGCTAATAGAGTAACTCTGAAAACTGTTGTGGGTAACTCTCCCTTATTTCTCGTCTATGGTAGAGAAACAACTCTGCCACCACATATCCTTCTTCCCTCACTGCAGCTATTACAGAAAATACAAGAAGAGGATTTCCCCCCTTTGGAGAATCGAATCAATGCGTTGTTAAAATTAGAAGAAGTGGGGGCTCAAGAAAAATGGAAGTTGGATCAACATCAAATTGTGGTTAAAATATGGTTTGATTCCAACTCTACCTATGACATAAACTTTGAAGTAGGTGACCTTGTCCTAAAATGGGACAAACCACATGAGGGAAAGGGAGAAGTTTCAAAACTTATGGCTAGGACAGTTTTTGAATGCTAAGAAATTGGGTCCCAGCTCTTTCAGATTACAGAGTCTGGAGGGATAGTTAGACACCTATCTGGTTAATGGCCAAGCTCTAAAAAGGTATTTCACTTGATAACAACCCTGTGTACACTGTGTAAATATTTTCCCTTTGTTTGCTTTTCATTTTTCTTTGTTGTTTTGGTTTTTATTTTTCCCTTATGCTTACCAGTTTTATTTTTGAAATACATATACCTGCATCATGAACTGTTCGGACAAAGAGAACAGAAAAATTTCTCCTCTGAAATAACTGTTGAAGGTTGTTTGAACATCAATTATGATATGCTTCTGTAGTTTACAACCATGTTGAATAAAGCTTGTTGTGTGAAAGATGTTTCTTGATTTCAATCTGTAATTGAAGCTTTTCATGATCATCCATTTCTTCTTACATTGTCCCTATTCCTTAAGATAACAACTCAGAGATGTCTCCCGGCCTTCGAAGGTTTGTTTATCAATAAACCATCTCTAGATCTTAATGAAGGATAATTAAAAAAATTCTCTCAAGGTCTGTAATTTATTAAAATATGTCCAAAATATCACGATTTTCAGTGTCACCCTACTCGATTAAATATCTTTAAAACTAAATAAATCATTAAGGAGCTATGGGAAGTGCTTGTAAACTCATCGGGATACTGAACAGGTCTGTTGGTAGCAAGTAAATGCATGCATGACACCAAGATAACTTCGTTGGGGTTCTGAACAGGCCTGCTAGCAGCGAAGCAATGTCAGGTATATGAAAATTCTCAGATATGGAATCTTTTGACCTTAAATGTCCTTCGTTCTGATCTAGAACTTCTTGGCAGGATACAGATATTGGAGTGGGTTAAATGGCATCCCTGTCGAGGCTATGGACGCCTGCTGACAGTAGTGGCTCTATCAATGGTATTGGAGATTTTAACCTTAATATCATGGCTCGCTTTTGTTAAGATTGTCATCAGTTTTCATCTTTTAAAATAACAAGCAATCTAAAACTCGAATTTTTTATGATTGATGGTGATGTTCAAACAGTTTTCTGGTTGTTTTCGAGTTGGAGTTTTTCTCATTATCCTAATCTGGACTTGTTCGTTTAGCAGAGATAACTGCTTCTACCAGTGTATCGCCATTGTTGGCAGCGATAATAATCTCTATCTTTTTTACAAGCTGCCTACACAAGGTTGTTTAAACCCTCATTAATTGTCGCAACTATTTAAATGATATCATTATTCTCGGCCTTTTGCATACCTGCTTTTCGTTTTCGTTTTCACGACTGCAAGCGTGAAAACCCACAGTTGGAATTCATCTTGATTACATCAAAATGATCATTTGGTTTATCATGAACCTATTTGTTTATGTGGTTATAACTCCTTGACCTCAAACACACCACTGGTCACATATTTATCGAAACACCAAACATTTATKCATTTGATTATTGTTAATATGGTGTTGATTTACAAAATMTTCGACGCAATGGTCTAATTGACACATTGATTTTTGGGTCAAATCATGGTTAYGTGATAGTTCATTTGAMATGTTGATTAAAATTCTTTTGGATATGCATTGTTATGATTTGAATGTATCATTACACAAAGGCGTCATTCCAAGTACAGCCCGATATGATGTTTTTGCATAAGCCTCGATTTACACCACTATCCTCGCACGCATAGCATTAATGCTCTGCCCTTGCAATTCGAGTTGCATGTGCATTGTGTTGGGGAAGCTTCCGGATAATGGTTTTATTTCTATCCTATCAAACCCTATCGCCGAATACCCTRTTGATTTTGTGTTGTTAGCTATGGCTCCTGTAGTGAGAATCGAACCCAACARTGTCCAAACTTTGTTGTTGTTTGATAATGCCTGAGAGAACTTAGAGAGGAATGGTTGGTGGGTCTTTGTTGATAAGTTCGAGGGTTTCAACTTTGCAGTTGCTCAACAATTTGCGCTAACATTCGATGGTTGCAGAGCCAAAATTGGGGATGTCCAGCTCGAGTTGAATGAGGATTTCATTAGCTCAGCCACTGGTCTGCCAGCCAAGGGACAAAAATGGTTTAAAAATTCTAAGGTTGACAAAGTACCCTGGCCACTGTTGTTTACCTCAAGGAAGATTAACAGTTGTGACAAAGGTATGCCTGTTACAGCTTTGAAACCTAGATGGCACGATTTGTTGGCTATTATTAAGCAGTTCATTACATGTGAGGGTAGATACAGTCTAGTTTTCCTATACCACTTGCGGTTGCTCATGAGTTTCATTGATTTTCCCTTAAACATGCCATATTTTCTCCTTTGGAGTTTATATAAAATGGCTAAGCACTTCAAAAGGGAGAAATTCGACTCCAGCCTCTTCCACCACTGTTTAATTAAAATTATTATGGTTCATCAGTTGAAGTTGAATGGTGATTGTTGGGATGCTTTTTTGTTAAGGAATGGTTTTGCCAGTCCTAAAATAGGACAAGTTGACAAATCCGTTGTTACAAAAACCCTTTTCGGGCCTGCCATTCCCCCTCCTATGCTCTTTCCCTCTGTTGAACCCTTGACCTACCCAAACACTACCCAACCATACACCCTGCCTGATTCATGTCCAAAAGATGGTGGTAAGCCTGTTAAAAAGTCTGCAAGGAAAAAGGGTAAAGGTAACAGTGATATCAATTACAAGGGTAAAAAGGTCGCGTGCTGGGTTTCACGGTGTTCTCGTAATAAACCTAAAGAAAACATAGACCAAAAACCAATTCTTTTAAGTGAAGATTCTAATTATGAAATCGAACGGTTTCTAACTGAAGAGTATCCATACTCACACGGACTTTGCTCAGTTAAGCCCTATGACTGTATGACGAACCTCCCACCATGTCTTAGAGACGACCCCAACTTCCCTGGGATCAAACTCGACAGAGAAACTGCTGGTCAATTAAGAAGTTCCTCACCTGTGAATACACAACCTGTTCAATCACAGTGCACTGAATGTAAGTCGTGGCTTAAGTTGTGGCTCGACCGGTATTACAGAGACGTCCCTCTGCTCCAATCTCAGATCAAGTCCTTGGGGGACCGAGTGAATGTGCTAACTAAGGACAACAAAACATTGCAAGCTAATGATAAAAGAAAGAAGACCACGGGTTCTTTTGTCTTTAAAAACATGGAGGCGGCCACTGCCATTGTTAATTCAAAAATAGCTTGATTAAAATCCCTGAATACGAGGTATGGTATTTTAAAAGTAATTTTAGGATGATTTTGTTTTTGTTTTGAATTAGCATACAAGATTTTTTTGCTCAAATTGCATCTATTTTTGTTTTGATTGAATTAATAAAACACGATTCTGTTTATAATAATAACTAGCTACAGAATCGTGAGATTCTGTAGCTAGTTACTAAAATTCAAATTTTTGGTTTTACAATTAAAATACAATCTGAAATCATGTATTCTTGTGCATTTTCAGGTATATACGAATTCTAAAGGAGATTAGATCGATATTTGCATCTCTGAACATGCTATTTCTTTACATGGTTTTAGATTAGGCTATTAGTTTTAGATAGAAATGGGAATTTGGGAGATTGTATTCCCCACAATTTTTGGAACAACTTTGATAATTTCCACAAGGAATGTTTTGATCCTATGGCCTTTATAAATGTATTATTTTGTAAACAAAGATGATCGCTACCTGGGAACAGAAATTATGGGTTTATGATTGACAAACTTGAATGGAAGGCTGATGTTGGTACATCTTTAGCTTCGATATATCATATTTTCGTTCAAGTGTTGCTCATTTTGATTTGCAATTGAATTGTGACTACTTTAGATATCACAGTTTATTATAGATTGATGTGATTATATTTATATGATGCCTATGTTATATGTTTCTCATATTATGTGCAGCAAGTATCTTGTTCCAATTTAATGAACAGAAGGTTAATCTTCTTTATTAAATGAGCAGTTATATACAAATCTTTGCAACGAGATTTATCTTATTGTAATCATTTGTTAAATTATAAAAAAATTGTTGCAACATCCTTTACATGTTCTGTCATTAGCATTCAATTGTTACTGCCTCGCGTTTACGAGAAGCACTGGTAAAGATCTGATGCGGGATGGCCTCATCAAACAACAAACATGTATGTTATGCACAGGGCAAATAGGAGATAATACTTCAGGTTAGTTTACTAGTTTCATTTTATTAGCTTAATTAATATAAGAATTTCTTGTAGTCCAATACATCGTATCGATTTTTATTTTTATTTATCAACTAGATATCTACCATTTCATTTTTTGTTTATAAAAGTTATAAAAAATCAAAAACACCAGCTTTGTTGTCATAAGTCAATTCATATATGATTTTGCAGATTTCGAGCAAAATTTGCATTTTTTGAATGCTGTACATATAATAGAGATTTAATCATATCGATACATTGTATATTAAATAAGTAGAACTACTATTTTATTAGTTAGTAAGCTGTGAATATACTTTAGGCTGTATATAGTTTCCAGCAGTTGTTTTGTTTTTTTTTATTTAGTTAGTTTTTTTAGTTTTGTCTTTTCACTTTCGTAGGACTTAGATTGGCTAATGGAGCTGCTAAACCCATCGGAGTGGATTAATCCAAACATCTTGGGTTATTTAGACAACCCCGGACCGGATTCACTCCTCCAGTTGATGAGCGGTCAATTTCGCCCATCAACAAATGGCGCTAGAAGGAGGGCCTGCAAATTATTAATGGCACGAGGTGGTCGTAAGACTCCTTCACCACCTACCCGCTCACCTATAGTGACAAGAAGTCATTTAAGCAACAACATGGTCCCTTAAAAAGCAACCACATCAAACGACTATCTACGGATCATAGTTGAACCAGTAACTCCAAATCCTACAAGTGGTGACGTACAAGATATTGTCCGCCAATCTCTTATAAGAACACATAGTGCCTTCGCCCATTTAACACAACCAAATTGACCTTTGGAACAACTATTAGATTTCTCTGATATCAAAGAACAACTTGGAATCACTAACCTCATTTTAAACCCTACAGATCCAATCTTCACTCCTGTAACAGGAGGATCTGGAATACCACCTTCACCACCCCCTTCATCCCCTTCTTCTTTGGGAGAAGAATCTTCTAATGAAGGCACTTCCTCATCCCATCATTCGACACCACCCACACCAATGGCCAACCAAAACAATCCTACCAGACCCTGGCTTGACCAAGATGCACTAGTCGTACCTGGGCCTCAGCATCCCTTACCCAAACACCTGGAGAAGTGGCTCCCTAAATTTGACCCGAACTCTAAACAGATCACCAAAGATCACATCAAAAATTTTATGTTAGCGATTAGACTCTGTAATGTCGAGCATGAAAACGTAGTTTGTAGATTGTTCCCCTATACTTTCGAGGGAAATGCCTCTACCTGGTACTTTGCCCAACAACCCCATACCATCATGTCCTGGGAGAAGTTTGAATCCTGCTTTCTTGAGAATTTTGGAGACGACAAGTCCCCAGAAGTTCTAGTCATGGAGCTTTCTAGTTTAAGAATGAACCCCAAAGAGAAAATCAAAGACTTTAACCAAATATTCTTAACACTAAAGAACCAAATCCCTATGGATTCGATGCCTGTTGAGAATCTTATCATTGCATATTATACGAAAGCCTTACATCAAAGTATATCCATTTGGGTAAAGATATCTAAGAAAGCCACGTTGTTAGAGGCCTTCGAAGAGGCCAGTCATATCGAGAAAGATATCCTCAGCTTAAAAGACACTACTAGCAATGAAATAGAGTTTAGTTCATCTTCCAAAAATAAAATTGAAATCCTCCCTAGACCTACCCAAAACAAAACGCAACCTGAAAGCTCAGATCTAGAAAACTTACAAAAAGTCATTCAAAAACTGTCACATCAAGTTATAGATTTGAAAAGGATGGCCAAAGAAGCTTCTTCAAGCAAATGGCCTTACAAACCCCTTTTTAGGAATCCTTTTCCCACCAACCGACCTAATTCAAATACCGAAGGCATAAATCTAGAAAGCCTGCAATTCACTATTCAAACGATTCTAGAAGCACAGGATAACTTGATGCCTCCTGAGATCCCTGAGGAAGTAGTTGAACAAGAGGAAATTGAAGAAGAAGAATCTTCTCCGAACATTTTTGGACACTTCTTGAATAGCATTTTTCAATCTAATTTCGAGACAGTACATCCCTACAATACTAGGAGTAAGACAGCAAACAAGCCTTCTTCTGAAAATACTATGACTTTGCCCCAAAAATAGTCTAAAACAAATGAGACTAAACAGAATTATGTGAACCCAAGCTTAGATTATGATTTAGTTGAATATCTAAAAAAGTTAAGGGTTAACATTTATGTTTATGAATTATTAAAATTCTCGTTTCTGCTACAAAAAATGTTACAGAATATCGCAGAAAACAGCAAAAATGGAAATCAAAGCAGTAACAAAGGTTTTCAGAACAACCCAAAAGTTCCTCAGAAGGCCTCCACTAAGAATACTCCTAATCCTCACGAGAAAAGAGACCTTCCTATAAATAATGTAACAAATGTAGATAAATTAGTTTTAGAGGCTGGGAGTAAAAAACAACAAGCTTCCACCATTAGTACTCGCAGAAATGTACCTCCATTTTTGTTAACTTTTGAAATCATTAATAGGAACATGCACAATTGTATGGTAGATTCAGGAGTGTCATCCAACGTAATGCCATGGTATGTGTGTCAGAAGATTAATGTCAAAGTTCAACCATCCACCTTAAAGATCATCCAACTTGAACGAACTAGTGTTAAAGTTATAGGCGAATTAAGGAATGTGCTTATAAGATTATCGTCTAACCCCAAAGTTCATCAAGTAATTGATATTATTGTTGTATATATCCCAGAAGTTTATGGTTTTTTTTAAGAAGAGACTGGTCAGAACAGCTACATGGCTATTTCACGATAGATTGGTCTCACTTGTGGCTGCCCGAGAATAGAAATCCCAACAAAATCAAGGTAAATCATGAACGTTACCTAAAGTTCACAGTGACAGATTTAAATGATCCCAATGAACCATTTACACCTTCTGCCGATTCACCTGAAATACAAGGGATGGATACCTTTTTCGGCAATTTCATGGCCGAAAATTTCGCTATCACTAACCTGGAGCAGTAGTCTAAAATTGTGACATATATGCAGCCAGCAGTTTCTACCCAATGGTCTCATGCACCCGACAAAAATCAAATATGGTCTCTTTACTTTGACGGGTCAAAATCCAAGGAAGGAGTTGGTGCGGGCTGCGTGATTATTGACCCAGCAGGTAACAAAACCTTGATTGCATTCAGGTTAGAGTTTGAATGTACAAACAACACAACAGAATATGAGGCTTTATTGCAAGGCCTCAGGAAAGCATTATATATGAACGTTCAAAATTTGGTTGTCTTTGGAGATTCAGAAATCGTGGTTAGACAGGTAAAAAATTATATCCACTGTTTATCTCCACATCTTAAAAGCTATCAATCTGAGGTATGGAATTTGATGAATATTTTTTCTTCTTTTAACATAAATTCTATTCCTATAATGAATAATTCGAAAGCTGACTTGCTAGCTAATGTAGCTTCGAAACTCTTTCCTGCAGAAGGCTTGTCCCCGAATGCATTCTCCGTCGAACTGTTGTTCAGGCCATCCATCCCCGACAACATCATGAATTGGAGAGTCTTCGACGACGATTAACAAATTATTAGTTTCCTGCATATGGAAGAAACTTTCCAAGGCGCAGTGATCGACGAATGTACTCATGACGAGAATATTCATGACTTCACGGTAATACCAAATCCGAGATCTCCTGAATCTTCATTGGACATGGTAAATTCTATCCCTAAATCTGTAGTTAGATTAGAAAAAATTTATGATCTTTAAGACAAATTCAAAAAATCAGTGAACTGTAAAACAAATAGTTCCTCTTTAACGTATGAAAAAGTAAACTTGGGAACTAAAGACAATCCATAGTGCATTAATTTAGGGGTAGGGTGTTCTGAACAAGAGAAAGTGGCGTTTATTAAATTGTTTAAGGAATTCAAAGATGTTTTTGCTTGGACATACGACAACCTAAAATCCTTTGATCCTAACATCATTCAACACATTATTCCTATGAAACCCCAAACCTTACCTTTTCAACAAAAGTTAAGGAAAATGGACCCTAAACTCGAACCGAACATCAAAAAAAAATTAAATAAACTCCTAAACGCTAAGATAATATTCTCAATTAGGCACATGTAGTGGGTCTCTAATATTGTCCCTATCTGGAAGAAGAGTGGTGAAATTCGACTATGCGTCGATTTCCAAAATCTTAATCGAGCGTTTGACAAAGACAACTACCCTGTCCCTCCCATGGAACAGATTTTTCAACAGGTCTCTGGTTCTGAAAGATTATCCTTATGCATGGATTTTCAGGGTATAACCAAGTCCTGATGTGCCCTCCATACCAACTTAAAACTACCTTCTGCACTCCATGGGGCACCTACGCTTATAGGAAAATGCCCTTTGGACTCATTAATGTTGGTGCCACTTTCTAGAGAGTGATGGACATCACTTTCCAAGTCTTAATCAATCAATCTGTCGTAGTTTACCTGGATGAAATTACTGTATTCTCAAAAAACAAAGATGATCATCTAGCTCATTTGAGATCCATTCTATAGCGATGTCGTAAGTACGACATTTCCTTGAATCCTAAAAAATCTATCTTCGCAGTAGAACAAGGTAGACTCTTATGATTTATTGTATCAAGTGAAGGGATGATTATCAACCCTGCAAGTACTCAAGTCATCTCAAAACTCTCCCCTCCCTCGTCAAAAAATTCTATGCAGTCTTTCTTTGGACAAATAAACTTTGTCAGGAGATTCGTCCCCAGTTTTTCAGAAATGGTGATACCTTTACAGAACTTAATAAAAAAGGACGTACAATATCATTGGGGACCCTTAGAAAACCAAGCTTTTAATTCGATAAAAAAGGCCATAATAGAGACTCCTTCTTTGATGAGCCCCGACTTTTCGCAACACTTCACTCTCTACACATTTTCTTCTGACTGCTCTTACGCTGTTGTCCTAACTCAAAAGAACGTTGAAAACAATGAAGTCCCAATTGCCTTTATGAGCTCAGCCTTCAAAGGTGAAGAACTTAATTACCCAGCAGTAGATCAGCAAGCCTATGCTATTTTTAAAGCAGTAAAGCACTTCGGATCTTATCTTTTGAAATCTAGAACAAAAATTATCGTCCCCTACCCAGCCGTCAGAAATTTGTTAGTACATAAAGAACTAGGTGAAAAGAGAGAGAACTAGGTCACCTCCTTACAAGAGTATGACATAGAAATCACCCCAGCACAAATAGTTAGAGTTCAATGGCTATGCAAGTTGGTCATTGACTCAGCGGCAGGACAGCAAGAGGAAAATGATATGTCAAACCCAGGACAGCACTACCAATGGAGTAATAATTTCGATGGAGTAATAATGTGTTGTCTTGAGAAAGATGAAGCAGAAAAGGTCTTATTAGAATTGCACGCAGGAGAAGTTGGTGGGAATTTTGGTGGAGATACCACTACCCATAAAGTATTAAGAGCAGGTTATTACTAGCCTACACTTTTTAAATATGTTCATGCCTTGTGTTGCAAGTGTGTTATTTGTCAAAAAGCGTCCCGACGAATACAGAAACCAACCTTCCCTCTGCAACCTGTTTCAGTAGACTCCCCTTTTCAGCAGTGGGGTCTCGATATTATAGGCCCGATCAATCTTCCATCCTCACAGAAGCATAATTTTATCATAACAGCCATGGATTAATTCGCCAGGTGGTCCAAGGCTGCCCCATTAAAAGTTGTAAATACCAGTCAGGTAATTGCCTTTTTGAATTCAAATATTATTACTCGTTTTGGTATCCTTGACTGTCTAGTATTCGATAACGCTTCCTATTTTTCATCTCTTTAGATGAGTGATTTCGCTCTGGAAAAAGGAATTAAATTAAAATATTCTACCATATATTACCCTCAAGGTAACGTATTGGCAGAATCAACTAATAAAGATATTATTAAAATCATCAAGAGAACGGTATCTGAAAACCATAAAAATTGGCATAATGCACTGTTAAACGCAATCTGGGTTGATAGAGTAACTCCGAAAACTATTGTGGGTAACTCTCCCTTTTTTCTCGTCTATGGAAGAGATGAAATTTTTTCACCACATATCCTTCTTCCCTCACTACAGCTATCACAGAAAAAACAAGAAGAGGACTACGCCCCTTTGGAGAATCGAATCAACGCATTGTTAGAATTAGAAGAAGTGAGGGCTCAAGAAAAACGGAAGTTGGATCAGCATCAACTTGTGGTTAAAAGATGGTTTGATTCCAACTCTACCTCTGACAGAAAATTTGAAGTAGGTTACCTTGTCCTAAAATGGGACAAACCACATGAGGGAAAGGGAGAGCATACGAAGTATCAGAACTTACGGCTAGGACCATTTTTTATTGCTGAGAAATTGGGTCCCAGTTCTTTTAGATTACAGAGTCTAGAGGGACAGCCAGACACCTATCTGGTGAATGTCCAAGCTCTAAAAAGGTATTTCACTTGATAACAACCCTGTGTACACTGTGTAAATATTTTCCCTTTGTTTGCTTTTCATTTTTCTTTGTTGTTTTGGTTTTGATTTTTCCCTTATGCTTACCAGTTTTATTTTTGAAATACATATACTTGCATCATGAACTGTTCGGACAAAGAGAACAGAAAAATTTATCCTTTGAAATAATTGTTGAAGGTTGTTTGAACATCAATTATGGTATGCTTATGTAGTTTACAGCCATGTTGAATAAAGCTTGTTTTTTGAAAGACGTTTCTTGATTTCAATCTGTAATTGAAGCTTTTCATGATCATCCATTTCTTCTTATGTTGTCCATGTTCCTTAAGAGAACAATTCAGAGATGTCTCCCGGCCTTCGAAGGTCAGTTTATCAATAAACCATCTCTAGATATTAATGAAGGAGAGTTAAAAATTTTCTCTCAAGGTCTATAATCTATTAAAATATGTCCAAAATATCACGATTTTTAGCGTCACCCCGCTCTATTAAATATCTTTAAAACTAAATAAATCATTAAGGAGTTGTGGGAAGTGCTTGTAAACCCACTGAGATACTGAACAGGTCCACTGGCAGTGGGTAAATGCATGCATGACACCAAGATAACTTCGTCGGGGTACTAAACAGGCCCGCTGGTAGTGAAGCAATGTCAGGTATATGAAAATTCTCAGATATGGAATATTTTGAACTTAAATGTCCTTTGTTCTTATCTGGAACTTCCTAGCAGGATACGGATATTGGAGTGGGTTAAATGGCATCCCTGTCGAGGCTATGGATGCCTGCTGGCAGCAGTGGCTCTGTCAATAGTATTGGATATTTTAACCTTAATATCGTGGCTCGCTTTTGTTAAGATTGTCATCCGTTTTCATCTTTTAAAATAAAAAGCAATCTAAAACTCGAATTTTTTATGATTGATGATGATGTTCAAATAGTTTTCTGGTTTTTTTCGAGTTGGATTTTTTCTCATTATCCTAATCTGGACTTGTTCATTTAGTAGAAATAACTACTTCTACCAGTGTGTCGCCATTGTTGGCAGTCATATTAATCTCTATCTTTTTAACAAGTTGCCTACACAAGGTTGTTTAAACCCTCATTAATCATCGCAATTGTTTAAATGATATCATTATTCTTTGTCTTTTGCATACCTGCTTTTTCGTTTTCGTTTTCACGACTGCAAGCATGAAAACCCACAGTTGGAATTCATCTTGATTACATCAAAATGATCATTTGGTTTATCATGAACCTATTTGTTTATGTGGTTATAACTCCTTGACCTCAAACACACCACTGGTCACATATTTATTGAAACACCAAACATTTATGCATTTGATTATTGTTAATATGGTGTTGATTTACAAAATCTTCGACGCAATGGTCTGATTGACACATTGATTTTTGGGTCAAATCGTGGTTATGTGATAGTTCATTTGACATGTTGATTAAAATTATTTTGGATATGCACTGTTATGATTTGAATGTATCATTACACAAAGGCGTTGTTCCAAGTACAGCCCAATATGATGTTTTTGCATAGGCCTCGATTTACACCACTATCCCCACACGCATAGCATTAACGCTCTTCCCTTGCAATTCGAGATGCCTGTGCATTGTGTTGGGGAAGCTTCAGGATAATGGTTCTATTTCTATCCTGTCAAACCCTATCGCCGAATACCCTGTTGATTTTGTTTTTTTAGCTATGGCTCCTGTAGTGAGAATCGAACCCAATGATGTCCACACTGTGTTGTTGTTTGATAATGCCTGAGAGGACTTAGAGAGGAATGGTTGGCGGGTCTTTGTTGATAAGTTCGAGGGTTTCAACAGGCTGGCAGTTGCTCAACAATTTGCATTAACATTCGATGGTTGCAGAGCCAAAATTGGGGACGTCCAACTCAAGTTGAACGAGGATTTCATTAGCTCAGCCACTGGTCTACCAGTCGAGGGACAAAAATGGTTTAAAAATTCAAAGGTTGACGAAGTACCCTAGCCACTATTGTTTACCTCAAGGAAGATTAATAGCTGCAACAAAGGTATGCTCGTTACAGCTCTGAAACCTAGATGGCACGATTTGTTGGCTATTATCAAGCAGTTCATTACATGTGAGGGTAGATACGGTCTAGTTTTCCTATACCACTTGTGGTTGCTCATGAGTTTCATTGATTTTCCCTTAAACATGCCATATTTTCTCCTTCGGAGTTTATATAAAATGGCTAAGCACTTCAAAAGGGAGAAAGCCAACTCTAGCCTCTTCCACCACTGTTTAATTAAAATTATTATGGTTCATCAATTGAAGTTGAACGGCGATTGTTGGGACACTTTTTTGTTAAGGAATGGTTTTTCCAGTCCTAAAATAGGACAAGTTGACAAATCCATTGTTATAGAAACCCTTGTCGGGCTTATCAATCCCCCTCCTACGCTCTTGCCCTTTGTTGAACCCTTGACCTACCCGAACACTACCCAACCCAACACCCTGCCTGATTCATGTCTAAAAGATGGTGGTAAGCCTGTTAAAAAGTCTATAAGGAAAAAGGGTAAAGGTAACAGTGATATCAATTACAAGGGTAAAAAGGTTGTGCACTGGGTTTCATGGTGTGCTCGTAATAAACCTAAAGAAAACATAGACAAAAAACCAATTATGTTAAGTGAAGATTCTAATTCCGAAATCGAATGGTTTCTAACCGAAGAGTATCCATACTCACATGGACTTTTCTCAGTTAAGCCCTATGACTATGTGATGAACCTCCCACTGTGTCTTAGAGACAACCCCAACTTCCCTGGGATCAAACTTGATAGAGAAACTACTAGTCAATTAAGAAGTTCCTCACCTGTGAATACAAAGCTTGTTCAATCACAATGCAACAAATGTAAGTCGTGGCTCGACCGGTATTACAAAGACGTCCCTCTGCTCCAATCTCGGATCAAGTCCTTGGAGGACCGAGTGAATGTGCTAACTAAGGAAAACGAAATATTGCAAGCTAATGATAAAAGATAGAAGACCACGGGCTCTGTTGTCTTTAAAAACATGGAGGCAGCCACTGCCATTGTCAATTCAAAAATAGCTTGATTAAAATCCCTGAATACGAGGTATGGTATTTTAAAAGTAATTTTAGGATGATTTTGTTTTTGTTTTGAATTAGCATACAAGATTTGTTTGCTCAAATTGCATCTATTTCTGTTTTGATTTAATTAATAAAACATGATTCTGTTTATAATAATAACTAGCTACAGAATCGTAATTCTGTAGCTAGTTACTAAAATTCGAATTTTTGGTTTTACAATTAAAATACAATCTGAAATCATGTATTCTTGTGCATTTTCAGGTACATACAAATTCTAAAGGAGATTGGATCGATAGTGGCGTCTCTGAACATGCTATTTCTTTACATGGTTTTAGATTAGGCTGTTAGTTTTAGATAGAAATCGGAATTTGGGAGATTGTATTCCCCACAATTTTTGGAACAACTTTGATAATTTCCACAAGGAATGTTTTGATCCTGTGGCCTTTATAAATGTATTATTTTGTAAACAAAGACGATCGCTACCTGGGAACAGAAATTATGGGTTTATGATTGACAAACTTGAATGGAAGGTTGATGTTGGTACATCTTTAGCTTCGATATATCATATTTTCGTTCAAGTGTTGCTCATTTTGATTTGCAATTGAATTGTGACTACTTTAGATATCACAGTTTATTACAGATTGATGTGATTAGATTTATATGATGCCTATATTATATGTTTATCATATTATGTACAGTAATTATCCTGTTCCAATTTAATGAACATAAGGTTAATCTTCTTTATTAAATGAGCAGTTATATACAAATATTTGCAACGAGATTTATCTTAATGTAATCATTTGTTAAACTATAAAATTGTTGTTGCAACATCCTTTACATGTTCTGTCATTAGCATTCAATTGTTACTGCCTCACGTTTACGAGAAGCACTGGTAAAGATCTGATGCGGGTTGGCCTCATCAAACAACAAACGTGTATGTTATGCATAGGACGAATAGGAGATAATACTTCAGGTCAATTTACTAGTTTCATTTTATTAGCTTAATTAATATAAGAATTTCTTGTAGTCCAATACATCGTATCGATTGTTATTTTTATTTCTCAACATGATAGCTGCCATTTCATTTTTTGTTTATAAAAGTTATAAAAAATCAAAAACACCAGCTTCACTGTCATAAGTCAATTCATATATGATTTTGTAGATTTCGATCAAAATTTTCATTTTGTGAATACTGTACATATAATAGAGATTTAACCATATCGATACACTGTATATTAAATAAGTAGAACTATTTTTTTATTAGTTAGTAAATTGTGAATATACTTTAGACTGTATATAGTTTCCAACAGTTTTTTTTTTTTTTTAGTTAGTTTTTTTAGTTTTGTCTTTTCACTTTTGTAGGACTTAGATCAGCTAACAGAGCTTCTAAACCCGTCGGAGTGGATTAATCCAAATAGCTTGGGTTATTTAGACAACCCCGGACCAGATTCACTCCTCTAGTTGACAAGCGGTCAATTTTGCCTGTCAACAGAGTACCAGGGGGTGCACTAGGTTAAGGTGCACTGAGCTATCCAGAAATTAGGTCAATATATTCACTTAAGGTGCCTCAATGAGAGGGTTAGGGTTTCGTCGTTGCAGCAAAAAATTTGACTGCAACTGTAACTAAGAAAATCCTCCCAATCTATCTTCCAGTGGTTAGATTGTCTGAAGATAATGTTGGTACATAACCTTTTAGAATTAATAGGTGTGCTCATTTAACCATAGATAATATAGCAATATTGTCACCCAACCATAGTTTGAAGCCAGCCCTGAGCACCTTAACCTTGATAGAGAATAATTTTGGAAGCAAACCCTAGGCCTAATAGAAAATCAAGGTAGTGTATCACTCTCTAGAGTTAGAATACCAAGAATAAATTACAAACCATAACCAAGAGAGAGTCCAAGACTGAAACCGAAAATAGAAGTTGCAGTAGTTGCAGCTGCAGTTACTCTCCAGACTTGCGCACAACTAAATTTCTGTAGTTGCGAGATGTGTGTGTGCAAATGAGATCTAGCATCCTATATTTATACTTCTCTTCCTTAGTTGTTTGGGCCGACTTCTCATTCTAGAGGCTAAAAAATCAATATTAAATATTTCCTTTAGCCGACTTGTCTTCTAGGGTTATGTAGAATGCGTTTGGGTTTCTTCTTGCTTCCCAAAATATTATATTCTTGTCAGGGTTACACGTGGAGGTTAATACCTCCCACATATACCATAATATCAACAACATGCACAACGCAACCACCAAAAATATCAGGGTACAAAGAATAGAAAGTAGAAGACATAATAGAATGAAATGCCTCTCTAGAAAGATAATAATTTTCAATAGAAATCTCTTTGAATCTATGACTTCTACCATTATCACATCCATGATTGATTTCAATTTTGAATCTATAAATACTACACAAGATGTTGTTTCAAAGTCACCAATTGTATCCTTCACATTACTCACCTCATTTGAGCAAGATACAAATTGTTGTACTGAAAGTGTTATGCATTGCATGTTTATTTATTATCCTTGAGGTAAATGATCAACATCATTATTTTGATCCGTTAAAATATGTAAACATGAAATACATTCTAAAACATACTCATGGTTAGGAATTATGCACAAATCAAAACAATTTTCAAAACAATAAGGCTCAATAAATGATTCGGTAACTACATGAAAACCTTCTTAATTTTTCTCATTCAAAATAGAAGAGGTTATAATAGTACAACAACCATGACCAACAAAAATTAATTCCAATTTATCAATTTCTAAGGGAGGTGTCATGTTTTGTGTGTCCAAATTTTCTTCCTTGATTAATTGATCAACATTCATGTCTTGATCCACTAGAAAATATAAGTGTAAAACATTATCCAAGACACATTCATGTTCATTGTTATTAGTTAAATATAAGGGAAAATCACAAGAATCTTCAAAACAAGATGGTTTAAGAATGGTATTGGGGAGACAATCAGTAAGATGGCCTATGATGGTGACCCCAAGACATTCTTATTGAATATATTCAATAAAACTAAGAGAAGAGTGTTCCACACCACAATCATGAACACATAAGTTAGACTCAATCCGATCCATTCCTGAGGTAGTTGTCATGTTTTTAGGCACATCACAACTTTATTCGTCTTTCTTCATAGTTTCCTCCTCCATTTCCTTTGATGGAAAATATAAAATAGGACAATGAGAAATTGACATAACCATCGACGTAACCCAATTTGTCTCATTATCAACAAGAAATCCTTCCTTTGTGCCAACTATAGAAATATTTGAGCTCGTGTTTACTACACAAGAGGTTTCTTTTCCATCACTAGGAAAGACTAGGGGAATGGAATGGTGGGAGGATACATATACTTATTCCATAATAATATATTCTCTCCTATCTATAACACCGGAGTGAAGAAATATTCATACACATGATTTTCAACCAAATAATTAGTATCCTAAACATTTTCATGTGAATCCAAATCAATATGTAAAATAACATCAAGGCATGATTATGATTCTTCACCAACTAGCTAATCTTGTTCACTAGAAAGATAAATTAGATATAGAAACCATTCACTGAAAAAGGGCATATCATCCAAATGAAATTTATAACAAAGATGCAGAAACCTTAAAGAAAAGTATTCTAAAGATTCATTTATTTTCTTCCTCAGTCTCTAGCATTTCTTTACACAATTCGTCATAAACATAATTCTGAAAAGCATAGAAAAATTCATGTAAAAATGGTTCCCATGTGTGAATAGAGGTTCAAGTTGGAAAAGTCTCACTCCAAATTTTAACTTGGCCTTCAAAAGTAAGAGAGAACAACCTGCATATGACACCTTCATGAATAAATTTTATGAGAAAAACAATTCAAAAGGAACTAAAAGATATGTTTAGATGCAAATGTCTCCCTCACCATTAAATTTAAGTTTTGACGAGAGATTAACTATATTTCTAGCAGTGGTACAAGATACATAACCATAAATACATCTCTATATAGGGGTTTGAGAATGAGCCATTAATAATCACAAAAGAATTAACAAGAAAGACTCCATAGGGTCATCTTGTTATCTGGCCCTTCTTCTAGCGACATTTTTTTGACATGGGGAAATGCCTCATGCCAACATAAGGGAGAAATTCTCGATGACAGGTCTCAATTAGACTTTCTCTTGTTTGGTACGGAAATATCCATCGGTATGAGGGTCTGGTTTCTGCTAACTAAATGGATTTATCTCTGAAGAGAGACATTTTCATTTAATCTAATCTAAATCCTAAATGCAATCCTAATGTATTATGAAAATGGTGTCATGTTCTAACTTCCACTACTCCTAATCTAACAGTAACAAGAATTAATTGCAAGCATACAATTTTACTTATGGAAACAAAAAGAATTCACATTTCTCAATAAGAAACAATACTAGCATACCCATATTCATATATATGACATTGAATATGTCCCTGCAATCAAATTCATAACTATTCATAATTATTTCCTACAGAACCAATTGATAGAAATGATAAATTTATAACATCTGCAGAAAACAATCAATCGACAATAGTGCAGAATTGCATGAATAGACCATGGATTAGCTTCCCCCTATATTCAATCTCTAGAAAACATTCCTTGGATAGAGGTACAAGAAAAAACTAGTATCTTTCAAATGTGTCCTCAAGCTTGATAAAAATATACAAGACCTAATTATAGGTTATCCATCCCCCCATTCTCTTTGACCCGGGGAAAAATTGCATTTATAATATTTCTCATTCACTACCCCTGATATCTCTCCACTTATACATTCTTAACTTCCTCTCTTTCTCATGCAATTACAACTGTTCCACGTTTGGACTCTTTAACTCCTCTGCATTCTTATCAAAGAGTGAAAAAATAAGTCAAATAATAACAATGAAAATATACAAATTCAATTATATTTGAGTAAAACACAAGATATTAATAGTTGTATAAATCAATCAAAATCCAAGTTTTTAATGTCGATTAAACAATAAAAATATTCTTATATTATTCCCCAAGTCTTGATCTTTCCAATCAGCTCTTTTTTCCCTATTTGGTCGTCGGAAACTCACGTTATGGATTGCGGAAAAATTCATGGCCAATATCCAAGAAAAAATGTGGCTCCTCTTTTCTCAATATTTTCAGGCATTTTTTTTGTAAATCTAGAAAAAATATTTATTACAACATGTTCTTCACACTTCTATCTTTCCAACAAGTGATTTATTGCTCAATTTGGCCACCTAAAATTCAAGATATTTCTCCTGGAAATGAGCACTCAGCAGTCGTCAATCTCCTCTCTAAGTAAATCTTGACCATTGATTTTACATGTTAATTATTTTATACCACATGCATTGTGATAAGTGATTGCAATGGGTTAATAAAAAAAAATCGTCCCATGGTAATTTGCATGTGTAATTAGGAGAGTTATGGAATGTTGGGTCCACGTTAATGTTTTATACACATAATCCAAAGAATTAACATGTCATGAAAAATACAAAATAAAATAAAATAAGAAATAGAAAAACAAAATATATACAATTAAAAATCTTAATGTCCGATGGTCGGGCCCTAATGGTGATAATTTAATATGTCATGAAAAATCAAAATAAAAAATAAAATAAATAAAATATACACAATTAAACATGTATGTGCAATTCATGTCCAAAATAATATTAATAAAATCCCTAGTAAGTGAAACCCCAATGGGTGAAATCTTCGATGAGGTAAAGTGCGATAGGGTAAGTCTGATGGGGTAAAGTCCTATATCATACCTTAGGATTTTGACAAAATTAAAAATCAAATCATGGTGCAAGTCCGATGGGGTAAGTTTGATGTCAGTAAGTCTGACGGGTGAAAGTATGATATAACAAGTCTCATGGTCATTCCTTGATGTAAAAATTCTGATATGTAAAATCCTGATGATGATATCTCAGAAGAGTGAAATCCTGATGAATAAATTCCCGATGAGGAAACCTAGATGGGTGAAATATTGATGAGGAAATGTCTGATATCAAAGTCCCGATGGGATGAAAAATAAAAATAAAATATAGATAGGGAAATAATAATAAAATAAAGATATTTTGTATTGAGAAATAATAATGAAATAAATATAGTCTGTAAATACAATAACCTAATGGTGAAAACCTCGACAGTGAAAACCATGATAGTAATTCCACAATGGGTCAAGTTCAATGGTATAAAATAATAAAAATAAATTATACATGGGATTTTGGAAGAAAAAAATTTTAAAACCATGTCGGGATTTGGAAAATAAACCATGGATAAAATAAAAATAAAATAAAGATAGAAATAAAATTTAAAAAAAAACAAACAAAATAAATAAAAAACCACGTATGAAATCAAAAAAAATTAATAAAAATAATACAAATCCAAAATAAAATAATAAATAAATAAATGAACATGCCGATATATACAAAATAAAATTCATATGGGTTAAGAGAAATGAAGTTGATTAAAGAAAAGTTGGATCTGAATCAAGGATCTAAATTTTGATCAAGGTTCTACACCTAGAAATCCAGGAAATCTGAAAAGACATATTATGAAAATTATAAATGTTTGGAATAAATTAATGTGACAATTAAAATGAAATCACATATTCTGGATAATGAAAATTCAACAATAGCAAGGCCGAATGAGACCAAATTCTAGATAACAAAATAATTACAATTATGAATGAAAATCAATGTTCTAGGTAAGACACATGGCATGTAATGAATAAGTAATGTGACGTCAAGGTTTTATCAGTGGATGTCATTATTCCACATTCGACTGACATCCGGGTTGGAAATAATAATACTTGTATAATGAAAACTATGGATGTATGAATTCTAAATGCTAGGGTCAATGATGATCAAAATATAGGTCAATATGAATAAAATTAAAGGTTTCCCATAGTCGTGCATTTTAAAGTTAAAGCAGGAAGATAAAGTAATTTGGGGTTTCCCAAGGAAAAAATTGAGGTTTCCATGGTTTGGAAAGGAGCTCCAAGGCTACTACAGCATGCACAAAATTTGAAGTTTCTCCTCTATGATTTCTTTCTCTTCTTCCACCTCATGTTATAACATCATTTTCCACCTCACATGCATTGATTCCCTATTGGATTGATTCATATACCCTTTCCCTACTTGCAGATTCAATTCCACTTCATTTCTCCTCAGAAATCACTAAAAACCCCCATTTTTGGAGATGTATGTGCCCTATCAGCTATGTAGTGTGTGTACATACATAATGTTCCCTTTATCATCCCACTTACACATTTATTTGGATGAAAAAAAAATTCTAAATTTTGGGCGGGGTTTATGGGTTCCTTTGATTCCCAACCCCCTATTTCCCATGGATAACTACTCTAACCACTTGATTGGAGCATAAAAAGGAGCCAAGAGGTAGAGGAGAGATCATCATGCCATTTTCAACCATCATTTTGGTCATATATTTCATTGTCTGCAATCCCCTTATCTTGTGCCTCTGATATATCCCTTCAGATATGGAAACCCTTTATTTCCTACCATCCTTGATGATACTCTTATCTTTTCAGGAAGAGTTCAACCCTTTTTCTTGGACCTTCTTGAACATATGATTTGGAGGTAGTGTTTATCATCATTAGCCCGGGTGGAGGGATCTAGAATTTAGTTTCGGAGCAATGCTGCATGAATTACAAGTGGTTGTAGATTTTAACCTTGTACAATAAATTATTGCAAATGAATTATTAATAAAAATAGAAAAGATACAATGACACACACACACATTACATAGATATTTTTATGCTGGAAACCCAAACCATGAAAACCATCAACCTGTTTAGAGTCACACCTCTAATATTTTATTCATTGTATCTTCATTATTTAATTGTTGGCCCTTGACCAAGTTTTGGGAGATCCTTGGTCAAGTTTGACCTATTTCAGGACTTCGACAGCCTGTTAAAGGAGGAGCGCAAGACGAACAAGAGATCGTGGGATCTTGTCCCCTTTTTGGGTCCTTTTTGGGATTTGGGATTATGTAATGGGTATGGGATGTCGGCCCATGGGTTTAACCATGTTTAGGCCTATTTTGTAAAGTATAAATAGATTTCTATGCAATGTAAGAAGAGAGCAGTTATGAATGGCTAAGTGATAGATCTATGTGTTTGAAGGATTGTAAGTGCTTTATGCATATTGTGTGAGACTTGCAGAGCTACGTGCAAGTAATTGTAGGAAGGCTTGGTGCCTTACCCTAGCTCGAAGAAGGAGGATTTGGCAGAGTGTGCACAGATCTCCTATCTTCTACAGAGTAGGATTTTTATGCTATCTGCCTGTAAGAATCTTGAAAAAGATAATAACGAAGAAGAGTTGGTGGACGTATCCCCAGGGTGGGGGTGAACCATGTATATGTTATGTTTCTCTGCTTTGTGCAATGTCTTGATGTGTTTATGTCTTTACTTGCTAAGTGCTTGGATATAGATAGATAGATCTGTTTATGCTTTGTGCTAATGATGTATATAGATGTTAGATCTGAATTATATGAATGTGCTAGTGCCTGAATCTATTAGATCTAACCTACTTCTCTATGATAAGTGCTTAGATACATCATATATGAATGAACGATGTGATTCTATGTTTTATCTGCGGAGTAGATAGAGGTTAAATATTGATGAATTGTCGAAAGGGTAGATAGTTAGGGTTTTGTTGGTGCGTTGTTGTAGCATTGAACCCTGGTTCTTCCCCCATGCCAAAAAATGGTTCTGTTGCTAGGACATGAAACTGTGATTGTTGGGAACTGAGGAAGAAGAATCTTTGTGCAAATATCTGACCTGAAACTGTGATTGTTGGGAACTAAGGAAGAATAAGCTTTGTGCAAAGATCCATCCTAAAACTATGAAAACTCCATACGTAAATCTGTTTCCCTAGTGTGAAACATTCTACTTGACCTGTGAAGCTTTGTGCCAAGAAAAGAGGTAATATTTGCAATATTTGTGCTCTGATAAAGGTAACAATAGTGAAAAATTCTAGATCTGAAAGCTTTGTGCTCTGTAGAAGTAAGATAAGTGGAAATTTTTGTTTCAAAAGTATGGATCTAAGTATGTTTGATAGATTATGTCCTAGCTTGAAAACTAGGGCACTAATAGATGAAAGAAGGTTTGATATGCGTAGATTTGATAAGAATAGTGAAAGATATGTTATACCTATGCATAGAAAGAATATTTGGACTAACCAGTGGATGCAGGATCCTAGAAAGAAATGTTTGCAGGTTAGCTACTATGACCCTAGCGTGCAGTATATAAAGAGTTGGGAATCATTTAAAAGAAAGAGAGGATTAACCCTTTGTTACAGTTGTAGAAAATCGGGACATCTTTCTAAGGAATGCCCTGGGAGAAGACCTAGTTGTCTTTGTTGCAAAGCTATGGACCATGAAGTATTGGATTGCCCTAGAATGATTGCTAAGCTTGAAGAAATGAACATGAGACAAGAAAACCTTAAAGTAGATCCAGAAACTACAATTATGGCAGAACCCCAGAAAGAATCAAAGAAAGTATTGCTACAGATGAAAGAAACAAAATTCCTTGAAGAAAGAAAATTCAAAGAAAAAAAATTCCTTGAAGAAAGAATAGGAGACTTTGACATTGACTGTGTTGTAGATGAGGAAAAACAGGTGAATATCATGACAAAAAGAACTTGGGAACTTTATGGAAGCCTGTTATGACTCCTTCATTAGGAGGAATAGGTCTTTTTAGAGGAAAGTTGATAAACCTATGTGGAAAGCTCACCCATATATCTATGAATGCCAATGGAACTTTGACAAAGGAGGATTTTGAGATTATTAAATTTATTGAGAACAATGACCCATTTACCATGTTACTAGGAAAACCTTGGATTGAAAGAAATCAGGCCAGAAAGGAAATAAGAAGAAGAAGTTCTAGTGCAGAAGAAGCAAGAGTTAAAATATTTCATGACTAGAAGGATCGCACACTTAATTGAAGAACAAAAGAACATATCGAAGATATTTAAAAACAGAGACCCGGATATCGAAGTTGCAAGAACACTAGACGACCCACAAAAGATTGAAGTACTTGTTCCAGATAAAGAAAAAGTATCACCCTCAAATCTTAGTAAATAATCTCAATAGCGTGAAGTAACTATGTCAAAACAAGATAAGAATCAGAATGGAAAAAGGAAAACCAAGACAATGCTCATTGGAAAGAAAGCTAGAAATCTAAGTAAGAAGAGAGCTAAGATCGACAAGTTACAAAAGGTTCCAGAGGGAACTTCACAAAAGGAAAATTTGCAAAACTGGAGCTTCATCGGGATAACAGAATAGCGTCACATGGCACTTCACCAAGGAGAATCAATATAACTGTTCAATCG
>ML787381.1:59444-75610 GCA_009831015.1 Picea engelmannii
CGTGATTTCTTCAAGACTGTTCCTCCTGAGATTTTACTTCCACATCCCCACGTGGTTTTATCCTGCTGTCTCTACTGTTGCCATTAATGACAACAACCATCACTGCATTCTATCCACTGAATTTGCCAACAGATATAAATGTAAGTACGCTTCCCCTAGATATTACATTAATATCTACTCATTAATTTTTCAAAACATTTCAAAATGTGCGTTGGTTCTTTTCCAGCTATCTTCCACCTTTATGCTTGCTTGGCTGGTTGTGTACGATGCTCCTGCATCATATACTCCCTTGCTTGAAAACTTTCATGAATTCATATTCATGAGCTCTTGTATGGTCTGTCCATGTCTATGAATTCCTACTTCATCCTCCCAACTGGCTTCTTCAACTGGATGTCCCTTCCACTTGACCAAGTATTCAAAATACTCCTTTCTCTTGGTCTTTCTGCTAATCCTCTTGTCAATTATACTTTCCATCTGTGGCTTTTCATCTACAGGCATTTGTTTTTTCCATTGAACTTTTTCTTGCTCATCTTCTACTCCTGCTTCTCTAGCTCTGTATGGGTACAAGTCTGCGACATTGAATATTGGTGAGATTCCAACCCCATCAGGTAATTCTATATCATATGTGTTTGCCCCAAATTTCCTTATGACCTTGCATGGTCCAATATTTTTCATCTTCAGCATGCTATGCGTTCCCCTTGGGAACCTCTCCTTCCTCAGATGCGCAAGAATCATATCATCAACTTCAAATTGAATTTCTCGTCTGTGTTGATCTGATCTTTGCTTATATTCTTGACTTGAACTCTACAATCGCTCCTTAACTCGGCTGTGAAACTCCTTCATTCCTTTCGCAAAGTCCTCTGCACTAGCACTTCTGAATTCAGCTTGTTCTGCATCTTTCAATTTAGAAACTCCCCTTGGTTGCATTCCATATACAATTTGGAATGGACCCTACCCTGTGCTTCTATTGAGTGAAACATTGTAAGAGAATTCCACCTGTGGTAGAATGTGATCCCATTGACTGTGGTGTTCAGTCACTAAGCTCCTCAACAAATCTCCCAAGCTCCTATTTACGACCTCAGTCTATCCATCTGTCTGAGGATGATATGCTAAGATAAAAGACAAACTTGTCCCCAACTTCTTCCATAAGGTCCTCCAGAAATTTCCTATGAACTTGGTATCTTGATCAGACACGATACTCTTTGGAAAACCATGAAGTCTGACGAATTCCTTGAAAAACAGATTTGCAATATGGGTTGCATCACTGGTTTTCTGGCATGGTATGAAATGTGCCATTTTTGAAAATCTGTCGACTACCAAAAATATTGAATCATATCCTCTCTGTGTCCTTGGCAGTCCCAATATAAAATCCATGCTCACTGCATCCCACAGCCTTTCAGGTATGGTTAATGGTTGGTATAACCCTGTGTTCTTCCTTTTTCCTTCATGTGCTGACAAATTCTACACCTATCCACAAATTTCTTCACATCCCATCTCATCCCTGGCCAATAATATGAGATATTCAACTTTGAGAATGTTTTATCATGACTGAAGTGTCTGGCCAATCCTCCACTGTGTTTTTCCTTTAGTAAATTCTCCCTCATGGAGCATCTTGGAATACATAGTTGATTGCTTCTGAATAATAATCCATCCTGGATCATGTATTTAGTCCATTGGCTTCTATTCCTGAGAATTGGATTCTCTGACACCTCATATGCCTCCTTAAAGTTTGGATCATCCCTATACATTTCCTTAAGGTTATCAAAACCCAAAGTCTTGACTCTGAATTCCTACATAAGCAAACATTTCCTGCTCAAAGCATCAGCAACTTTGTTAGCAATTCCATAAATATGCTTAATCACAAAAGTAAAATTTTGCATGTATTCAACCCATTTAGCATGTTTTTGGTTCAACTTCTCCTGTCGAGTCACAAATTTCAAAGCGTGATTATCATTGTACAAAACAAACTCCCTAGGAACCAATTAGTGTCTCCATTTCTTCAGTGCTTGTATGACTGCGTAGAATTCCTTGTCATATGTGGAGTACTTAATCTTCGCTTCATTCAGTTTTTCACTGAAATATTCAAATGGCCTGTCATCTTGGCTTAATACTGCTCCAATTGCAAATCCACTTATGTCACACCTAACTTGGAATGTCTTGTTAAAATCTGGAAAAACCATATTTGGTTGCTCAGTGATCTTCTTCTTTAGCAGGTTGAAACTCTTCTCTACTTCCTCCGTCCAGTGAAAAGATTTATGTCTTATCTTCACCGTATCCATCATTGGTGCACTAATTCCACTGAAGTTTCAGATAAATTTCCTATAGAAGCTAGCCAAACCATGGAAGCTTCGAATTTCAAACACGCTCTTCAGTGATGGCCAATCCTTAATCGCCTCTATCTTTTTCGGATCCATCTTCAACTCATTTGCAGAGATAACAAAACCTAAATAAATGAGTTCTATCCTCACAAATGACGATTTCTTCATATTGATTAGCAATTTCTCTTATCGTGATCTCCTCATTACTGCAGCTAAATTCTTTAAGTGTTCTGCTTCTGTCCTGCTGAAAATTAATATATCATCAAGATATGCAATGACGAATTTCCCAATGAAATCCTTCAGAACTTCATTCATCAACCTCATGAAAGTACTGGGCACATTCGTTAAGCCAAATGGCATGACAATCCATTCATATAGCCCTTCATTTGTCTTGAATGATGTATTCCATTCATCACCTTCTCTCATTCTAATCTGATCATATCCGCTTTTCAAATCAATATTTGAAAAAAAAATTAATCCACTCAAGCAATCCATCAAGTCGTCCATCCTTGGGAATGGAAATATGTATCTAATGGTAATCTTATTGATTTCCCTTGAGTCTATACACATTCTCCAGCCTCCATCTTTCTTTGGGCTGAGAACTGTCTGAATAGTGCATGGACTCAAGATTTCTCGAATCAATCCTTTGTCCATTAAGTCCTAGACCTGTCTCTTAACTTCTGCATTTTCCTGCGGCGTCAACTAATATGCTACTTTGTTCAGAAAACTGGCTCCAGGTATAAGATCAATATGATGACTTAAACTCTTGATAGGTGGCAATGAACAAGGTAGTTCATCCACTACTATATCAGCAAACTCTCCCAGCAACTCGTAGATTTCTTCTGGTAAATCATCTATTCTCATACTGGTCAAAACAATTTTGGGCTTCTTGACCACAATAAATTGTGTGTCGTCCTTCTTATTAACCTCATTAAGAAGTTCCTTCCCACTCATGAGAAGTACAGTGTTTCTCATCTCTGTTTTCACCTCTTTATCCTTAATTGACAGCAACATGTGAGTCCTACAATTTTTCTCCAGGGTGTATGTGTTCTTTCTCCCATCATGAACTACGTTTCTATCACATTGCCATGGTCTACCTAGAAATAGATGACAAACATCCATGGGAATGACATCACATAATATTTCATCTTTATATCCTCCTATTTTAAATTTAACTAAACATTGTTTAGTGAGATTTACCTGATGTCCTTTTTGTAGCCACGAAACTCTATATGGGATTGGATGTACAACAGTCTCCAGCTCCATATTTTCTACCATCCTTTTAGATATGAGATTGTCTGTGCTACTGCTGTCCATTATGACTTTGCATACTCTATCCTTAGTTTTGCAAGCAGTCCTAACTAGACTATTTCTTTGGGCTGGGTTTTCTGCCTCCTTTTCCGGCTTCAAGAGAACTTTCCTCATCATCAAAGATCTTCCGCCCTCAGTGTCTTCTGCCTCAACATTCTATCCTTGAGCTTTGGCAATGTGAGTTTCACCACCATCTTTCTTCTTATCTGGACACTCATAGGATTTATGTTCGATTTTTCCACAAACAAATCATTTCACTTCACCTCCTCTACCTCTTCCTCTTCCTCTGGCTCAAGGAAAAATATTTCTATCAGCATGTTTCCTTCTCTGTGAGCTTCCTCCCCTCTCAGGTTGAGTTTGAGGTTTCTTCTCCTCTTCTTTAGGTCTCTGAATCCTGTCTTGGGCAATTATCTTGCCTCTGCTTTGAATTCTGCCTCAACCTCTTTGACCTTGCTTCTGGCTCATCTTCTCTTTAGCTTTTAGAGCCATCTGATAAGCATATTCCACAATCCAAATGGTCATCATGCTCATCTCATATTGAATGTAATATCACAAACCATTCATGTACCTAACAACTTTTTCATCATCGCTTTCCCGATGACCTGCTTTGATGTTTATCGTGTAGAATTCTTCAGTGTATTCCTTCACTGACATCAACTTTTGTCTCAAATTCCGCATCCTCTGAAACAGAGTGATTTGATAATCCCTGGGTATAAATTTGGCTTTCATCTTTGCAACCATTCTATCCCAGCTTTTGATTTTTTGCTTTCCCTTGCAGTGTCTGTCAGCCTACAGTTCATCCCACCATAGTTTTTCATGCCCTTTAAGTCTAGTAATAGCATGTTTGACTTTCTTTTCTTCCTCGACATCCTTGTAGCCAAAGTATTTGTCTAGAGCTCGAATCTAGTCTGGAAGCTCTTCAACATCCAAGTTGCCTTCGTACACTGGAATGTCCATTTTTGCTCTAGCACCTATCCTTCCAACAACCCTGAATAGGATTTATTCCATAGCATCTTCAAATGCAACTTCTTCTCCTTCGTTTCCATCTTCATTTTCACTTTCAGCCTCGCTAATATCCACAGCATCAACTATGTGTCTTTGTGTTGTCTCCATAGCATCAAGCCTGGAGTGTAACTCACACATTTCTCTTTCCACTGCTGGATCAGGTATTTTCCTGTCTCTTCTTCTCGGTGGCATGGCTGTAAAATTTTCTCCCTTCTCTCTACTACAGAAAGAAAATAATTTGTTCTAGGCTCTGATACCAAAATGATGCATACCCCCGACCCTCTGGTCATGATCCGCACAGGATCATTCTAAATTCTCCTCAAGCCAAAGTGGCTCCCTCAGATCCCTATTGGAACCTCACGAATCTGATCCACGGGTCCTTCATGAAAACCCACCCTACACAACTTAACACCAGGCACGATCCTTACATCTCCATGCAACCACAACCGGGCCTTAGCTCAAGTGCCTTTCACAACTCGTGAGTTCGTGAATAGATGACCCTCGACTCCTCTTTCTCCAAACCTCCGATACCCAAGATGCGATACAGGTATGGCTCCCTCCTCACTAGAGCCTGCTACATATAACTGTAGGCTAGGCTAAACAATAGCACTACTCACAACTCATGACTTCACGAGTTAGAGTGTTGAGCCCTCGTGCTCCTCCTTTGTGAAACCCTAAAACACGATAAGTCAACAATGGGTTGACTCTTTCCCAGGCGACGTGTGTCCACCACCTGTCACCCACTTCCACCTTTCTCTGGGCGCTTGTTGCTATGCCACTTTTCAACCATGCGTCGCCCACCTAACGAATGTGCTACATGTTCGTACAAGCCCTCGATGCTCAGCACTTCGTGATTTTGCAATCAAAAAGAAATTCTTTCAACCCCTGAACCCCCGACATGCAAGACTCCATGAAGGTTCTGATCCAACGGTTCTCCCATGGCTTGGATCCAACAGTATGGATCTACTTCCCTACTCCTCGCAACTCAAAACTTCACAAAACCAAGAATTTGATCTTCCCTCCAAACTCACAAACCCCGAATTCGCGAAATGATCCAACAACATGGGTTGAAACGAGATCAACATCTCATATTGAACCACGATCAACAGTTCACATTGATTCTTGATATTAGGGTGGTGAGTTCATCCAACTCCTAACCTCCTTACATCTCCACTAGATCCTACAGTCGTCGTGATTCCGTGAGATCTCCATGGAGAACTCTAACCGCCTAATTCACTCCTCAATGGATTATGCCCAATGACTGAGTGTTCTCCCTCCTGAACTTAACTTCTATTCGACGATTTCGATCTTTGTCTCCCTTTGAACACTTCAAAGGTGTTATCCCTCCTGAGATTTCATTTACAAACTCAAGCCTCCAAAAAGAGCCCTGCTCACACTCCTTGTGGGAAACTTTCAAATAACCTCTGGTTATTTGAGTCTTCGACCCTGTGCACTCTTTGCAACAGTAGTCCTTTAACTTTCCCCTTGGTTGACAAGTTATAAGACTTCCACCAGCCTGTGCACACCTTACACGGCCCTGTTCTTCTCCTGAACTTCTACTGGTATGAGAACAATGATATCTCTCCTGAGCTTTCTGAGATAAAACTCAAACCCTCGTCAACGGACACCTTGTGGACATTCACTGCACTCCTTGCAGGAATCCTCAAAGAGAGAAACAATTGAAACTCATTCTACTTCTCTTTCTGACTTCATACATTCAACATGAAATCATACATATGACACAGCATTGAGATAAATTCATAATAGAGAAACAAAACAACTATAAACATATCATTTAACAAATGTAAACAGTAAGCATCGTAACACCATGAAAATTGAGTCAAAGTTTCATATATTAACTCAAGTGCTCCTGTACATGGGTTCTTCTCTACAACTCTCTGCTACAGCTCTACAGCTTATGAATTATGAATGATAATAATGTTCTTGTTACAATGATACAAGGGTGAGGGTGTCTATATCTGTTTTCCCTCCTACGCTTCTAAACTATCTAATCTATTAAATCAAATCTACCTACTTTCATTAAATAGACTTAAATTCCTATTACATTCGACGGATGAGAGAAATCATTCAAGATATATTCACAACTCCAAGATAAAAATGTAAGTAATCTTCCACTAGCTATTACATTAATATCCGCTCATTAATTTTTCAAAACATTTCAAAATGTGCGCTGATGCTTTTCCAGCTGTCTTCTTCCTTTATGCTTGCTTGGCTAGCTGCATACGATTCTCCTGCATCATATACTCCCTTGCTTGAAAAATTTCATGAACTTCTGTTCATGATCTCTTGTATAGTCTGTCCATGCCTATGAATTGTTGCTTCATCCTCCCAATTGGCATCTTCAACTGGATGTCCCTTCCACTTGACCAAGTATTCAAAATACTCCTTTCTCCTGGTCTTTCTGTTAATCCTCTTGTCAATTATACTTTCCATCTATGGCTTTTCAGCTACAGGAACTTGTTTTGTCCATTGAACTTCTTCTTGCTCATATTTTTCTCCTACTTCTCCAGCTCTTTATGAGTACAAGTCCGAAACATTGAATATTGATGATATTTCGACCCCATCGGGTAATTGAATCTCATATGTGTTTGCCCAAAATTTCCTTATGACCTTGCATGGTCCAATCTTTTTCATCTTCATCTTGTTATACATTCCCCTTGGGAACCTCTCCTTCCTCAGATGTGCAAGAATCAGATCACCAACTTCAAATTGAAGTTCTCGCCTATGTTGATCTACTCTCTGCTTGTATTCTTGACTTGAACTCTGCAATCGCTCCTTAGCTCGGCTGTGAATCTCCTTCATTCCTTCCACAAAGTCCTCTACACTAGCACTTCTGAATTCAACTTGTTCTGCATCTTTCAATTCAAAAACTCCCCCTGTTTGCATTCAATATACAATTTGGAATGGAATCTTCCCTGTGCTTCTATTGAGTGAATCATTGTAAGTGAATTCTGTCTGTGGTAGAATGTGATCCCATTGACTGTGGTGTTCAGTCACTAAGCTCCTCAACAAATCTCCCAAGCTCCTATTTACGACCTCAAACTGTCCATCCATTTGAGGATGATACACTGAGCTAAAAGAAAAACTTGTCCCCAACTTCTTCAAAAGGGTCCTCCAGAAATGTCCTACGAACTTGGTATCTCGATCAGACACGATACTCTTTGGCAAACCGTGAAGTCTAATGACTTCCTTGAAAAACAGGTTCACAATATCAGTTGTGTCACTGGTTTTCTCGCATGGTATGAAATGTGCCATTTTTGAAAATCTATTGACTGCCAAAAATATTGAATCATATTCTCTATGTGTCCTTGGCAGTCCCAATATAAAATCCATGCTCATTGCATCCCATGAATTTTCAGGTATGGTTAATGGTTGGTATAACCCCGTGTTCTTCCATTTTCCCTTCGTGTGCTGACAAATTCTACACCTATCCACAAATTTCTTCACATCCCATCTCATCCCTAGCCAATAATATGAGCTATTCAACTTTGAGAACATTTTATCATGATCGAAGTGTCCAACCAATCCTCCACTGTGTTTTTCCTTCAGTAAATTCTCCCTCATGGAGCATCTCGGAATACATAGTTGATTGCCTCTAAATAATAATCCATCTTGGATCATGTATTCAGTCCATTGGCTTCTATTCCTTAGAATTGGATTCTTCGATGCCTCATATGCCTCCTTAAAGTCTGGATCATCCTTATACATTTCCTTAAGGTTATCAAAACCCAAAGTCTTGACTCTGAATTCCTGCATAAGCAAACATTTCTTGCTCAAAGCATCATCAACTTTGTTAGTAGTTCCATAAATATGCTTAATCACAAAAGTAAAATTCTGCATGTATTCAACCCATTTAGCATGTTTTTGGTTCAACTTCTCCTGTCGATTCACAAATTACAAAGCATGGTTATCGTTGTACAAAACAAACTCCTTGGGAAGCAAATAGTGTCTCCATTTCTTTAGTGCTTGTATGACTGCGTAGAATTCCTTGTCATATGTGGAGTACTTAATCTTCGCTTCATTCAGTTTTTCATTGAAATATTTGACTGGCATGTCATCTTGTCTTAAGACCACTCCAATTGCAAATCCACTCGCATCACACCTAACCTAGAATGTCTTGTTAAAATCTGGAAAAACCAGAATTGGTTTCTCAGTGATCTTCTTCTTCAGCAGGTTGAAACTCTTCTCTGCTTCCTCCATCCAATGAAAATATTTACGTCTTTTCTTCACCGTATCCATCATTGGTGTGCTAATTCCACTAAAGTTTTGGATAAATTTCCTGTAGAAGCTAGCCAAACCATGGAAGCTTTGAATTTCAAACACGCTCTTTGGAGATGGCCAATTCTTAATCGCCTCTATCTTTTCTGGATCCATCTTCAACTCATTTGCAGAGATAACAAAACCCAAATAAATGAGTTATGTCCTCATAAATGAATATTTCTTCATATTGATCAACAATTTATCTTGCTGTAATCTCCTCATTACTGTAGCTAAATGCTTTAAGTGTTCTACTTCTGTCCTACTGAAAATTAATATATCATCAAGATATACAATGACGAATTTCCCAATGAAATCCTTTAGGACTTCGTTCATCAACCTCATGAAAGTACTAGGCGCATTCGTTAAGCCAAATAGCATGACAATCCATTCATATAGCCCTTCATTTGTCTTGAATGATGTCTTCCATTCATCACCTTCTCTCATTCTAATCTGATGATATCTGCTTTTCAAATCAATCTTTGAAAAAAACTTTTCTCCACTCAAGCAATCCATCAAGTCGTCCATCCTTGGGAATGGAAATCTATATCTAATGGTAATATTGTTGATTTCCCTTGAGTCTGTACACATTCTCCAGCCTCCATCTTTCTTTGGGCTGAGCATTGTCAGAACAACGCATGGACTCAAGCTTTCTCAAATCAATCCTTTGTCCATTAAGTCCTGGACCTGTCTCTTAACCTCTGTATTTTCCTGCAGCATCAACTGATATGTTACTTTGTTTGGAAAACTAGCTCTAGGTATAATATTGATGTGATGACTTATACTCCTGATAGGTAGCAACGAACAAGGTATTTTGTCCACTACTATATCAGCAAACTCTCCCAGCAACTCCTGGATTTCTTCTGGTAAATCATCTATTGTTGTACTGGTCAAAACAATTTTGGGCTTCTTGACCACAATAAATTGTGTGTCTTCCTTCTTCTTAACCTCATTAAGAAGTTCCTTCCCACTCATGAGAAGTACAGTGTTTCTCATCTCTGTTTTCACCTCTTTATCCTTAAACAGTAGCAACATGTGATTCCTACCATTTTTCTCCAGGGTGTGTGTGTTCTTTCTCCCATCATGAACTACGTTTCTGTCATATTTCCATTGTCTACCTAGCAATAGATGAAAAACACCCATGGGAATGACATCACATAATATTTCATCTTTGTATCCTCCTATTTTAAATTCAACTAAACATTGTTTAGTGACATTTACCTGATGTCGTTTTTGTAGCCACGAAAATCTGTATGGGATTGGATGTACAACAATATCAAGCTCCAACTTTTCTACCATCTCTGCAGATACGATATTGTTTGTGCTACCGTTGTCCACTATGACTTTGCATACTCTATCCTTAGTTTTGCAAGTAGTCCTAAACAGACTGTTTCTTTGGGCTGGGTTCTCTGCCTCCTTCTTTGGCATCAAGAGAACTTTCCTCATCATCAAAATCTTCCACCCTCACCATCTTCTGCCTCAACATTTCATCCTTGAGCTTTGGCAATGTGAGTTTCACCACCATCTTTCTTCTTATCTGGACACTCATAGGATTTATGTCTGATTTTTCCACAAACAAATCATTTCACTTCACCTCCTCTACCTCTTCCTCTTCCTCTCGCTCGAGGAAAAGTATTTCTATCAGCATATTTCCTTCTCTGTGAGCTTCCTCCCCTCTCAGGTTGACTTTGAGGTTTCTTCTCCTCTTCTTTAGGTCTCTGAATCCTGTCTTGGGCAATTATCTTGCCTCTGCTTTGACTTCTGCCTCATCCTCTTTGACCTTGCTTCCATCTCAGCTTCACTTTAGCTTTCAAATCCATCTGATAAGCATCTTCCACAGTCTAAATGGTCATCATGCTCATCTCATCTTGAATGTCATATCGCAGACCATTCATGTACCTAGCAAATTTTTCATTATCGCTTTCCTGATGACCTTCTATGATGTTTATCGTGTAGAATTCTTCAGTGTATTCCTTCATTGACATCAACTTTTGTCTCAAATTATGCATCCTCTGAAACAGAGTGATTTGATAATCACTAGGTATAAATTTGGCTTTCATATTTGCAACCATTCTATCCCAACTTTTGATTTTTTGCTTTCCCTTGTAGTGTCTGTCAGCTTGCAGTTCATCCCACCATAGTGTTGCATGCACTTTAAGTCTAGTAATGACATGTTTGACTTTCTTGTCTTCCTCGACATTCTCATAGTCGAAGTATTTGTCTAGAGCTCTCATCTAGTCTAGAAGCTCTTCAACATCCAAGTTGCCTTCATACACTGGAATGTCCATTTTCGCCTATCCTTGCAACAGCCCTGAATAGGAGTTCTTTCACAGCATCTTCGACTGCAACTTCTTCTCCTTCATTTCCAGCTTCATTTTCACTTTCAGCCTCGCTAATATCCCCATTGTCAACTGTGTGCCTTTGTGTTGTCTCCATAGCATCAAGCCTAGCACGTAACTCACACATTTCTCTTTCCACTACTGGATTAGGTATTTGCCTGTCTCTTCTTCTCAGCGACATGGCTGTAAAATTTTCTCCCTTCTCTCTTCTACAGAAATCAAAGAATTTTTTCTAGGCTCTAATACCAAAATGACGTAGACCCCTGACCCTCTGGCTGTGATCCACACAAGATCATTCTAAATTCTCCTCGAGCTGAAGCGGATCCCTCATATCCCTATTGGAACCTCACGAATCCGATCCACAGGTCCTTCATGAAAACCCACCCTACACAACTTAACACCAGGCATGATCCTTACATCTCCATGCAACCACAATCGGGCCTTAGCACAAGCACCTTTCACAACTCGTGAGTTCGTGAGTAGATGACCCTCGACTCCTCTTTCTACAAACCTTCGATACCCGAGATGTGATATGGGTATGGCTCCCTCCTCACTAGTGCCTGCTACATATAACTATAGGCTAGGCTAAACACTAGCACTACTCGCAACTCGCGACTTCACAAGTTGGAGTGTTGAGCCCTCATGCTCCTCCTTTGCAAATCCTCAAAACACGATAAGTCAACAATGGGTTGACTCCTTCCCAGACAACGTGTGTCCACCACCTGTCACCCGCTTCCACATTTCTCTGGGTGCTTGTTGCTATGCCACCTGTCAACCACACGACCCCCACCTAACGGATGTGTTACGTGTTCGTACGAGCCCTCGATGCTCGACACTTCATGATTTCGCAGTCAAAAAGAAATTCTTTCAACCCCCGATACATGAGACCTCATGAAGGTTCTGATCCAATAGTTCTTCCATGGCTTGGATCCAATGGACTGGATCTCCTTCCCTACTCCTCTTAACTCAGGACTTCGAAAAACTAAGAATTTGGTCTACCCTCCAAACTCACAAGCCCCGAATTCATGAAATGATCCAACGACATGGATTGAAACAAGATCAACAACTCATATTGAACCATGATCAATGGTTCGCGTTGATTCTTGATATTAGGGTGGTGATTTTGTCCAACTCCTAACCGCCTTACATCTCCACTAGATCCTACAGTACTCGCGATTTTGTGAGCTCTCCACAGAGAATTCTGATCGACCGAGTCACTCCTCAATGGCTTTTGCCCAAAGACTGAGTGTTCTCCCTCCTGAACTAAACTTCTATGTGGTGTTTTCGATCTCTGTCTCCCTTTGAACACTTCAAAGTTGTTATCCCTCCTGATCTTTCACTTGCAAACTCAAGCCTCCCAAAAGATCCCTGCTCTCACTCCTTGCGGCAAACTTTCAAATAACCTCGGGTTATTTGAGTCTTCGACCATGTGCACTCTTTGCAATAGTAGTCCTTCAACTTTCCCCTTGGTTGATAAGTTCTAAGACTTCCACCAGCCTGCGCACACCTTGCACAGATCTGTGCTTCTCCTGCACTTCTGCTAGTATGAGAACAATGATATCTCTCCTGAGCTTTCTGAGATAAAACTCAGACCCTCGTCAACGTACACCTTGCGGACATTCATTGTACTCCTTGCAGGAATCCTCAGAGAGAGCAACAATTGAAACTCATTCTACTTCTCTTTATGACTTCATACATTCAACATGAAATCATACATACGACACAACATTGATATAAATGCATAATAGAGAAACAAAACAATTGTAAACATATCATTTAACAAATGTAAAAAGTAAGCACCGTAACACCATGAAAATTGAGTCAATGTTTCATATATTAACTCAAGTGCTCCTGTACATGGGTTCTTCTCTACAACTCTCTACTACAGCTCTACAACTTATGAATTTTGAATGATAATAATGTTCCTGTTACAATGATACAAGGGTGAGGGTGTCTATATTCGTTTTCCCTCCTAGGCTTCCAAATTGTCTAATCTATTAAATCAAATCTACCTACTTTCATTAAACAAACTTAAATGCCTATTACATTCGACGGATGAGAGAAATCACTCAAGATCTATTCACAACTCCAAGATATAAATGTAAGTACACTTTCCCTAGATATTACATTAATATCCTCTCATTAATTTTTCAAAACATTTCAAAATGTGCATTGGTGCTTTTCCAGCTGTCTTTCACCTTTATGCTTGCTTGGCTGGTTGCGTATGATGCTCCTACATCACCCTGTTGAATGTCATAAAGATCCCACACTTCGGAAGACACCAGGAAGTCAAGGCATGTGTCAAGTTGCTACTATCATGTTACCATGGTGACTACTTATGTCTAGACCATTGCATTACAGATGACCCAACCCTAATCCATAGGATCACAGGATTGAGTATGCAAGGACCCGACCCGTAGGAATTTTATCCAGGAAAAACCACAGATCATGCACTCACACAGAAGATCAAGGATACATATGGTGGCATTGAGAAGGGAACATGAAGCTACAAGGTATATTCCATCCAGATTGGCGCAGTGCACCTAGCATGTCAACTGATAGATGGAAAGTTAGTAAGGAAGAACCAACCTACGTAGGTCACCGGCTTTAGCGTTGACCTCGCAAGGAAGTGCATGGAAGGCCTATAGATGAACTGGGAAAAGTACCTTGTTAGCCAGTTGGAACTAGATTTTCGAGAAGCACAGGATCAGGGTTATGAATTTCATTTTAACTGGCTCTTGGTCCTCATTGCATTTGTTTCTTGGGAGATGCTAGAAGGAGCGACCTTCCCAGACAGTGATTTTTTTGAACCTCTTGTTGTGAAGTTCGCTACCCTGTGGTATTCAACTGATATGAACAAACAGTGGCAGTTGAATGTTGTGTTTTATACGTACTACCTCTAGCTAATGCAATCCATTGAAACCAAGCCTCACATGAATCCGAACACCTTACAAAGGTTCTGACCCCTGATCAAGTTCAGCACAGATCGGCACTTCATCTACATTACAGCGCGAGAAGATGAACATAAAGAGCAACTCCAGTCATATTATAAGCTTACATAAGAAGACCTTGAGGACATCACTAAGGAATGGTCCGGTCACCTCCTTATCCCTGCCAACCCCATAGAGATATCTGATCTTGACAGACCAGAGGACACTCATAAAGAACAGAATCCACCCACAACCAGCAGACAAAATAAGACTGAGGAGGTCCAAAACTTAAGTAGCACCTTAGGAAAGACTCCTTCAGTATCACCTGACCGTGGGGGTGATGATGAAGTATAAGCTAAACAGAAGCCCAGCGAAGTAACTCCACCCAAAGATGAGGTTGATCCCTTGAAGAAGAGGAAGGTTTCCCCCCTGAAACCTTCTTCCCGAAAGAAATAAAAAGCCACACTAGTAAATTTGGGTCAAATTCTAATGGTTTGTTCGATGCAATTTCCACTTTATATTTTTGGGAGAACAAAAAATGGTGGACCCCCTCAAACGTCATTTCACATGACGTCGCTTTTCCGATGACATAGATATCATATTTATTGTGATGTTTCATGTGGACACGTGTCATCTCATATTTGACTGTCCAATACCCAGATTTGACGTCACTCTTGCCACCTCAAATACGTCACTCTTGCCACCTCCAAGACATCGCTCTTGCCACCTTCCAGACATCGCTCTTTCCACGTATTGGAGGTAGCAAGACCAACGTCTTGGAGGTGGAAAGACAGACATCTTGGAAGTGGCAAGAGTGACATCTGGGAGGTGGAAAGAGTGACATCTTGGAGGTGGAAAGAGCGACGTTAAGAGGTATCAGCTCTGGCATGGTTTCTATGGGAGAGACACTCTTGGAGGTGGCAAGACCAACGTCTTGGAGGTGGAAAGAGAGACGTCCTAGAGGTGGCAAGAGTGATGTCCTCGAGGTAGAAAGAGATACATCTTGGAGGTGGCAAGAGAGACGTGACGAGGTATTAGCTCCGACATGGTTTCTATGGGAGTGACAATCCAAGACGTCGCAATAGTGACTTTGTTGTAGGTGTTTAAAAAAAAAATACAATATCAATACTGAGAGGGACAGGTACATTAACCTTTGCTAAGATACTAACCGTATCAATATTTAAATCTATATGATCGTTCTTGGGCAAGGTTGGTTGAGGTGGAGGACTAACTTCCAATGGTAAAGGGGGTCTTGTCTACTGAGGTTTAGGATCACTAGGATATGTCTCGGGTGTGATATCACACAAACTCACAATTGTTGAGCTAAATTCCAAAATATCAAGTGCAATCATGTGTAACTTAGAGCGAAGGCCCCTGTCACCTCACCAACCCTCTTTCACTTCAAGCCAGCTTTCCTCTGACTGAAGGGGGTTTCCCTCGATTAATATTGAGAGGACTTAGGGAAAGGAATATCAATGTGGAGAGTGAAGTCTGAGAAAAATGTGTTTGGGTAGCTTTATACTATTGAATAAAGTACTTGGAGGTCTCAAGATCACTGTCTTTTCATTGGGCATATGGAGTTAATGTAGCACTTCAATGGAGACCATGGGAAAATTAAGACTTGAAAGTCTATCATAATATTATCACCTCATAAGCATAGGTCAACCTCTTAGGAGAGAAAACCCTATAGTTTATCCCCTCATAAACACTAGGTGTCGTCATATCCCTTCAATAGATACTAGCACAAGATCAAGACAACTATGTTTTAAACCCTAGGGGGATGGCCACTTATAACCCCTAGAACTAAACCCTAGCCAAGAAAATCCTTAAGGGGATATCCACTCCTAAGCATTAAGGAAAACCTTGAATGCTTCAATGAGTTAAGATGGATAAAACAAGGGAAGGGGATGATCACTCTCAATCCTTCCTTAGGGTTTCAAGATGGTTCAAGGAGACAAATTTAACATGCAACTATTACTCTAATA
>ML787381.1:75660-86862 GCA_009831015.1 Picea engelmannii
GACATGGTTAGACTAGACACATGCCTTGATAGTATGGGAGGTTTTCAAGACTCAAGGATGTATGATGTCATACAGAAACATTTTGAAAAAAAATCAATGTTGGCCCCATTCATAGGTCACCATTGTCCATCATGTACTCTAGCCCTAGTACAATGTCTTTTAATAGTTGTTTCCTTTAAAATTTGACTGATCAGAAAATCAAAATGACACAAGGATGAGAGGAGATGATATATAGAGTGGGTCTATGAGTAATCATTGAGTATACAGGAAAATATCTCTTCCATGCCATACACAACACAAGGGAAAATGTTTCCTTTCTCTACTCAACAATCCCTCAAGCATCTCCTTCCTTTTTAGTGCCCTCATGTAGGTAGAAATAGTCCAATCCATTGATTTCTTTATGGGAAACCTAGTGGAGTATTGCCTTAGCTCTTAAATAATTAATAAGAATTTATTTCATGGGCATGGGGTTAAAGGTTTTCTAATTTCCCTTGCCTCTATGCTTATCTACAACCATCTATCTCTCTTCCAAGGTTTTCTATTCTGTCATTGTTGCATTAGTTTTGGTCATTTCTAAATTTGAATTATTGAGTAACTAAGGGGAATATAGTGTGGGGGTTATGTGAATAATGGTGATAATGATCACAAGAGAATTTCAAAGATGTGTCATTGGGAATAAGTGGACATATGTTGGTGAGAACAATGTCATCAGCTCATCATCTTCACTCACAGATTATTCAGAGGACGATGTCATCAACTCATCATTTTTATGATTGTTGTCATCCACCCACCACAAATGTCATCTTGCATCGACCCTGCATAGTGAGCAGTGAATGGGGACAACATTGAAATTTCTTCAAATTGTTAATGTATGCATCGAAATTTGACATGGTTAGACTAGAAACATGGCTTGACGGTATGGGAGGGTTTCAATACTCAAGGATGTATGATGTCCCCACATAATCTTTGAGATCATCCAGATTTGCAACATTCATCATGTTGCACCTCTCATTGTCATCATTCGGAATTCCCTCCTATAGAATCATTGTCGTAACTATCTTGAAATTTTTCATGGAACTTCAAATACACCCATCAAAAATTTCTTCCACCAACCCCGCACACTGAATAATGAATGGGGCCAATGTTGAAATGTTTTCAATCTATGCTTGTATGCATCAAAATTTGACATGGTTAAACTAGATAGTTGCCTTGAAGGTATGGGAGGGTTTTGATACTTAAGGATGTTTGATGTCCCCGTATAATATTTGAGATCATCCATGTTGGCATCAACTTTCAATATAATGGATGTCTCATAGTGAGCATAGTGAATGGGGCCTACCTTGAAGATGAAAGATCATAGTGAAATTTCTTCCACTGACCCCACATAGTGAGCAGTGAATGGGGCCAACGTTGAAATTTCTTCAAACTCTGCATGTATGCATAAAAATTTGACATGGTTAGACTAGACACATGCTTTGACGGTATGGGAGGGTTTCAAGACTCAAGAAATATGTCTGATGTCCCGGCCACATAATCTTTGAGATTATCCATGTTCACGACAAAGTTCATAATGCGACATCTCATATTTTTCAAATTTTGTTGTTTCCATCCATAGAATATTTGTTAGAACTCTCTTGAAATGTTATGGAACTTCCAATTCAACCACCAAAATTGTCATGCACCAACCCCGCATAATGAGTAGTGAATGGGGCCAATGTTGAAATTTCTTCAATATGTTCTTGTATGCATCCAAATTTGACATGATTAGACTAGACACATGCCTTGACGGTATGGGAGGGTTTCAAAACTCAAGGCTATCATCCATGTTTGCAACTATGTTCATAATGGGGCATCTCATATTTGTCAAATGTTGTTGTTTCCATCCATAGAATCTTTGTTGGAACTCTCTTGAAATGTCATGGAACTTCTAATTCAACCACCACAAATGTCATGCATCGACCCCGCATATTGAGCACTAGTGAATGGGGCAGACGTTGAAATTTCTTCAATATGTGTCTATATGCATTGAAATTTGACATGGTTAGACTAGACACATGCCTTGATGGTATGGGAGGGTTTCAAGACTCAAGGCTATATGATTTCTCAACCACATAATCTTTGAGATCATCCATGTTTGCAACAATGTTCATAATGGGCGTTTCATTGTCAAATGTCGTTGTTTCCATTTGTAGAATATTTTTTGGAACTCTGTTGAAATGGCATGGAACTTCCAATTCAACCACCAAAAATGTCATGCACCGACCCCACATAGTGAGTAGTGAATGGGGCCAACATTGAAATTTCTTCAATATGTGTCTGTATGCATCGCAATTTGACATGGTTAGACTAGACACATGCCTTGATGGTATGGGAGGGTTTCAAGACTCAAGGATGTATGATTTTATACAGAAACATTTTGAAAACATTTCAATGTTGGCCCCATTCATAGGTCACCGTTGCCCTTCATGTACTCTATCCCTAGTACAATGTCTTTTAATAGTTGCTTCCTTTAAAATTTGACTGATTAGAAAATTAAAACAAAATGAGAAGAGCCCTAGTACAATGTATTTTAATAATTTTATCTAGCTGAGAAGACTCGCAAACCCTTTTTGAAGTGTCATTATTATAGAAAACTTGTCACAACATCCATAAAATGCAACATATTTATATATTTTATAACATCGCAATTCCTACGATCATTGACCAAATCAAAGTTGACTTGGTCAAAATACTAGGTGACCATTTGAGGGGGGAAACCTAGTTTCCACAACATCACAATTGTGACAACTATCTTCACAAACATGGAAAGAGAGATGAATATGTCACAAACATGGCAAGAGAGATGATAACGTGGCAAGAGAGATGACAATGTGGCAAGAGATACATCAACATGTCAATAGCGACGTTATCGGGCAATATGGAAAACAAAAATTAAAATTTCCTCTATTTTTCGATAGTATGGCCAGTTTTGTCCATAACACCGCAAATAGAATGTGGAAATTTTTACAATATATACTAGTGATTGGGGCCACATATATTCCATTGATGCCCACTTTATGCGCTCGGTACTTTACTAAATTGGATTTCAACTGTTGTAGCATGGTTCGAGCTCTAATCTGATGTTCTTTGAATTGTTGCACTTGTCCTGACCTTGCATCGGCTATCTTTGCATACTCTTTCATCCATAGTGAATCATTTTCGGCATGCATCTTGACTACGTTGCTCAGGTTGATGAAATTATCAGGGGTGCTGAACTCGGTGAACTTGGCATATTTCATCGCTCTGTCGATTATGCTTTGGTGTTTCTTTCGGGTTCCTCGGTGAGATCACAGAGCAAGATTTGTTCAGTAATTGGGGAATCATTCCTAAAATCAGGGTTGAGATAGTTTAGTGATCAAGTAATATGATATAAGGTACCAATAAATAGAATAGACCGATGCATACCTATGTATATCATTAGTATTGATTGTTTAATACTTATGTGATCCCATTTGCTCCTTTGAATGACCTACGATGTCTGTATTCACACCATCACTCCTCTTTAGTTTAAAAAAGTTACGTCAGCGCGCCATAGCATGGCCAATCAAGTACAATGGATATGAGCATCGGAACCATCATAGTAGCCGCTCGATCTTTGGGGGGTGGTAAAAGATGCCAGAGTCGAGTGTGCATGTGTATACTCCCAGAAGGTCGGATACCATAATAAGGAAGTCATTAAATGCCTCCAGAATATGTATCACCAAGTGTGTCAACTATCATTCATCAATAATGGAATTTGGGGAGTTTAAATAGATTGGAATGATCGTACTGTACATCCCCTACAACTTTGATCAACAACATTTTATGCATTCTGGATTGCATCCGTCGAGTAGCTGCGATGCATTAAGTATTCAAGACATCCTACAGCGAGGCATGAATGTTATTTTGGCACACTCTGGTTTGCTCCTTTGTTTCACTATAAATTCTAGGATTTTTGTGGGTAATTCTATGTATAAGTCGAGTTTATACCTATGTAACGTTGGTCTTGCGATTTTATTCAGGTGAAACTTCGTCTAGTGGTCCTTTACCATATGCAAACATCCAAGCCACTACGTTGTTGAATTATGGGATCCCCTTTAAATAAGGGATGGGGTTTGTGAGGTAGTCAAAGTATCAGGTCTGAGCCCCAACGTGCCTGGGACTCTTTCCTATTGGCTTCCAATGTTCTTGAAGCTTTGACAGGAGGTACAGACCTTTTCTCTGAGAGGGTGTCAGTGCCTCTAGCAGAGGTTGGAGTGGAGAGAAGTATGACTGCAAGAGGTATCCTAGAGGTTGTGCCCCCACCAAAGTGGACACCACGAAGGAGGGGGAGGCCTAGGAAGGATACAAGAAAAAAGGGAGGAAGACCGCCTCTCAGCTGAGCTAAGTGTACATATCGTCGTTGAGGGGTCTACGATGCTTACTAACTGGTCAGAGCCTGTGGGGACTACTAGTAAAGGAAGTGGGGGACAAAAGGGAAGGGAAAAATCATTGGGTTCTCACTTCAAGAGTTCCATCCAGTAGTTAGAGAAGGCCCAACTTGTCATAGCTTAAATCTACCAAGAAAATAGAGAGTTGTGGAGCTAGTTGGAGGCCAAGGACCGGGAGGTATCGGTGTCACAGGGTCGTGGAGGAAGCATAGTTTGGCTCCAAAGACAACTTTGAGAAGCTCAAGATACAATTGTGCAGTTGCATGAGGCGCAGAGGATGACAGCAAAAGAGGAAAAGGAAACATTACAAGGTGCGATAAATAGTCTGGGATAGGGTCTACGCGTAGGAGTTACATAATAGGCGGGCCCTTGATTTGCATTCCCCGAAGTGACGCTTAACATTTCATCTCTTTTTTCGTAAGGGTTTTATACTCTCACTATGACCGAGTTGGTCAGTGAAGACACCGATGGTATCTATTTGTATGTGACCCAAGTTTGGTGGGAAATTTTAATTATATGAAAAATTTGAAGCGTCTTGAATGTATCCCGTTATCTTTTGCATGTAAATTAACCATATTCTTTTTGCACAAATTATGGGATTTTACCATTGTTATTATTGCATTGTAAGTTTGTTGATATTTTCCCTTTAAAACTTCCAATATTGATTGACACTGACATGGCATTATTAACCCATGGTTATTTAAAATATTTAAACATACAATTTAGCATTCGGCTGGTGGGTAAGGATTGCACTTGAGGACTTTAGTCACGTCGAAAGAACTAAAGGAAATAGATATTGTGACTACCTATACTTGGATGGCGTCGGGGATCGGCATTGAAATGTAAAATTAATGTGTATTTTACTTTGTGAATTATCATTTTGTAACACCCCGATGTTAAAATCGCATCAGGTGCCGGCGGTCGGCGATACCACTCCTCTCCTTGCGCAATTCTTATTTTTCATTTTTCTACCGAAGCCAGACGGATTGGTCTTTGGTGACATTCCTACCAAAGTTCATTCACAAGAATACTTTTTCCTGCCAACGTCGATGAAGATCGGCACTCAGCTATTTTAAAATTCTCAAATGATTTTCGTCACCTTTAACCTTTACCGATGTCGAACTCCTAAGTGTGTTGGGGAAAGCTTTAGTTTTCTGATTCCTTAAGTAGTTTTTAAGTACCCTTTAATGGTTAAGATGATTATTTGTTTCATGTTCAAGCAAACTTTAAAAAATTTAAAGTTTTAAACATAAAATATCAGCGTAGGTATCAGTTTCATACTGAAGGCAAAACAGATAGTATGAAGGATCAAGTGGTACCCAAAAAGTAAAAAATGGACATAGACTTTTTAGGGTGTGTTGAGTGCTCAACAGGCCTGACAGTCCATTATGGATTTCTTTTAATTCCATTGAATTATTTCTCTTTGTTTCTTTTTCATTCTTGGATTTGTTCATTAAGGTATTTAAGTACCAATGATTTCTTACGATTGAGTTCCAAACTTCAGATCCTCTTGACTTCAGATATATTTTCATTCTTTCCCTCCATGAAGAGTAGTATGTTCCATCAAATAAGGGAGCTTCATTGGTGGAGAGAGCCATTTGTTCATCAATTTCTTCATAATCTACCTTCTAGTGTTTAAACTGTGATGAAGGCACCTTCTCTAATACCAATTGTTGAAACACACATTGAAACTAAGAGGGGGGGCTGAATCAGTGTCTGGAAATTTTGGCTACTTTTAACACTTTCATAGATCAACTAAAGTAACTGAATAAGATATATACAGTTCAATTAATTATTCATAAATATGTATAACAAAAATTGTATGAAGTAGATAAAATATTATTGTTTTATTTATTTAACTTGAATGAATACAAATAAAATCAATCCTTTAATATCTTCAACTTCAATTGAATATGAGAGATCCAACTCTCTGATACAAGACCTAGCTTGTAGTTCTCATATCCAACTAATAAATGAGGAATACAACCCTCATAACAATATCCAACTTGTTGATCTCATATCCAAATGAGATGTGAGGAATCCAATCCTCATGACAAGACTCAGCTTGTAAACAAGCACCAACCTAATAGAATGAACTTTCATTATATATATATATATACATATCCACCAAGACATTTTGTCTCATCTCTAGACTCTTCTTCAATTGATATTTTTTGAATCACTTTTAATAACCCATGTCTTATTAACTTCTTTATTTTTTATTTGTATGGATCTATATTGGATTATCCATTTACCCTTTTTATCTGGACAATTTCTTCACAGTTTCTTCTTTTGTGCATGGATGTTAATGAAACAATATCAACCTTATACAATATAGGATGAGTGTATCAAGCTCATGCAATATATTACTCAATATTATCTTTCTACTGATATTCAATTCACCTTCATAACATTATGTCCAATATTGAAAATGCTTGGCATTCAAGTCACCTTCACAACATTATGTCCAATATTGACAATGTTTGTCATTCAAGTCACCTTCATAACATTATGTTCAATATTGACAATGTTTGCGATTCAAGTCACCTTCATAAAAATATGTCCAATATTTAAAATGTTTCTCAAACCAGTCAATAAATGATACTTCACCTATTTATCAAGGTTGACATCAATGACAACCAAATTGTCAACAAAGACCCCCTACAATATTTGGAAAGGAAGACTAGCAAATGTGAAGCATTTCAGAGTGTTTGGAAGAAAATTCTATATCAAGAGAGAAGATGGAAAGATTGGAAAATTTGACTCTCGAGTTGATAAAGGTATATTGCCTGGGTACTCAAGAAAAATAAAAGCATACAAATGTTTCAATTTAAGACTTAATAGAATAGCAGAAAGAATCAATGTGATGATTGATGAGATAGAGGAACGAAAGATAAAAGAAAGAAGAAAATATGTAGTGGAACAGTATCATGAAGAATATTTGAAAGAAGAAGAAGAAGTATATGAAGAATTAAATAAAGATGAAGAGCATCCAGAAGCAAAGAAAGAAAAGAAATATCTTCGGGTACCTCCAAAGACACCTAGAAAACGAGTGCAGAAAAATCATCCTTCAGAACGGATCATTGGAAATAAAGATGCAGGAGTTGAAACTCAAAGAAGAATATGTTCACCGGAACAAAAAAACCTAGCATTGTTATCCACAATTGAGCCAAGCATTTTTTAAGAAGCCAGCAAGGATGAATAATGGATCAAAGCTATGGATGAAGAGTTAGATCATATAGAAAAGAATGACACTTGGGAACTAGTTCTAAGGCCGAAGAAAAAGAATGTGATCAGTACAAAGTGGGTCTTCAAAAACAAATTGAACAAGGATGGATAGGTTACCAAGAAAAAATCAATATTGGTATGTAAAGGATATGCTTAATTTGAAGGTATATATTTTGAAGAGACATTTTCCCTAGTTTCCAGAATGGAAGAAATCAGGTTAATTCTAGCTTATGCATGTTCCAAAAATATCAAAGTGTATCAGATAGATGTAAAGTCAGCCTTCCTAAATGGATAGTTATAAGAAGAAGTATACATCAAGTAGCCAGAAGGATTTCAACTGTCAGAAAAGGAAAACTATCTCTGCAGGTTGAAGAAGGCACTATATGGTCTCAAACAAGCCCCCAGAGCATGGTATTCAAGATTGGATAGATACTTACAGTAGAAAGGGTTGAGAAAAGTAAATGCAAGCAATAATATCTACATAAAGGTAAATTAAGATAGCATCATGTTAATTGAAGTTTATGTTGATGATATTATTTTTGGAAGTGATGATGACAAGATGAGTAAGAAATTTTCCAAAGACATGGAGAATGAGTTCGAGATGTCATTACTTGGAGAGTTGTATTTATTTTGGGGACTACAGATATGTCAGAGAAAAAAATGTATATTCATCTCTCAGACCAAGTACATTAGAGAAATGTTAAAAAGGTTTGGAATGGAAGATTGAAAACTAGTCAGTACTCCTATGCAGACCAGTTGCAAGTTAAGTAAGGATGATGATTCTAAAGATATAGACCAGAGACTGTAAAGATCGATGATTAACAACTTACTCTATGTAACATCTTCAAGTCTAGATTTGATGCAAGAAGTTGGAAAGGTTGCAAGGTTTCAAGTAATACCAAAGGAATCACATGTTATGGTGGTGAAGAGGATATTCATATATATAAAAGGTATATAAGAGTTTGGATTATGGTATCCAAAAGGGAATGATTTACTTCTTGTTGCCTACATAGATGTAGATTGGGCAGGTAGCATTGATGATAGAAAAAGTACAAGTGGAGAATTTTTCTACTTTGGTGAGTGTTTGGTATCATGGTTAAGAAAGAAACAATCATCAGTATCTTTGTCTACAGCAGAAGCAGAGTATATTTCAGCAACAACATGTTGTACTCATGTTCTATGGATGAAACTAACTTTCAAGGATATACAGCTTGAATATGATGATCACATTCCAATATTTTGTGATAACGCCAGTGCCATAAGTATCTCAAAGAATCCAGTGATGCACTCCAAGGAGAAACACATTCTGATCAAGTTTCACTTTCTACGAGAATAGGTTGCAAAGAAGAACATCAAGGTCGAGTATGTTGGGACAAAATAGCATATTGTAGATATCTTCACCAAACCCCTTCCAAGGGAGGCTTTTGAATATCTTCAATATAAACTTGGAGTAGTTTCTGCCCCATAGTGATTTTTGAATGTTTTTCATATATTTCGTGGATTTAAACGAGGAAGCACCATGAAGAGAAACCATAAGCTTGTATATAGGGGGAGTAGCCCCGAGGAGGAATACCCTTTTCCATTGATGCCAAAGGGGGAGAGAAAGAACATATGCATGGAAATGAAGAGAAAGAACATATGCATAGAGACAAGGGGAATGATGGTCATAGGGAGAGAAATGATCACAGGGGGAGCATGTGTAGGAGAATGAGTTTTCTCATGCCATCAATGCCAAAGGGGGAGATTGTTGGACAGTTGGTTGTCATTGATGTTAATGAGTAGTGGATTGATTTCAAATCATGTGATGGGTGTATTTGGAGAAGTATCCAAAGTGGTCCCCTTATGGTGTATCTCTAAGCATGGACCTCACGGGAAGATTCTTTGAAAAATTCTACAAGAAACCCCTATGTATGGTTAAGGATCTCATAGTTGATCATGGGATTAGGTCATGAAGGATAGAGTAAATGAAGGTAACTCACTCATGGATGGATATTCCTCATCATGAAATTTCTGATGATAGGAGGTACACCACGTAGTTCCTCACGGTTGAGGAGGTATGGCCTTGTGCAGTTAGAAGCCCTGAAGAATGGTCAAGAAGCCCCTAGTTTGTTACAAGTGTTTAATGAAAGGGTAAAGTGGTTGTAACAAGAAACCCCTAAAATAAGGAGAGAGGTTACTAATCAAAAGTATAAATACACCTCAATAAGTTTCTCATATTACACATAAAAAAATTCACACACATCTCTATTTATTATATATCTTGTGAAGAAATTTTGATCTATTGGTGAAATCTAAGGTTGAGTCTAAGGTAGCAAGTCTGAAGTTGCAAAGGAATGTTGAAAATGGAAGTAGAGTTGCAGAAAAAGTGAGTAACCCTATTTTTTGAGGTATCCACAAGTTATATGTCAAAAGAGTGTGGATGTACATGGGCTGCAGTGGAGAAAATAGCGGATATCCGCAGGTAGTAGAAGAGGAAGTCACAGATCTGTGAAAATATCATGAAATATTGGGAAATTATTGTTCTAGGTCCTTGAAATCAAAAGATAAATTCCAGGTCAACATTTTAGTGTATCAGGTCAGCTACAGAAGTACCATTATGTTTTTCTACTTGTTTTGAAGGTAATGTTTGGTATGGTGTATGCTTGAGGAATATTTGGCATGTTTGGTATTGGAACATGGTTATAGTACAACTTGCCTACATCGTTTAGTGAGGAGAACTCTTGTATCTAGTTTAGTCTATTGTATGTGATGGTTGTTCATGGTTGATGGATACCCTTGTTGTATGGTGGCATGAGGGACATGCATTGGTTATTTGAGGGACTTCATTGGTGATATGGTATAGGTATATACATGTTGATAGCATATGGTACAGGTTCTTCATATGTTTGATTCTTTAATATTTGGTACATGATTTGATATATGATTGGCTACTCATTATTGATGTTATGGTCTCTACACTTGGAATATTGCTTGGTACATGATTGATGGACATGTTCGTATATAGTTGATGCATGGTATGGTACAGGTTTACAGTGATAGTTTGGCAGTGACAAGTTGACTATGACAGTGTAGTGGCAGTTAGTCTACACTTATACTTCAGGGTGGTAGGACGGGGAAAGGACAAGTGGTTGTAGCCACCTTCCGGTTGGTGTCAAAGAACTTAGGGAGTCATATCCTCCTTCTAGTAGGAGCCAGAGAATTCATGGATTTGTAGCTTCCTTCAGGTTGGAGCCTAAGAATAGGGGGGTGTAGCCTCCTTCCATTTGCAACTGGAAAATTGGGAATTTGGTACTTCCAATGAATGTATTCTTTTGAAATATAATAAAAGCATTACGTGGTTTTCTCCCATTTGGGTTTCCACGTAAATTTTGGTGTACTTTGCATTTGATGTGATATTGCTTATGATTATACTATTGATGATATATATTGAATTCTAAAGATAAATTGTTGAACATTGTTGAAGAATATACATAGTGGTTAAAAGTAATAAAAGTGCTCATATTGATCCTCCCCCCCCCCCCCCCCC
>ML787381.1:89137-99139 GCA_009831015.1 Picea engelmannii
CGAGAATGGGTCATTCTCGCACCCTAGGATATAAGCAACTTGTGAACTCTCTTCAAAAATATGTTTTCTGGGAAGAGATGAATGTCACTTTTCTCAGGAGAAAGTTCTTATTAGGAGCCTGAGTTCACCATCATCAATACACCATCAAAATGACCAAAATCATGGGTAACAGAATGCCCCCCAAAGTTTGAGGCCAGAATCAATGACACCTGAAATACTTTGTAAATTGTGTGTGTGTGTATGTCGGAAACCAGGAGCGCACCTAATCGGAAATCTACGAAACAACTAAGCATCTGCAGAATCTCATACTAGTTCTGAGGTAGGCATTCGCATACTCAGATCATAGATGGATAACATTATAAGCATAGTTCATGGCCACCAATCATACACTGTGGATCCATGCCGTCAAAATATAGGATAGCCACCAAAAATACACCATGGATCTATGCAGGAAAATTCAAATTGAGACGACATAGCCATGAGACATACAAAGTGGATCTATGTGTCGTAAATTATACATATTCCATCACAACCTAGACAAAGAGATGAGATCCAGGGTCTTCAATCGTCGCCCAAAAAGTACAAATCTAACCATGTGATTACATGTGTTGAAGTCGAACATGGTAGAAGCCACTTGATTACCAGTCAATGATGAAACCATTAACAAGTGCGAGGGAAATGACCATTAATGTCAATGACTCCCAAGGTACACTAGTACAATCCACTGAATGTGAATGAATGAGTTGAGGTTGAACATCTAATGGAATCTTTCGATCAGGGGTCAATGATGTAAACCCACTGTCAAAAGAGAGGAAACCTTCCATTGAGGCATGCAAGTTCCAAGGTACCAAATAATTTCTAAGTCTTGTTTCCGGATAATGAGCTGAAGTTGACAGAACAAAACTCATCACAAGAGGGCCTTGATGTATCCCCCATCAATGACATGAAATAAGTAACAGATTTTGAAGGTGAAACAGAGTATGATATAAGTTCGACTGGACAAAGGGAATGCCGACATGGAGAGAATGGATAACGGCAGATGGCCGACTCAATAGAGGTTCCAGATGAACTTCTCTTGAACATATGAATGACACGACCAATGATTTGGCAGCATTAACTCAGAGATGACGTAGGGTATGAACTTGTAGCAAATCAAATGAGAGACAAATGGATTTCCCAAACCGGCTTCAAATGATGAATAGGGGGGTGTCATGTTCAAGAGTGACACTTACTACCAATTAATATGAATACTAGAATACATCCCTTTCCCAAATTTTCCCCCACCATTTCTGGCGAGTACCTCTTTATTTTTACGCAAGCTTGAGGAGGATAGCATATGCTTGTTGATATAAGCTCATCCTTCGGATAAGTCCTTCAAAGTATGTTTAATGAACCCTAGGAAGGAGTGGTTCGGTCCCATTATGGGTATATCGATGTTTGTTTAACGAGTCCAAAGATAGAAAAATCGAAGGTTTTTCATGATTATAGAGTCTGGAAAAACACTTAAAAGAGAACTCTCCCAATTCCTTTTTCGTAAAATAGTCTGATGAGACCGAAAAAGAGATAAATTATCGCCCAACAGATGCTTTCTTCAAATACTTTAACGAGCATAAAAATAGCAAGGTCGCTCAGCAATCTTTTCATGTTTATAGAGTCTGAAAAGAGATTAAAGGAGACTCCAGGGGGGTTCCTTTTTGTATAACCTTGTTGAGCCCGAAAAAGTGATAAAAGTGTGCTTGATCACATTCTCATGTATTTTTGAGCGTGAGAATGGAAAAAGACCAAGCTCGAGGTTCTGTACAAAAACCATAAAAAACAACCAAAACATGCGATGAAGAAGAAAAAATATCTACATCCCTGTGCATGAACATCAAGGTCATTACGTCTGCAAAAGTCGCACTCAAAAGGGCATTAGGCATTAGGTTTTAATAAATAAACAATTATAAAATCCAATAACAAATGGTAAAAGTAAATATAAAGGGGTAAAAGTTCTTTTTACCATAATCATTTTAACTTTACCAATATTTGAGCCCAAAACCCCTCTTTTGCCCTTGAATTTTGGTGCTTGATTGTGGGAGCTACGAGCATCCATTCGACGAACTGTCTCTGGAATTAAGGTAAGCTCCTTGTTCTCTATCTTTTCATGGTTTGATTTTTCATTTTCATTGGCAAAAAACATAGTTTTGAGTTTATTTTGGGGGTTAAAGTTGCGCTCAACCATTCTCGCAGGCCAGCCACACAGGACCTATGAGAATGCCTCATTCTCACAGGTGACCCCAAAGGCACCTGTGAGAACCTCACATTGTGCCTAAAGGGCACCTGCAAGAACCGCAAAGTGGAAAAAAAAATTAAAGTTTTGCTCAATGAAAAGGTACCAAGTGTTGAATAGAGTTATTAACTTTCTTCTTATGCTTCTTATGCAAGTATTTGGCCATCACCATGGTTATGGAATGGCATGAAAGAGACCATGAAGATGATGAAGCCATTGCCTAAAATCATCCAGCCACCATTGCTGCTTTACGAGACTGTGGTCTTCTGAAATTCTTTTGTATCCCGGGTATGAGGGCCCAAGTCAGGTTATCAGAGTACCTTGTGCATATGTGGGATCTCGACCAGCAAGTATTCCATGTAGGGGTCCACACATTGTCCTTGGATATCTAGGACATTTACTTCTTGACAGGACTGTCATGGCATGGGTACCACGTGAGCCTGACTGGTAGCACAGGTGGTGGACTACCCATGAGTGAGTATTGTCGCTTGCACTGTGTTCCAGAGGCAGAGAGGAGCAAAGGGAAAGTAGCCATTTGGGGAGTGCGGGATTTGACCCTCCGCACTATTTTGTTCACCATTGCTCGTATGGCTAGGAGCACTACTCCTCACATGTCTCTCCAGAGCTACTTTCAATATGCCATAGAGTGTACTGAGCCTTGGGTTTTTAACTGGGTAGATGCAATGCTTCGTAGCATGAAGAGGCAGTTGACCAAATGTAGGCGAGGTGACCTGAAGCAATTCAGGTACGGGTCTTTATTAGTGTCCTTCTTCCTTGAGAGGGTTCCCTTGTTGAGGCTGTAGGTCAAGTGGGACTTACTGGCTGCAACGGATCCAAGAATGTTGAGGTGGTGTCAGCTCATGGCTCGACATGTAGCTAGACCAATTATCAAATATAATGATGTTTTCTTCGACTGGTTGCAACCACAGATGCTGATGATCAATGATTATGCTTATGTTGGGTTGGACTTCCAAGGAGATCTAGACTTGGTCCTGCCCGAGGGCGCTCAGTGGGGGGATCTTGGTAATAAGTACACATTTTTCTTTTTAAATGTTTTTGTGAATTTTATCATATGAAAATGTTTTTTATATGTTCATCCAAGGTCTAAATACAAAATTCTTTTTTGATGACACAGACGTGGGGCCTTACCAACCTCCTGGTACTTATCCTATTCAACGACGAGGAGAGGTGTCTCTAGTTCCACGATGGGACACCAAATATTATGAAGCAGTGGAACAAAACCTAGAGGGTTTGACAGCAGACATTCTAAACATGCCCCTTGGAGAGGTTCCATGACGTTATCAACACCATATAGTAGGAGTGTCAGAGTCCATTGGCCGACTACTTCGTAGGGTTGCCCGGGCAGTCATGTGTTACCATGAATGTCATCCATGACGTCACTTTGTAGAAGCTATAAGCTTCAGATTTTGAAATTTTGGTCCTCGGAAAAAACTTTTTTGTAAAAAATCTTTTGATCATTATATATATATACACCTTCTACTGGTTTATCTTATGTTGTGTGAAAATTGATGCGATTGATTTATAAATGACCCAAATGTTTGTCTAATACATAGTTAGCTAATGCATCAGTTAATTTATTTAGACGTCTAGGAATATGTTGATATTCAATATAATCAAAATAACGTTCCAATAGGTGAATTCACAAATACACCTATAACAAAGTAGGACTTTGAATAGTATAGACATTACTTAACTGTAGTACTATGAGCTGCAAATCGAGTCACACAACCAAATGACAGATTCCGAGAGAGATAGCATCAATCAACAATTCGATAACGGTGCTATACTCTATAATATTGTTGGTTGCACGGTCGAGACACACACCTCGTAAGGAGACAAGTTGATCCGTTGGTATTTCTCGATGGTATGTTTCTCCAGGAAGAGGATGGAACGATGATTCCCATCATCCCAAGGGGTTTCTTCCATGACAGACATGATCATCTCATCTGTGGGAAAAATGACATAAAAAGGATCTAGAGATAACTCACCAAGAGAGGGGGTAGAAGGGGTTGTCGATTGAATGGCCCGATAGGTGGATTCGACCGGACTTAACGTCATTTTGTCACCATAATGAAGATGATATCCAAAGTCAAGTACTATCCATGGGTCATCAGACGTAGGAGTTCTATGGATCGAGGTGGAGATCATGTTGATTGAAGCAACGGATGAGCATGGAACATCGGGCGGTGGAATGGAAAAAGTACCCATTAACAAAGAGTCTTTGAGAAGACCTACTCTGACGTTCTCATAACCCGGTGGGGTTTTAGCGATGAACGGTATGTTGCCAATATGGGTATTCGAGTTAAATAAGGCTAATTGGTCGATGGTGACTACCTTCCCATGATGTGGGAAACGTACCACACGAAAAAGGGTCGAAACAACTGCGCACATGGAATCGATCCAACTGTGGCCAAGCAAAATAGTGTAATCAAGAGGAGCGTCAAAGACTTCCACTTCGACTTGGATCATTTTTCCTTCTAACGTGATGGGAAATGAAGGAAGGACACCATAGGGCTTAAAACTAGAGCCATTGAAGGCTTTGAGAGTTTTCTTGGATTCATTCAAAGAGGGAGAGCCCATGGATTTCCAACAAGTAAGAGACATGACACACATCGAGGCACCCTCGTCGATAACAGTTTGACAAATGTTTTTTTCAAAGACAATCACTTGGATTTGGAACGTGAGTTGAGGGGGTAACCTTGGAATGTGATCTTCCAAGTCAAAAATTATTAAATTTGTATTTGTAAGGTCGATTCCACCGATAGCTTTCAACAGTTCCTTTCGTTGTGTGGGACAAATTTAAAGGACTTCGAGGGCTAACATCGCAGAAGGTGCTTGAGCCAAATATTCAACAATGATGTAGTTCTGGGCAACATGAGCATGAGGATTGAAAGCTGATTTCCGAACAACGCCCTTTGGGGGGGGTTGAAGAACTGTGTTAAGGCTTAGTCGTTCGAGATGAAGAGGACCATTGGTAGGTGGAGTCGCAGAAGAAGGTTGTACCAATGAAGGAGGTGGGTCATCAACCTTCTCTTTAGAGGGAGAATAATCTTTGGCTTGAGTGGTGAGTGCAATGTCATTCTGCTTTGAATCGCCAGTACACATCAATACATAGGATGTAGTAGAAGGTGAGGGTTGGTCATGAATGAACAATTGAGCCTGTTGTTGAGACGGGAAGGGTTGGGAAAAAACGGTCGGAGCAGGTGGTTTTGGGGCTCCTTGAAGGAACTTAGTGACCTCGGCTTGTCATGGACAATCCTTCATGTAGTGATCATCACCACGGATAAGACAAGGGTATTGAGGTTTGTGCTTATCCATATCGTCAACAGGTGGAGTTTTGGTTCACTCTGCTTGAGAAGTATTTTTTTCCTCCTTATTCTTACCCATTCCCTTTTTGGATTTGTTTTTACTGGCTAGGATAGATTGAACTACATTTACCTCATAAGTCTTGCCGTGGGAGGGGCAGGAGACAAAGCATTTTGAACATTAGAAGAAGCAGGTTTGGGGTTGGTGCTTGAGGCAAAATGTGGTTGGACATGGAGAGTGCCAATCACACGGTCAGCTGCAGGAGAAGTAGCTGGAATAGTTGAAGTGGCAGAAGTGGAAGGACGAGGTGCGTCAGCTAGTAAGTCATAAAGGGTCCCTGTTTGTGAGTAAAAGAGGTCAAGGTATTGAGCATGACTTATGGCCTTCTCTTCCATGACCACTCCACCCATGGTGATTTCATAACCAATGTCTTTCACAAATGATTTTGTGAACCACTCTGCCAGCAATTGATTGGGGAGATTGAGTTTGATGAGACGTCGTCTCCGTCGCCACTCATGAATGTGATTGGATATATGAGTGGCTTTGTTTTTTTTGAAAGAACTCAAAATCTTGGTCCCCATTTCATAACGGATCGGTAACTGGTAGTGGGTGAGGAAGGCCATAGCTAGGGTGTTGAAGTTAGCGAAGAAACCTCATGATAATTCTATATACCACTTCACAACAGAACCCGTGAGGGTCCATTGAAAAAGATGTAAACGAATAGAGTCATCCATCAGTGAGTTGGATGAGCACCAAAGGTGAAAAGTCATGACGTGATTTTTCGGGTCCTCTCCTGCTTTGTCATCGAATTTAGGGATGTTCGATGGTCCTTTGGATGGTATAGCAGGCCATGGGGAGAGTGACGAATTGGATCATTTAAAATTCTTGACAAGTCCAGGAGATCCAAAGTGGCCAAGAAGGGTAACTATCAATTCACATGCGAGTACTGGTGGGTTTGGGGAGGAAGCCCCATCGACAAACTAGTAGGACCATAAGTAGTCTGCATATAATGTGAAGACCCAGGCAGATTCAGTGGTGGTTGTAGAGGAAAGTAGCTCATGGGATTGTATCCTTGAACAGGGATGTGAGTTTGAGCATTCGAGCCCCAAATAGGATTGGACATACCTGGATATGGTTGGCCTATACTAGGAGGTATAACGGATGCAGCTGGAAGTTGTTGCCCCCCAGTTGATTGAGGAGTATGTTGTATCAGATGATTCCAATACTGCGTCAAAGATGGAGGTATATTTTGTCCATAAGGTGGGGTCAGTGAGGGTTGTCCTCTAATCGGGGGTTGTGTTCCAATTGGGGGTTGTATTCCAATTGGGATTTGCGTTCCAATAGAAATTTTCCCTCCAAGGGGGGGTTGAGTCAAACCTCCTTAGTGAAATTGTCCACCAACAGGAATCTGGTAATTTGGTGTGAATGACGGAATAGTGCCACTAGGATTATGACTACCAATGTAGGACGAGAAAGGCCCTCCAAAAGGGAGTTGAGGAAGTGTCGGAATGAAACTGGGAAGAGAGTGCCCAGAAGAAGAGGTACCACTAGGAGTACCGAATGGGGTTTGCGTAGGAGTGGGAATGGAAGCATTCAACGCATAGTATCCAGAATGTAACGTCAGGGTGACACTGGGCGTGAGCGGTGTGTCGATGGGGGCTTGACTAACTGTGATAATCCCGGTGTGAATACTCGTAGTATCTTTATAATGGACCATTTCTATAGGGATGGTCAAGATGTGGTCAGATCGCGGGGCGTTCGTACTAGGAAAATAATAGGCGATAGTAAATGGTACTATGTCTAGGTTAGAGGTTTCGGAGAGCACAGGTGAGACGGTGATTTCAACCCCTGATCCTGAACCAAAAAGGTCCCATCTAAAAATGCCTGTAGACCAAAAAGGATCTTGTCCCTCTATTCCCGGAAAGGGTCCAATCGGCGATCCAGAAGACACAACAACTAAGTCTCCGGAAGAATTCACTCGCATAATCTATCTCTCAAAATCAGGATGAAGTCGAAAGTCCTCTCAAGTATTGGTAATTCATAAATGTTCTAGAGAGTTGGTCTGTTCCACTTGTGGCATGGTAACGTCTTGGACTTCACACTATTGAGGAGAGCCCTCAGGTGAGCTTGTAGGCAGGGGTTGAGAACCTTCTATATGCTCTGGAGATAAACCATGCATTCTACGTGAATGACGTGGAGGATCTATTCTGAACGATTTACAAACTTACGAATAAAATCTTATGGTCAACTTGGGTAGACAAACAACACACGCTAGTAAACAAAATCTAGGAAACAATACCAAGCAAACAAGACCTTCTAATTCTGAAGTCACTAGTTGGTGATGAAATCCAATGTCGCAACAATGAGATGAGAAGGGGCTGGGCTAGGGTGGAAAAGTTACGTTGATGACCTGCTTAACGGACTTACACCCTGGTGCAAGCTCCCACACATAATTGTGGGTATACCCTCCAAGGAGCCCGAGTGAGTTTGGCCAACGTCAATTCTAGGTACCATGAAGACTTGCCCCTTCACAGTCACCTTGTGTAAGACCCTAGAAAGATATGTCGCTAAGGTTACCACTGACAACAATAAATCCTGGGGGGACAGTCAAGAATCCGATCCACACGCAAGGGTAGGGTATCTAGCCTGAAATCAACTCAAGAGGCTTCCACTCATCATTGTGGGTATACCTCCAAGTGACCCCCGTAATACGTGCAATCTCTACACCGATATCAACAAAGCAGGGTGAGTAACTCTATTAATATCAATGCGACCTCGTGTTTGACCCTTGTGTGAGAAGGGCTTCCCAGGATAAAATGTTGTAAATGGAATTTGACACTCCTTAACACAAGATGTTATTGTGTGTTTTGTGCTTTGGAGAGTGTATCTCTCTACCTATTCCAAAGTGATAGCCTAGCTAAATGTTGGTGTAATAGAGCCCTAGAAAAGAGTTACTAGTTAAATTTTACAATTCTGTAGTGTTATTAAGGGTTGTTGTTACTCAAAGGAAGTGGAGATGAAACTGATGTTACATGAGACTCTGACCCAATCATGCATAGATAGGAATGAAATATATCAATTTTCGTTCAATGAATCCTATGTACGGGAGGGAAAGAGAAGTTTTCCGGACCAATCTTGAACTACGATACACAATTTCCTTTAAAATGCAATTTCAATGAATCACGCAATAACGACAATTCTCTATTGTTTCTTTTTCAATAATTTGAACAATTGATTTTCAATATTTTCAAAGACAAAAATTCTTTTGAAAGAAAAATGTTTTTCACTTTTCAAAAAGGACCTACACCATGATGGTGAAAGTGAGGAAAACCAAAAACTAATGAACAAGAAATAAACAAAAACCCAAACCAATCTTTCAATGGAAACAAAAATGACAAGCAGACAAATCTAGTCTTTTCAATTGCATGAGAAAAGTAATCTTCCAAATAATGAGCAAATGAGAAAGACAAAGAATCCCAACTTTCAAACCGATCATTGGTTCTTAACCAAACAAGCACTCAGATTCTAAAATCAGAGAGTATATCTTTGCCAAGAAAAGTCAAGAGATGAGAGTCGAGAAAAAATGGACAGGAAGAGCCTTTGATTTCCTAAGACTGATCATGCACAAAATTTGAAGACAAGAAAACATCAATCAATGGTCCAAGAAGTTCTTTTCAGGCACCTATACTGATCTGGGCAGCTAAACATGCAAAAATCTTAAATCCAAAATTTTGAAAAGAGGGTTTGCAGGCTATCAGTGCTACACAGTGCGAGAATCAGTCATTCTCATAGGATAGCTTTGAGCAGAGTACGAGAACCTTGCATTGGACCTAAAAGCAAAGTGTGAACTCAAATCATTCTCGCAGGCCACTATGGGGTTCAGTGCGAGAATGTCTGAAACTAGGCAATTTTTTGGAAAAAGACAAAAAAATTGAAGGGGCTTCTGGACCCAGAGGGTCTATCAGGGTGTCCTGAAGACTCAGAGATTGATAGAAATGGAGAAAGGTAAGGCAAGATCAAATGGCCAAGGAAAAACACCAAAAACCACAAATAAAACAGGTTGCATCCCCAGTGGAGTCGCCAATTTTGTTATCGGACTAATCGATAGGTGCGAACACTAACAGATCTCCCTAGATCCACCTGGATCTAAAACAAAACAAGATAGGACATGACTCTTTCCCTAAGTTATGACCATTGAATTAGCTGGTAGGGAGGAACAAGTGACATACCTTTGTATCGCTTCCTAGGGTCTCTGTTGCTCCCACTTCACTCTGGTGCTCTCATGAGGTCAAGACCAAGACAACACAAACCAACCAAAGTGAAGATAGAAAAATATATTCAATTGTCAACTTATGTGTATGATCAAGGAATTACACAATAAAGTAAGAATGACTTTATGGGAAAAA
>ML787381.1:148349-175283 GCA_009831015.1 Picea engelmannii
AAATTGTGTGGATGAGAGAAAGAGCACCAGTGGAGGTGCCTTCTTCCTGGGTGACTCGTTGGTAGCATGGATTAGTAAGAAGTAGGGATCTATTTCCTTATCAACTACAGAAGAAGAGTACATTGTTGTTGCTACCTGCTGCACTTAGATTTTATGGATGATACAAACTCTTGCAGATTTGAAGGTAACTTACACTAATCCCATTCCACTTCACTGTGATAACAACAGTGCCATCAGTCTCTCTAAGAATCCTGTACTTCATTCAAAATCTAAGCACATACCAATAAAATGCCATTTTCTCAAAGAAAAAGTTACAAACAGAATTGTTCAGGTGAATTATATTCCTTCCACGGAACAGATAGCTGACATCTTTACTAAGCCGTTAGAAGCGACCCCTTTTGGATATCTTCGTCAAAAGTTGTTGGTTATAACTTCTTTCGTCTAATCTGTTCACCTGGTCAAGGGGAGTACTTATTGAATATCTGTTGTATTTCTAAGCTGCTCATAGTTGACAGGGAGAGTATGTACTGCAACAGCTCAGGGGGAGCGTGTCTCTTCTTTGACATTGATGTCAAAGAGGGAGAAAGTGTGGTAATTTAAAAGATTCTACAGTGGTATAATTGGATGTTCTTCAAGGGGTTTCCATCAATGCCAAAGGGGGAGATTGTTGGCATGTTTTCAGATAGAGACAGAGTATGTGTGTTTGTCATTGATGGCAAAGATCACGACCAGCAGCACAACGATGATCTCATGGCAATATCAGAAGTTAAACTCCATTTCGGGTATCAAAAGCTAAACTCTATTTCAGAGTTTCGGATACCGAGAGTTGGAGGAGTCAAAAGTCGAGACTCTTCATCACAGGAGTCCCGAAGTTGCGAAATGCGAAACGCCAAAATACCGGACCATTGATTTAACTCCATTTCGGAGTTTCAGATACCGGGAGTTGGAGGAGTTAAGAGTCGAGACTCTTCATCACGGGAGTCCCGAAGTTGCAAAATGCGAAACACCGAAATACTGAACCATTGATCTGACTCCATTTCGAAGTTTCAGATACCGGGAGTTGGAGGAGTCAAGAGTCGAGACTCTTCATCATAGGAGTCCTGAAGTTGCGAAATGCGAAACGTTGAAATACCATACCGTTGATCTGAATCCATTTCAGAGTTTCAGATACCGGGAGTTGGAGGAGTCAAGAGTCGAGACTCTTCATCACAGGAGTCCCAAAGTTGCGAAATTTGAAACGCCGAAATCTCGAAACAGGCCTGATGGAGCCTCAAGATATCTCATCACAAGAATTGTTGAAATCGCGAAATGCCAAAATGCGAAATTGCGACATGTAGTTTTGGAGATTGCGACTTGGAGAGTCGAGATGCCTCGCAACAGGAATTCACGACATGCAAAATCGCAAAATGTTGAAATGCGAAATTGCGACATGGAGTTTCGGAGATCGCAACTTGGAGAGTCGGATGCCTCGCAACAGGAATTCGCGACATGCGAAATCGCGAAATACGAAAGGCATTTTATTTAGGCATGTGGTCACAGCCAGTGGGCATATGGAGTAAGCGCAAGACCCATCATTTATAATCCAATGGTGCAGGTTAATCAAGAATATGATCGAAGGGTTATTGTTTATCCTCATGATTAACTATTCAGTTATGATTCAGTTAGCAGAATGAAATCATGGTTCTTGAACAGTTGGCGATTCAGTTGCCGAGGCGTTTTTTCCCAAGGAGGTTCGAAGTGTAACTAAAGAGGGAAGTGGATAAAAGAAACAAGGCATGATCGTGTGGTGTTGGTTGTTCTGACTCAAAAATGAGTTGAACTATAGAAAGGTAAAATTACATTATGCGCGGTGTGAAGAAAGCTCAGAGATAAGGAACAGAAGCTGAACAGAGGAGAAAAGGTGAAGAGAGAAGAATGTGCACATATCAAAGAGCATGAGAAGGACAGTTAAAGAACATATAGAAAGAGACAACAAGTCAAGCCAAGTATGAACAGAGCAAAAGAATAGTGTAGCAAAGAAGAATTGCAGAACAGTGAAGAAGTGGTAAGAATTGATTTATCTGTGTTGTTGGTTATTCAATCATTTATTTATAATAAGGGTGGTAGGGAGGTGCTAGGGAGGACTGTTGTCCTTAGAGGTTCAAGTGGGTGCTTGAACACAAGGAGTTGTAGCTTCCATCTGGTTGCAGCCAGAAAAACCAGGGTGGCAGGGTGGTGCAAGGAAGAACAAGTGTTCTCTGTTATACAGGTTGGAGCCTATGTAACTGGAAGTTGGTGCTTCCATCCAGTTGGTGTTGGAACACTCAGGGAGTTGGTGCTTTCTTCTAGTGGGTGCTAGAGAAACCAGAGAGTTGGTGCTCTCAAACAAGTTGGAGCTTGTAAAACAGAGGTAGTAGCCTCACATTGAGTTGGTGCTCAATTATAGATAATGTACAGAACTTAAAAGACTACCTATCATTTCGAAGAACAAGAGGTTTTCTCCCTTTATGGTTTTCCTCGTGAAAATATGTCTTTGTGTATATCTTATGTGTGACCAATGCTCATTATTTATGTTGTCCATATGTTGTATAATATTGATGATCACTTGAAGAAAGATTAAGAATGTTTTAATAGACTTAAAATTGTTTAAGCACAATATCAACTAATTCACCCCCCCCCCTCCCCCCTCTCAGTTGTCTTAGTAATTTCAACAAAGTTTATCCTTCCAACATTTGTCTTGTCCCCTTTGTAATGATGAGTAACAAAGACATTGGTTACATTTCAAATTTGTCTCCTAACATTGATGGGTCGTCATGGATTTTGGACATATGTGTCTTGTGTATCATGAAGACTGGTCTGGGCATGGGAACATCTTTGTTATCCAAATTTGACAATTGGTCATCATGTGGGTCAGATATCACTATTACATCTATTGTTATTTCACTTTCATCGTTTTTAGATGTAGATTTCATTGCAAGAATGTTGAGTGTGACCCTCCTTCGCTCGGGACCTAACACCATTCAACATACAGTAGATGAAAGTAACTTCAACTAAGCTATAAAAAACAATCATTAAAATGCATATAAATGAAACATTAAATAATTGAAGTATCATGTAAGTTTCCCTGCATTTGATTCATGACTTATCTGCTCATGATGGAGATGCTACTTTCTCCAGGGGCTTCCCACAATGTACAATATCTTAATCTTGAAAAATGGAGGCAATAATTTATGAATTTCTCAAAAACCATAACTAAAAAGTTGTATATCTCGTAAATACCTTTCCAACGGTATAAAGCATGCACAATATAAACACCCAACTCAAACGTTGCAGTTGTTTTACAAAAAGCAATTTGTTATGTTTCGAAGGAGTTAATACTAACTCCTATGATTTGCCATAGGAGAAGTTAGAATGAACTTCTCTTATTTGAATCAAAGGCCTAGTTGTGAACTTCAATGGGGTGATTTGGGGCTGAGTTATGAAATTCTTTGAGATCAAACTGATGCCTATCTTGGGAAATCCTCTAAGTGATGATGTTGGCGCACCTTCATTTAGGCTTTCCGAGCAAATGGTCATTGTAACTTATGAGCCTAGAATCTATCTCTGTATCACCATCATACAGCGCGCTAAGTTAGATCAAATCATCACATATTGATTTCATCATAAAATGTTTCGACAAGTTTCCATTAGAGTTTGGGTAAAAGGGTATGAGGTTTTCCTAAAATCTTAAAGAGGGTAATTAATTAAAATAATTGAAATGTTTAAAACAAAGGGAGGGTTGAGCCCCCCTTTATGGTGAACACACCTTGGTAAGAAGGGCTGGTGGTGGCCACACCCTTCTCCATTATTAATGTTTCCATACCTAAAAACACAACCCGATAAAAACTTGAAACTTGTACTCATGACCTTAACTGTTGGAGTTCATGGTAGATGCTCCGATCACAGGAACAGTCTTGACCAATGGCTAGATAGCAACAATATTATTGCACGATATTACCACCAGTCGTAATATCGTGCAATAATATTCATGAGTAACAGAACGTTATTACCACCAGTAGTAGCATGAGTATGAGCGGATCTATACCAATATTCATATCCTTGTTGGACGTGTCGACCCAGCTGTGGTTTAAGTAGGTAAAACCAGCAACGATATAGGTAGCATGTGCATCTATTCAAATAAGCACATAAAACGCCAACTATATACATCCACAACCAAATCTAGGGTTTTTCTTCTCAAAATTCGCAGGCGATTTCGTGTGTATTTGCAGGCGATTTCTTCTCAAAATTCGCAGGCGATCTCTGCAATTTCGTGTGTATTTGCACAGACCTGAGATTGGCCCCCTTTTTTGGTGTTGTTTCCAGCGAACCTTAACGTAGTGTATTGGCAGAGTTCCTTCCAAGTCTACCGATAAGATCGTTTCGTTCTGTATTATGTTCGTCCATGACGTCGGCATATTTCATGGTAATATCGCCGACGTCCATCGGAATTGTTGCCATCAGCCTTGTCGAGGCCGTCGGCACAGCTCCCATCAACCTTGTCGATTGGTCGGAGAACTTTCTCTCGTTCGGAGCACTTGCTCTTAACTCTGCCGATGGATCAGAAGAGTTGTCCTCATGTTCGCCGATAGCTTTCGGAGTGTTTATTACCAACTCTGCCGAGGCAATTTTCGCGGGGACGAGAAACCTATAATGTATACTGGTACTAACGCTCTTGGAAGAAAATTTCAAGCCTTCATAACTTGTTCGCACGAAGTCTGATTGAAGTACCGTTTTTTTTTTTTTTGACCGCCATGACGAACGTAGAGATATGCTCCTGGCTATCCATCCAACCAAACAACCACGCCACACAAACATCTTATCTGTGAAATGGCTGGTGAGGCCGGTTTGGTAAAAAACACTAAGCGATTTGTTCTGGCACTTGGGGGCATCGGATTTAGATTATGTAAGTTGCGTTGGAATCACAACACAGGAAATCATAAGACTAGCCTGTTTCAGGTGTGAAAATTTCACTTTGACGGGCACCAAAAAATTACACTCGGAAACGTTTTTTAACGGAAGTTTGGGTCCCGCATTTGCTGCTCTTTCACTTAAAATTGATTCTGCGATTTCCTCTGTCATCTATGATGAATAGGGACTTAGTTCATCTATTGACGTTGTAGTGATTGTGTTTATGGGATGAAGTTCTAAATCCTCCAAAACATCCCAGTGGAATTCGAAGCGCTCGGTACTGTCTAGGCGCTGGGGATCGAGTTTCAACTTTCTTCCGAAGTGTATCTCAGAGCCGGCGCAAGACCAACAGGTGTTATGGTTAACCCATTTGATGCTAGATGACACTTTCACAATCCAAAATCAGTCATAAAATCAAGAAACGCAAACTAATCAAGTTGGGATGATGTGCGCGATGAAAGTTGTCGATGACACCGCAAACTTGATCATGAATGTAATATAGAGAAGGTCAGATATGGTAGGTAATCAGTGACTGGCGTTTTAATTAGGCGTGAAGAGCTTAGTCACCATAAATGTTTAGGAGACTGATCGAAAAGCGTGGCAAGAAGTGTTCGAGTTGGGAGGGGGATGAAATATGCCTCAGAAAGAAGGTGGGTCATGTTGACCTTATCAGCGTCGATGAGAGGTAGAATATCGTTGTAGATGCCCTTAGTGACTACGAGTGGTCCATATATTTCTACTGACGCATTGGGGACACAAGAGGGAAACTTGTCGACAGGTAACGTGTTAGCAAAGAAGAGGTGAACCTCGTCGATAGGTAATGTAACAAGGTGAAAGAGACAGAGCATCGTCGATATGTGATGCGTTGGTGAAATTTGGTGAAAGATATGTGTGCGATGAATATGATCAAGTGACCAATATCAATGAGATGACATTGATCATGCAAACTTCACCAATGATGAAGATGTGTGTCAGTGAGGTTTGGTGGAAGCCCGATAGCGCCCTATCTAAGTTTAAAGAGAGGTAGACGATGTACCGATGAGAAAATCAATGGCTTGTCAATGCAAATATGGAAGAAGGATGTGTGCATTGTTACACTATGTATCAGCGCAGGAAGAGGGGACTCACCAAAGGGTGGATCGTCAAGCATAAGTGATCTAAGGAATAACTGAACATGATGAGGCGGGGAGAGCGAGAGAAAAACTTGAGAATAGCCATCTTCACGGGGGAGAGAGTGGGAAGGTTATGATTGGAAAAATTGAAGGGGGGTCCAATTTCTTGTCTTGGAGAGAGGATAAGACAACAAAATTGGGAGGATTTTGTGCGAGCACAACAAATAGAATAGAATAGAAACAGAGGGGAACTTTTGCAGTGCAACCCTGCCTCTTGCATCTAGGTTGCAAAATTACTACACAATTTTAACTATTAGAAATATGGGCATTTCATCACTGCAGTATTATTCAGACCGAAGTAGAACTCCACAGGAATAAAAAATGAGTGCAGTGGTCCCTCTGGCACCCTTATTTCAGACCTATTCCACTATATTCCTTTCTCCGCACTTATCATAGTGGTACCTTTCAGTTATAATCTTTTTTTTCCATGAATCCACCCACCCTCCCTGGAACCCTTATCTACGACATATTCCATTGGATTCCTCTCTTTGCACTTATTACAGTGGTACCCCTCACCTATAACCCTTTTCTTTTCCATGGACCCAGCCACCCTCCCTCACCGACACTCTTATTTAGGACATATTCCATTGGCCTCCTCTCTTCACACTAATTGCAATGGTACCCATAACCCACCTTTTTGTGGACCCACCAGCCCACTCAAATAGCTCACACCCGAAACGAAGAAGTTGAGAACTAAATAATTTCCTTGCAAAATGACAACATCTAGAACAAGACCGACATCAAGAACATCAATTTTGAAGTTGCTTCCCTCAATTCCAAAGTTGACAGTGATTTGACTCCCACCTTGCTGACATGAAAAATGACTTCACACAGAACAAGCATTGAATGAGACAATTCCATGGCCCTACTTATTCTGACCAACCTTCACACCCCTAAGGCGCTAACTCCTCCCACACCATGGCCTTTCATTTCAACCCCCTTCATCATGAACTTCATCTTCCCAAAGTTGAAGTGAATAAATTTGATGGCTCAAATCCCACGAGCTAGGTCACTCAAATGGAGAATTATTTCTCTTTGCATGGAATTATTAATGATTTGACTAAACTTTGTATCTGTGTCCTTTATTTGCATCTTGAACATTGGCAATGGTGGCAATGGCATAAAAATTCACGTCAAGGGTATATTGCTTGGACCTAGTTTGTCGCAGACCTTTATGAATGCTTTGATACCAACACACATCATTTAGGCTATTTGGCCAAGCTTAAATAGTCTAGTACAGTGGAAGAATATATCGTTTCTTTTGAGGAATTGTCTTTCCAAATAGACGACATGTCCAACACCTTCTTCAAGGAATGATTTATTAGTGGCTTGAAGGATGATATCCAAGCCCATGTCCTAATGGCTCTCCCCCAGACTTGGCTTGAATATACTCATCGTGCGAAGGAAGCACAACAAGTAGTCTCTTCCCAAAACAAAAAGGCATCCTTTATTCCTCGTTCCCGACCCACAAAACTTGCCCCTCCTTACACTCCTCTCAAGGTCCACAAATTAATTAGGGCATAAATATTGGTTGAATGTCAAGTTAAGGATCTTTGATATAACTATGATGAAAAATATTTTATGGGGCATAAGTGTAAGGAGAAAAACATTTTTATGTCCATTTCTAAGGAATTTTTTGAAGAGGATGTCGATGTTTCCCATTCTGAAGATCTACCTCAAGCAGATGATCATACATCACCCTTTGATCCACCCAAAGTTGAATCGCTTATTTCGTTGAATTCCCTCACTAGTATCTATGCTCCCCAAACCCTTAAGTTAATTGGTTACATCAAGCATAGGAAATTCATTATCCTAGTCAATAGTGGCAACACCCATAATTTTATTCATCATTGCATTTCCCAATAGACCATGTGTTATATATGTGCAATCAACAATTTTCTAATCATGATTGCTAATGGAAGTTCCATGAAATGTGGGGGGAATTTTGAAAATGTGTGTCTTCAAATTGGTCAGTACCACCTGAAATCTCATATGTTTTCTATATACATGGGCGGTTTCAACATTGTGTTTGGTTTTGAATGGTTACGCACACTAGGCCCCATCACCATAGATTTTAAGGAATTAACCATGAAATTACAATAGGATGGACAACAATATCAGTTCCAAGGCATCACAACAAGCTCCCTAGAGATCACCAGTTCCCACCGAATGGAAAAACCACTCAAAAAGGTCATTCTTTCATTATTTCACAACTTTGTACCATTCAAGAAGTTGATACCCCCTCACCTACTATTCATCCCGACATCCAGTCTCTCTTGCCCAAACACCAATTTATTTTTTACAATCCCCAAGGATATCCCCCTTTCTATGGAGCCCATGATCATTCCATTCCCCTTGTCCCTAGTAGTCATCCTCCCAATTTTTACCTTTACCGTCACCATTTGTCCAAAAAAATGAAATTGAGAAAATTGTTCGTGAATTGGTAGTGGTGGGTGTTATCCATCATAGTACCATCCCTTATTCTTCTCATGTCATTATGGTACTCAAGAAAGAAGGCACATGGTGCATGTGTTCTAATTTTCATCCCCTCAACAAAATTGCCATCAAAGATAAATTCCCCATTCTTGTCATTGATGACATTCTGGATGAATTTGGTGGCGCTTAGTACTTTACCAAACTTGATATATGTTTAAGCATAGAGGGGCTTCCGCAATGAAACATATTAGATATCATTTTTGGGGATTAACTAAATAGAGTAAGTCATTAATCTATGACCCATATCCATGAGTATTAGTCACAACTAACCAATAATTCTCATGATTTCAATAGTCCACTTAGCACTCATTGCATCGGGTGATGCTCACAGGGGTGAAGAAGTGGGATTGAAACCATCGAAATGAATCACATAGCATCAATCATCACTTCTGGGGATTTCACTCAGTAACCAGGACTTCCCAGGTGGTCACCCATCCCAAGATGCCTATGGCTCAAGCGCACTTAACTGTGGAGTTTTGGACAGTTGTGACTAATACTCATGGATATGGGTCATATATTAATGACTTACTCTACGCAATTAATCCCAAAAAATGATATCTAATATGTTGCACTGCAGAATCCCCTCTATGCTTAAATAATAAGAGTGAAGGGAGATCTAACTGGATAGTTCATAAGGCACTATACTTGCTAAGGTTTTGCAAATGGGGTAGCAAGCTAAGTGGGCTTGATTGTGGGGAAAATTCCACAGTTAAGTGTGTTTGAACTAGAGGTGTCTTGGGATGGGTGACCACCTAGGAAGTCTTGGTTACTGGGTGCAAGCCCCGAAGTGATGATTGATGTTATGTGATTCATTTCGTTGGTTTCAATCCCACTTCTTCACCATTGTGATCATCACCCAATGCAATGAGTGCTAATTGGACTATTGAAATCATGAGAATTATTGGTCAGTTGTGACTAATACTAATTGATATGGGTCATAGATTAATGACTTAATCTACGCAGTTAATCCAAAAAAATGATATCTAATTTGATCTATGTTCTCGCTACCACTAGATATGTATGAAAGAGGCCAATATTCCCAAAATTTCCTTTTGAACTCATGAGGTCCATTATGATTTCTTGGTCATTCCCTTTGGCCTATGTAATACACCTTCCACCTTTCAAAGTCTCATGAATCATGTCTTTTATCCTTTCCTTCACCATTGTGTCTTGGTTTTCTTCGATGATATACTCATCTATAGTAAAACTTGGCAATCCCATCTGACCCATGTGGATCAAGTCTTACACTTATTGTCTCAACACAAACTCTTTCTCAAACAGTATAAATGTGCTTTTGGAGCTTCTGAATTCAATTACCTAGGCCATATTGTTGGAAAGGATGGTGTCCATCGGAATCCTAAGAAAATAGAAATCTATGAAGGATTGGCCTTGTCCTAAAACTCTTAAAAGTTTGAGAGGTTTCCTAGGTTTCGTGTGTTATTATCGCAAGTTTATTTAAAATTATGGAAAAAAAAGTTTCTCCCCTCACTTCCCTCCTTAAAAAGAATGATTTCAATTGGACTCTAGTAGATGATCAATCCTTCCAAGCCTTGAAAGAGGCTATCTGCACGACTCTTTTTTTGGAATTTCCCAACTTCACCAAGACTTTTGTTATATAATGTGATGCTTCTGGGTAAGGCATTGGAGCATTTCTCATGCAAGATGAAAAACCTTTGGCTTTCACTAGAAAACAATTATCTGAGAGACACTTGGGAAAATATACATATGAAAAGGAAATGTTGGCTATTCTACATGCAGTGGATCTCTCACACCCTTACTTGCTTGGAAAGTGATTCCAAATTAAAACAGATCATCGCAGCCTCAAATATTTCTTGGAACAACGAATTTCATCCCCAAAGCAACAGAAGTGGTTGACCAAAATGTTTCGTTATGATTATGAGATCATTTACAAGAAAGGAAGAGAAAATCTGGTTGTTTATGCCATTTCACGGAAATATGAAGAAGAAGGGTCCCTCTTCTCACTTTCCTTCATCGTATCTGATTGGTTAAAGGAAATTCACCAAGAATGGTTCCAAGATCCAAAATTATCTCTCCTAATCCAAAAATTGCGACAATATCCTCAAGCATATTTGGGATACTCTTGGCACAATGCGGAGCTTCTCTATAATGTTCATTTGTATTTAAGAAAACAGTCCCATCTTAAATCCATTGTGCTCTCTGAACTTATGCTTCACCCAATAGCAGGACATTAAGGTTTCCATAAAACATATGAAAGGATCAAACATTCTTTTTTGGGGGAAGGCATGAAACATGACATCCGTACTTTTGTGGTTGAATGTGATACTTTTCAACACAATAAGGTAGAAACAATCAAAATTCCAGACACACTCCAACCTTTCCCTATTCCACCTTCTATATGGATGGATATTTCTATGGAATTCATTGTCGGATTACCCAAATCTAGCAATAAATCCATCATCATGGTTTTTGTCAATCACCTTTCGAAATATGTTCATTTCTGTGCTCTCCAACACCCGTTCACAGCATCCACCATGGCTCAAATTTTCATGAATAATATCTTCAATCTTCATGAAATTCCCCACTCTATTGTCTCCGACCATGATCCAAATTTCACTAGAAACTTTTGGAAAGAATTTTTCAAGCTCCAAGGAACCGAATTGCATCTTATCTTAGCCTATCATCCCCAGAAAGATCGTAAAACTAAATTTGTCATCAAGTGCTTGGAAATATATTTTTGGTGTTTCATGTCTAACCAAAAACCTCAATTGGCTAAGTGGTTACCACTCGTTGAATGGTTGATATGGATTTATGAGAAGAACGAAATGAATAAAAGATTGAATACAATAACATAGAGATACTTAAAATGACAAAAGATATCCAGTGAACAACAACTTCTATTAAATAAATAAAATAGGATGACACTGTAAAACTGCAGAAATGAAAACAACTTGCTCGAATGGTTGTATCTATCTCTGAGAAGAGATGTGGCTGCTACGTGCATATGTCTGAGAAAAATTATTACAATGAGGCTCCAGAGGAATTTTTAACATACTCATGAATGCCAAAACCCTAGACATCCAAACCTATCCCTAGGAGATGAAACACCAAAATTTATGTGGGCCTCGATGGGTAAGTTGGTACCTCAACTTCTTGTGGTCGTAACTTTTGCATACGACCTTCGTTTTAGGCGCGTGATAGCCTGTTGGAAATGTATTTTTGATAACTACACATTATGCCATCAACTTTTAACTCTATCTACAGTTTGGTTGTGGCAAGCCAAAAAAACATTGTTTAGGGCCCCAAAACAACCCTGGAAGTACAGAAAGATGTATTGATATGAAAAATTCTAAAATAAGCCAGTTGAAATAGGTGGGTGGCCACCAATATCCACCTGGAAGCTATGTAGGGCTTCAGACAGCCCCAGAAGTGTAGAACCCACAATTACAAAGAATTACAGAAAAACGTGTTGAACTAAAAACAGCCAAGATGAGTCAGTTGGAATAGGTGGGTGGCCACCAATATCCACCTGGATTAGTCCTCCCCCATTAGGAAGAAATGGTCTCCATTGCATTAATTTCCCCCATCAAGTGAGGAAATTTCTGTTGAATTTTTTCCCGGATGAGCCACTTGCCTTGGTGCAGGAGTTGCCTTGCCTTGACAACCCAATAAAGCTAGATCCTTTGTTGGTTAATGCCCTTGACTTGTGTGTCCACTATATGATATGTGGATGATTTTTCCATGCATTCAAGGTTGAGCTATGTTGGTGTCAATTGTTCTTCGATCCTCAAGGTATCCAATAATGGTAGAAAATATGGTTGGAGGACATCCACATTGAACACTGGGTGCAAGCCAAGGAAGGAGGGAGTGTTGAGATCAAAATCATTGTCACCCACAGCCTTGGTGATAGTGTAAGGCCCATAGCGAAGTGGAAGGAGATTTCGATGGGGCCCAGTAAGGTGTTCTTTCTGCAAATGTAACCAGACCTTGTCTCCCACCTGAAACTTGTGTGGTACTCGGTGTTCATCATGGCGTTGCTTGTACTTAGCATTGGATTTCTGCAAAATATCGTGGACCTGTTAGCGGATGTGTTGAATCCTCTCAATGAATCTAGTGGATTTGTCATCCTCGGGCTGAAAATGGGAATATTATGTTTGTTTCGTTGCAAGAGGTAGTGCAACATCAATGGGACCCAAGGGTTGGAATCTCATATCCACCTAAAATAGGCTATGGTCGGTGGAGCTATGGATATCCATGTTGTAGTTCTGTTGAACATAGGAAAAAATCTCATCCCATGTATGTGGATGCTTAGATTCATACATGTGAAGGACATGCACAGTCATCTGATTGATGACCTTTGTTTGGCCATAAGTTTGAGGGTGGAAAGCAGTGGATTTAGTGAGTTTGGTGTCCAGTAGTGACTAGAGACTCGACCAAAATGTGTTGAGGAATCTATTGTCCAAATTGGATATGATGGTCTGTGGTATCCCAAAATGGACCCACACTCATTCGAAGAAGATCTTGGCAGTATCTTCTGTTGTGATGCTCTTCTTAAAGGCTGTGAGAATGGTGATGAGTAAACTATATACCTTAATTTCCCTCAATTAAATTATCGACCAAGGTAAGTAAACTTATAGTTGTGACACAGTATGAGTCAAGGCAGAAAGGATAACTAACTGCTTATGAGGTCTAGAAAGTGACTCGTCTAGGCAATAGAGTGGTTTACCCTAAGGATCAACATTCTATTTTCAATCTACAATTCTATTTTGAAAAGAGATTCTAAATAAACCAGTCTCTGTAAAGACAGTGAGATTTACTTTAAATTTGCAAAGTAATCTATAACGATAATCAATGACCTCATTAGTCTAAGTAAACAACTCTTTAGAAGCAGTCTATAACTATGAACAGGGAGGTTATTACTCTAAGAAGGAAATTTTTGAATAAGCAGGTAATCCTTGAATAAACATAAGCCATCTTTCAAAATCACTTCTTCATAATGAACTCTATTCTTAAAGAATCTTCTTAAAAACTCACAATTAATCTTTCCCTACAAAAAATAAACCACGTCATTATACTAATCTCAGTGGATAAAAGTAAACAACATCATGATGATATTCAAATGTAATGGTTATGTATACGATGGTGAATTATATCATGATGGCACCTTAACATTACTGATAATTCAAGCGGAATCAATTCAATATTAATTTCTACAGAGATATGAAAATCACAAACAACGAAGTCTATGGAAAGCTTTGCCATTACGAAAATATCAATACATGTTCTTATAATCAATATAGTCTACAAACATTGTGCGAAAGAGATTTGAAATCGGCTCTTATCCTATCACACTAATGTTGGAAATATTCTACACATAGTTAATAATTTATACAGACCTACAGGAAGTAATTGAAAATCATAACTTAATGAATCATAGGTGGTTGTTATAGACACTGCCTAAATGACCAATCTGCAAAGTAACCTACAATTTATAAAATGAAGAAAGAAGGAATGTATATAATTGCACAGTTAGATGACTATGAGCATATACACGTTAGTAAAACACAACCTGCATAAGAGATGTTAGATGTCATAGTATGGACAATTAACTATTTAGGTATAGACAACTACAAGTAACCTATAAGTCATATAGAAAACATGATTTCAGCAAGCAACCTGCACACAACATTTATATGCACAAATATGAAGATACAACAAATAAACAAGACACACAAACCATTGGTGCGCCCCCCAGGTAGTCGTGGTACTACTCCAGTTCAATAGACAATCACGATCAACGCATTAGCTTATATTAACAGCAGAAAACGATTTTACAAAGGAAAATTCAAAACAGTGATTATGTCATTATGTGCCCTTGGTCTTAGAAAGTGTTCCAGTATTTATAGAGTTTTTAGACATAGCTGAGAGGTCGACCACTGAAAGGGTTGACGCTCTCTTTCAATAGAAAATTATTAAAACTTGATAACAGATAGTATCTTCTTAATAGCTCATGCTCTCAAAATAGAGGTTGAACACAATTGTTCAAACCAAAGTAATGAGTTCCATAGCTGGAGGGCTTGAACAGGTACAAAACCCATGCTTCATATTCGCCAGGAAGAGTCTATCGATATACCAACCCACAATTGCACTGTGCTCCGAAGGCCAGATCAAGGATCGGATTGAGGGCCAGATCGAGGGTCGGATCACGGGTTGTATCACGGGCCAAATCAAGGGTTGGATTGTGTTTTCGACCTATTTCAAACAAACGACAAGTGTTAATAGATTGCACTCGCTCAATTAAATATAAACCATCATAAAATCATCAAAAATAAGGACTACACATACCTTATGTTGATCCATATCAAATCGATCGAAGAAACCTAATAATACCTTCAAAAAGAGCTAATAAAAGTATAAACTGTATAATCTCCATATGCAAAAAGATATTTAGAGAAGGAAAAATTAGGAAAAACATGGAGTCAACATTCCTCCCAAGCTTGAGGTTTTGCAGGTCCCTCTGCAACGAAAAATGGATCGCCAAAACATAGTTATATGTGCGAGGGAGGAGGTATATTAATCTTCAAGGGATTCTCCCTCATGTCCTGGAGACTTATGCTTAGGCCTCTTTCGATTCTTTAACTGCATTCTTAGACTATGATTGGTAGTAGTCATTTGATCAACTAAACGTTGTAGAGAATTTACCTTTGCTTGTAGGACAACATTGTCATGGTGTAAATGACGATCCAGGGTTTCATGCTCTGCAAGAAATTGGATCAGCTGGGCATTTTCTTTTTTCAACTGTTCAATGGTGGGGGACTGATCAGATTGTTTGATAGGAGAATTATTAAGCTTCGCAAAGGATGTAGAAGGCATGTCACACTTGATTGAAGGTTTAGGAACTTGGGAAGAAGGTGTAACAGTGGCCTTTTGAGAAATAATAGGTGTGATAGGTTCATACTTGGCTTCTTTAATAGGCTCGGGTTCTTCTTTAAGATTCTTGTGAGGGATCTCATGATCAGAGGACAATTGAATAAGATCTGAGCTAATTGGAGGCTTTTCATTGGACTTTCCAATCATATTTCAAGTTCTCCTATGAAATAATTTACCTTTGAATATGTTATCACCTCACCTCCTTGTAGGAATTGGAGAGAAATCATGGTGGAAAGATTCATGTAGTTTCTTATGTTTGGAATCAGTAGGAGGTGTAGATATATGAGGGTTAGCAATAGGCTTCTCGGATTTCGTATCAAATTAGGGAAGAGGTTTAATTGGAGGGTTTGGATCTTTATGAGAACAAGGGTTAGATGGAGTAGTAGTCCTAGGATCAATCGACTTCTTTCTCGTTTTAACTGTTAAATGGGGGTTCGAAAACTGATAGAGGAAGTCTACCCAGGTTTTACCTTGTTTCTTTAATTCTGAGATAACCAGTAGTTTGATGAGGCCATGATGAAATAGGTTGTGGTGAGGGTTTGTCACATTTTTTCAAACCTGGGAGGACATCTTCTCAAGAAGTTTTAGAAAATAAAATGGAAAATTCAAAGGTTTTCCAAACTGAAAATGGGCCAAGAGGCGAAAATGGCATGCTTTGAAGACAGATTACTTACCCTTGCAGGTAATGAGTATGGTGATAATGATCATAGGATTAATCAATTCATCCTTAATCCACCCCTTTGAATATCCTTTATCCTTGGAGACATTTTTATATTCTGGCTTAAACACCTGATTGTAACTCTGTCGTGGAAGTTGATGTTTCTTGAACCATCGGTCCCCATTTGGTGGGAGTTTCGTGGCCATGGAAATGGACTCTTCGGAGACTAGGAAAACTAGTGACCCTATGCGAGAAAAAATTCCATCAAATTCGAGGGAAAATGAAGGGAAATGTCATCATCGTTCCCCTGCAGACTGGCTAGGAATTACCCCTAAGCCGTGCAGATAAATACTTCTCGACAAGATTCAAACTCTGGGATGGAAAAAATATCAACATATGATGAAGGTTCGTGATGACTCATCATGGTTGCAGAGAAATAGATAAGCAAGAGGAAAAATGGGTAAAGGATGAGCAATACAAAACATGGTGCTTTGTCTCAATGCAAACAATATAGGAGTGTCGAATCGTGGGTGTATTTGGCACATATGACAACCACACGTGGTAATGATTGCACAGGTTTTAAAATTTGAACGATTTTGTACTTTGAGGTTAAATCAAACCGCATAACATATTTCATCAATGTCCAAGTCGAAGACTTGGACATTATGATCATAGAATGAAATCATAAATTTAAATTTTCCCTTTTAACAAGTGTAAAATATAGATATAACATATTTAGTAATCTTAATTCATCACTTGACAGATACAATCGAACTCCATTAATCATACCTGATTTGAAGCATTAAAATCACATTCGTAGTTGCAATATTTCATACAGTACCTTATCCGACACTCCATCCATGACTCCATCCAGCACTCCCTCTGGCACTTCATCCAGCACTCCATCTAGTGAAGATTATACAAAAGTCAGTAGTAGGCCTGAAATTGCTAGAGTCACTGAATTATAAGGCTCCTATTCACCATGGTGGATGAAAGGATTATGGCAATTGAAGTATACATGTTTTTATTGAAATATAACTGCAGCGGAGAATGCTTGATCAAAGAGGTGTTAGTTGCTTAGCCGAGTTCCAATCTCTGTAATGGAGAAGGCAGTTTATGACTGGACATAAAATAATTGTTGAGTTATGAACAACCCCCTCTCTCTTGGAATAAACAACCTATCAAATTCTTTGATTATTTCTCCCTTTTATTGGCCATAACCATAGATCCAGAAACCAAAATTGTGATGTATTAACAATATTGTTATCTACACATGAACAAAGCAGTTATGAGATTACTAAAAATAACATATAATTGATCATCTTTTATTATCATGATATGCAACAATTGATGACATATGCAACTTGATAACTTTGTAAAAGAGTGGTTTCATGGTATATATTTCATGGAATAAATCATATAATCTTTCCTCATAGACTTTTGAAATGAATGAACAACGTTTAACCCTTCCCCCCACGCCTAAGCATTGTAACACTCCTCAATCAAACATATAGGAAACCAATCAATTCTTCCAATATCCTAAGTTTTATGGATTCCAAGTGTATAGGTAAATTTCACATGTTAGTCTACCAAAATAGTTAAGAACAAGGCCCCACCTATAAGACAAAACATCTTACATATAGTTAGGAAGACTTGGAAAAGAGGGTCTTAAGATCATCTTCATGTTAGCCCCCAATGGCAAGTGAATGGAGTTATTTTACCGATACTTAATCATGCATACTTCCTTTCAGTCATACCCACAAGTAGTGCCATACATCAAGACAAGTTTTAAACCAAAGGCTTAGCATTTTTATTTATTATTAACATCCTCTCCAGGTAGAGTGCCCCGCTGCTAGCAAGCCTATTCAGTACCCCGGTGAGTTTACCTAGTCATACCATAGGCCAGTACCTCCTGCCAGCAGACATGTTCAGTATCCCGACGGGTTAGCCTCTTACACCCTTTTTATAGCAGAGACTAGTCCTTACCCTCACCTTTAAGATTTGTTTATAAATGTTTTTTTTTTTCAAGAAGATGGGGAGGCAACTCTCCAAACCTTTTCATGGCATGGTATGGTATTTAATTTGGAGGATGTTTTTTTTTTCTTTCTATATATTACTTTTACGGATTGTCCTGATGTAAGGGGAACTTAAGTGAGTGTAACCAATACGAAGATATGACATAATTGAGAATTTTAATGTGCAGTGGATGGAACCAATTGAAAATAGAAAAAATACATATGTAACCCCTAATCATCTTCTTCCATTGAAATTAAATTGATGTGACCATGGCTTAACTGCCAAGTCAACCTCCTTGCTACTCTTTTATAAAAATACTGTACTCACCCACTCATAGACTTGGATGGATTGTATTAGTATCCTCTAGGTTTGATGAGATCAATGTCACTTTTTAGTATATTTTCTAGTGGTTAAGGGATATAAGAAATTGTTTATAAGAGATTCTCTGAAAGTCTAGTTTGAAAAGAAGATAGAATTATGGTCAAAGAACTAAAAATGACTAACTAAACAAGCAATTTTTAATCATGATAAAAGTACTCATTACTCAGTTGGTACTTAATAAGATGATGAATTAATAACAAGTTATTTTGAAGTAAAATTCTCCCCTTTTTCTTATCTTCCTTGAAAGCGTCCATTTGTAAATGAATACTTGCAAAGTTTCTAAAACTGCCTATCAAAAACCACACTCTAAATATTTACATATGTACAATAGAAATCATCATATTTCAAGAATGGGGATAAGGAGAAGAAACTTCCCCATCCACCAAGGCCAGTGCCTTTTCGGCTGACATGACTTGTATAAAGTCTTCTTTTGAAACAGGCTTATGATAATGTTTAAGTCTATGCCCATTTACTACAAAACAATCGGTTCATCGTCAATTGTTTTTATTTTTACATCCCCATGATCAAACATGGTAACCACTTCATAAGGACCTAACCATAGAGTGGCAAGTTTGACTTTAAAGGTTTTAAACCTTGAATCAAATAATAGAGCCCAATCTCGAGGTTGAAGTTGCTTCTTTTTAATGAATTTATCATGCAATTTGCTTCGCTGGTTTTGAACTAAGATTGTCCTTTGGATAGCATCCTGTCTAATTTCATCTAATTTGTTCAATTGTAGGACTCGTTGTTTTTGTTCCTTATCTAAATCTAATCCCAATTGTGCATTAATATGAAGGGTCCTTACTTGGAATTCAATAGGTAAGAGTACTTTTTTTTCGTAAACCAATTCGTATGGGGTATGTCCAGTAGTGTTTCTCCATGTGGTACGATATGCCCATAAAACCTCTAGAAGTCTATCAACCCAATATCTATGGTGTAGTTGGACAGTTTTGATCAAGATAGTTTCCATTACTTTGTTTGTTGATTCCACGTGTCCATTAGCTTGTCAGTGGTATGGAGAGGACTTACAATGTTTTATCCCATATTTTTATGTTAATTTCTTCATCAACTTAGAAGTAAATTGTGTACCTTGGTCCGTGAAAATCTCACGAGGAACACCAAAGTGGGTAAAAATATCTTCATAAATAAACTCGACAACGGATTTTTCAGTAGCCCCAAACAAGGCTTTTGCCCCTACCCATTTAGTGACATAATCTATGCAAACAAGAATACAGTTCTTCTTTCGAGACATGGGGGAAATTGGTCCTACAAAATCAAGGGTCCATTTCTCAAAAGGTTTGATCATAACCTGGGTATGTAAAGGAATTTCACCAGTTGATGTGGGTTTTCCTATCCTTTGAAAATTATCGCAACTTCTTACATATTTAGTAGCATCCTTAAAAATGCTAGGCCAATAGTAACCTGAATGTAAAACCTTGTATGATGTATGTTTATCGGAAAAATTTCCACCACATGGTCCATCATGACAACTTCATAGGATTTATTCTATCTCATCTTCTCGGACACATCTACGAATGACCAAATCTGGTCCAGTATGGAAAAGGTCATGACCAACCCATGAGTAGTTAGCACTTTGTGTTATAATTCGACGTTTTTCATGAGGCAACAAATGAGCTGGTAATTTCCTAGTGGCTAAGTAGTTTTCCATATCTTCAAACCAAGGAATGTTTATGGAGATGGATAAAAGATGATCATCTGGAAAACTATCATCAACAGGAAACCTGTCACCTTCATGATTAATGTGAAAGAGAAAATCAGATACTAATTTCTCTTTTCTTGGTCAATCAAGGACAGTGATATTGAACTCTTGTAATAAAAGGAGCCACCTAGTTACTCGGCCATTGGTAATCGATTTTTTCATGAGAAATCTAATGGAAGGGTGATTTGTATGTACAAATACCTCATATCCTATGATATAATGGAGAAACTTGTTGATGGCATGGACGACTTCTAAGAATTCTTTCTCGGTGACTGTATAGTTTATCTCAGCAGGAGTCAAATTCTTACTTACAAAGTAAATGGCATCGGATTTTTGGTATTCTTTTTGTCTGAACACTCCTCCTATTGCAGTATCATAGGCATCAGTGGATATATTAAACGGAAGGGCCCAATTGGTTCCTCTAAGAACTGGTGCCACAGACAATTTAGCTTTTAAATTTTCAAAGGTAGTTTGACAGTGGTCAGTCCAAAGAAATTCAACATCTTTTGTAAGCAATCCAAACATTGGTGCGGCAATTTTTGTAAAATTTTCAATGAATCGTCGGTAGTATCTGACATGTTCAAGAAATATTCTCACCTCCTTTAGAGTCTTTGGAGGTGGGAGTTTGAAAATTACCTCAATCTTAGCAGGATCCACTTTAATCCCTTCGAATGAAACATGATTCCCTAAGACTACTCCTTCAGTCAATAACATTTTACACTTCTCATGACTTAAGGATAAATTCATCTCTTGACATCTAATGAAAACTTTCGTCAGGTTATCTAGGGCTTCTTGAAAAGTATTACCATATACTGTAAAATCGTCCATATACACTTCCACACAGTCATGAATGAGATCATCAAATATCCCTAATACTGCTCATTGGAATGTGGCAAGAGCGTTACATAGACAAAATGGTAGGACCTTATAGGCATAAGTTGTTGATTTTATGGTAAGTTGATGCACTTTTAATTTTCTTACTGTTTAGCATAAACTGAACCATAACCATTTTTCAGCAACACAATGGTTGCAATAAACCAAGATCACAAGAAGAATAACCATGCACAAGAACACAACAAGTATTCTAGGAAACCCTTCCCAACAAGGGAAGAAAACCCAACCAATCCTTTGTTATATTCTCAAGAGAAAGACATACCACACCATCACCAAACCTAGCACACAAGAGGGTGATGTAATTTTCATAATTTTAGACCACAACTTCTGAAATCATGAGATGACATAATGATAAGTGTGTTTCCTAAATGGGGATTCACCTTTATTTATACAAGACTTATCACATAAAATGATGTGTCTATTTTCACAATAGGGCTGACCTCAATAACTCAAAATATAATTAATAATTACCATATTAATTATCTTTTACTTTATGGTGGGGCCGACATGTACCCTTTACATCACAATTAGGGTTACAGGTAATTCTAACTCTTAGAGAATATAGAAAGGGATCTCACACACCCACTAGTTCTCAACCACTAGTGGCATGTCCACCTGTGCTCAGCCACAGGGACGTCCAAGTCAACATATCTCTATCTCACTATTTCTCACAGGAGAATCATTTGGACAAACACTCACTAGTTTTAAACCACTAGGATCACGTCCACATGTGCTCATCCATATTGACATCCTACTCAACCAATTTCTATCTCACTGCATCTCATAGGAGAATCATTTGGAGTATCACATTGTCTCAACTCTCTACACAGAGGAGAATAGTAAACCCATCACATGGGATCCTTCACCCCTCACAGGGTTACACATCATTTCATCTTTGTCTCAGAGATAATGACACACCCAACTCATGGGCTTCCTCACCCCACACAAGGGCACTCAGGGTTCCATCTATGTCTCAGAGAGGAACTACACACCCATCTCATGGGCACACTCAACTCATGGGCTTCCTCACCCCACACAGGGTCACATAAAGTTCCATCTCCATCTCAGAGAGGAAAAACACACCCATCTCATGGGCTTCCTCACATGCTGACTCACTCAGTTTGTGTCCTGGGAGATGTCTCACACAACTATAATCATCAACACTCCCTCTCGCTTATGGAGGCATTGTCCATCAGACCAAGTCTCGCACGAAAGTACTCTAACTTCATCTTGGAAATAATCATCAACACTCCCTCTTAGCTTGGAAGGTATTCTTCATCAAGCCAGTCTCTCACGAAAGTACTCAAACTTCATCTTGGAAAGAGGTTTGGTGAATATATATGCAATCTACTCATGTGTAGGAAGGTATTGCACATGTATTTCTTTCCTCTGCACCATGTCTCTGATATAATGATATTTTATCTTAATGGGTTTCATTTTATCATGAAACACAGGGTTCTCATAGAGATTCACATAGCTCTAGTTATCACAATGAATAATAATAGGATCCATCTCATGATAAAATAAATCTATCAGAATATTGTGACGCCACAATGCTTCGCGGACTGCCACCTTCAATGCTATATACTCTTCTTCTGTGGTACTCAAGGCCACAGAGATTTGTTTCCTGCTACACCAAGAAACCATGGCAAACCCCAAGGTAAAAACATCAATCAGATGTGCTCTTCCAGTCCATTGTGCTCCCTTCCCAATCTACATCGGCATATCTCTGCAAACTCAAGTCTGCATTGGAGGCATATCTTAGGCCATATCCAACAGTGCTTTGTAGATATCTCAATACATGCTTCGTTGCTATCCAGTGAGTCTATTTCGACTTGACTCATGAACTGACTAATCACATTCACTGCATAGCATATATCAGTTTTGGTGTTAACTAGATACATCAATGATCCAATCAATTGTCAGTACACATGTGGATCAATCTCATATGAATCAAAAGAAGCCTCATTCATCATCTTCAAGTTCATCATCATCGGTGTAGCCATGGATTTGCAATCCATCATCTCAAATATTTCCACTGCATATTTTCCTTGACTCGGGAAAATCTCATTAGTTCTCTACCATACTTCTAGTCCCAAGAAGTAGTGCATCATACCTAGATCCTTCAACTCAAAAATAGAAGTCCATGCTCACTTTTCATTTCAGTAATAAGTCTTCTGAACTAGTGAGGAATAAATCACTCACATACAAGACCAAGATCATACACTCATCACCAACAATATGATAATATAGGTTTGGATCAGCAACACTCTTGTTGAAACCCAAACTCATCAAGAATCCATCCATCTTCTAGTACCAAGCACAAGGTATCTTCTTTAGTCCATACAGGGATTTCTTCAACCTGTACACATGATATTTTTCTTCGTATATCATGAATCCTTCTAGATGCTCGATGTAAACTTCTTCCTCAATCTCACCATTGAGAAAGGTTATCTTTACATCCATCCGATGTAGTTTTCAACTCATGGATGATAGTACGAATGGAAGTGCATCGAGATACTGGATCAATTTGTCTCATCGTAGTCCACTCCCTCTACTTGTGAGAACCCTCTTGCTACAAATATTGCTTTGTATTTCTTGATGTTTCCATCAGCTGCATGTTTGATTTTATAAATCCACTTGGAAGTAACTACATACTTCCTTTCTAGTCTCGAAACAATATCTCATACATCATTTTTCAAGATAGACCGATATTCTTTTGTCATGGCATCTTTCCATACCTGTTCACATGTAGCTTCTCCATGACAAGAAGGCCCAGAGTCAATGATGTGGCTCATGGCTGAAAGGTAAGTCGAAAATATCTTTGGTCTCTTGATTTCTTTGGATGTGCCTTGAGTGGTTGCATTTCCCTCTGCCCCTTTCAGAGTTTGTCTAGACATGCATTTTATTCCCTACTTCAATATCTCTTGGGATATCAACTGGAGCAGCTGGATCAACTGGAATAATGGTTGTATCCCTATGAACTGTTGAAGGGGAGAAGGTGATGTCTCATCCTTCTTCTCAATTAGTTTGACTCCCTCTAATTCAAGTAACTCCCTCTTAAGTCTGAAGGATAAACATCTTGCTTTGTTGTTAACCTTCCTAGAACAAGAAAACAAACGAAGGAAACAAGACAAGAATATCTCCTAGAGAATATTCATGAGTACATCTCTAGAATCAAAACAATTTAAGTGTTTTTGTAACAGCTACAACACCTACTTGTAATGTAAAAACCTTAGAAATGTAGGTTAGAGACATGATAATTTAAAACAATCAAACATGGAGTCTTCACTTCCAGTGTGTTGTTCCTTTGAATGCACTGAGATTCCTATGGATCCATGATTGCACTAAGGGTTCATTCCTCCTGGAAGTATTCTTATGACAATGATGCAAATAATGTATACAAGTGCATACTTGAGAGTGTACACCAATGGAGATTTTTCTTGTTTGTCAATGTCATGATGAGAAATCACATTCCTCGCTTGTTTTACATAGACTTGTTTTCCCCTGTAGCCACCTTGCACCATACATATCTATAACAAAGTATGTATCAACATTGTAGCTTTAGGTCTACACAAACTATGACCTTGAACTGATCAAAATACAGACATTATGATTTTCTTCCTTGTTGAGTTAAATCTTCTGCCAAGATATATCTGAATTCTCCACTTGAACTGCTCTGAAACTTGTGTTAGAAATCTTGCTTAGAAACCTATGATAATTTCTTCAAAGATAGTCTTGAAACCTGCTTAGGATGATCCAAAGACTACAGCAAATGTTACCCATGTAGCTAACCAAAATTTACTCATGTACCAGATCTGACATTCGGCCAAGAGACTCATGTAGCTCGCACTTTAAAAAAAACTTTTAAACTCAGCATAGGTTCACTCCAAAACAATCCTTAAGCTCGGCCATGTCCTTCCTCAAACTTACATCATAAAAACCCTTATACTTGTCTCATATATTCCCTTCAATTTTCCCTTACAACAGGCCTAAACTGCTTCAAATTCTCCATTCATCACAGCCTCAGATATGTTGAATTTGAGCCTTAAAATTGCCCTTATACCTGCCGCAATTATCCTCTTAACCCACTCAGATATGTACCTCATATATGTCAACAATTTGGCCTCGAATTCACAAAGAAGATGGCCTTAGTTCTTCCCTCAAATAAGCACAAAATTATTGTGTAACCTTGGATCAGATCAGTCTCAGAATGCTTGTGTAACCTTGTGATTTTGGATGGTCTTTACAAAATGGAACACTACACTTCTTTGAACAGTCTCATAACAGACCTTGAATCTTCTTCTAAAATTTTTCCTTATATAGCTCGCTACCTCAGAGAGTTTGCTGCCACGGGAAGGAATTTCTGAAGGGTCTGGAACTTTGTGGGGTTTCTCCCTTGATGTGGCTACTTTAAAGGCCTACAGCGAGCTCTAAAGAGAGTTACCATAGAGAGTATTTAGGTCTGGCTTCTTCACATTTTACCACAAACAGTTAAGGAGAGTTATGGACTTCTTTCTTCATACCAGCGATGGGGCTATATCATCCTTTCTTCAATTTTGCAATGGTTATCTTCAGGACCTGCTCTGAAACCATGTTGATTTTATGGTAAGCTGATGCATTTTTAATTTTCTTATTGTTTAGCATAAACTGAACAATAACCATTTTGCAACAACACAATGGCTGCAATAAACCAAGATCACAAGAAGAATAACCATGCACAAGAACACAACAAGTATCCTGGGAAATCCTTCTCAACAAGGGAATAAAACCCGGCCAATCCTTTGCTATATTCTCAAGAGAAAGACCTCCCACACCATCACCAAACCTAGCACACAAGAGGGTGTTGTAATTCTCATAATTTCATACCATAACTTCTGAAATCATGAGATGACATAATGATAAGTGTGTTTCCTCAATGGGGATTCACCTTTATTTATACAAGAGTTATCACAGCAAATTATGTGTCTATTTGCACAATACGGCCGACCTCAATAACTCAAAATATAATTAATAATTACCATATTAATTATCGTTTACATTAATTATCTTTTACTTTATGGTGGAGCCGACCTGTACCCTTTACATCACAATTAGTGTTATAAGTAAGTCTGGCTCTTAGAAAGTATAGTAAGGGATCTCATACACCCATTAGTGCTCAACCACTAGGGGTGCGTCCACTTGTGCTCAGCCACTAGGATCATGTCCACATGTTCTCATCAACAGTGACATACTACTCAATATATATCTATCTCACTGCATCTCACACGAGAATCATCTGGAGTACCACATCGTCTCAACTCTCTACATAAAGGAGAACAGTGTTATCACTCCATAAATTATGGGAATCAACTGATGACTGGGATATTATCTGTCTCTAGTGTTTTTGTTGTCAAATGATTTTTCATTCTGCAAAGAAAAGAAAAAAGAATAGAAAAAGAGGGCATAAAAGAATTGAATTGAAAGCCCCATGCAATAATAGTAACTCGGCCATACCTTTTAAGCATGGCCAAGTTCTTTTTTAATTTAATGTTGATAGGTTAGTGAATAAATCTGATCAGACTGTCTAATCCTGGTCAGATATCCCTTAGGTTAGATTAGTGAATAAATCTAACTAGGCTGTCTAATCCTGGTCAAATAGCCCTTAGGTTAGATTAGTGAATAAATCTGACCAGACTGTCTAATCCTGGTCAGATAGCCCTTAGGTAGAGTAATTTCTTAACCCAACAGTTTAATCTGGGTTAATTGTCCTAGGAAGATAG
>ML787381.1:179616-194146 GCA_009831015.1 Picea engelmannii
ATTAGTTAGACTAAAAATAGAATGAGCACGTCCTGATCAGTTATGACAGGAACGTTTGTAATTTGAATTATAAATACTTCACCTTTCGAAGTATTGAGGGTTGTTGATCTTTACACCCTGACGCTATCAGACTGTAACATTTTGGAAGAGATCTACCATTAATAAAAGGAGGCACTTTTACAAGATTATTGCGTGTATTCACTGGTGACGTTTATTCTCTAAAGTTGAATGTTATTCTTGCTTTGTGATCATAGTGTTTTCTAAAACTAATCTTTAAAAGTAACGTATGTTGCAGGATTTATCTTGGATACCCTGTTTCCGACTTTAAAGATTTTAATGTTTATCTTCTGATGTTTTCAATTAAGAAATTCTTAACTGCTTCTTAGTTGAATTTATCTTTCTCATCTTTTCTTCTGTCCATCATTTAAGCTATTTAAGATCCAGTGAGTATATTATCTCGCCCTGTGGAAGTTTTCCTTTACGTTTGTGGTTTGTGTCTCATGTTTATCTTATCACAAACCCCATAGCCCAATGGATGTGTAGACTATCTCAACCAATTTAAAAACACTTCTACAACAAACATTTCCTGTTTATTTACCTAGCCTAACATCTAAAGTTAAAAAACAAAGCTAAATCATATAGAGACATCCCTCTCTGAAGCCAGAAGGGCTAGATCCCAGCTTTAAAAGCGGTTGGATAAAGTTACCTTTGTGGATTCCTTCTTTCTCAACCTCTAGGAAATTTACAGAGTGCTAACATAATGGCGACTCCACTGGGGACCGAACTAAAAATTTGATAATTTCACGTTTTCTTTCCCCTAAAAAGAACGTTCGATTTTGGGAAGAAAGTTATGTTCAGAGGTTGATTAAACTTTGTACATATTATTTTCAGACTCGAAAAATAAAAATAAAAAAAATTATATATATTAAAAACCCAAAAGAGTTCTGGCTCCCAAGAAAGTTCACACTTGATCTCATCTCGACCCAGAACTCGCGATAGTGATAGATAACCCCGAAAATTTTCTCATGCGAAAGGCCTCAGTTGTCGGTTCAGGGAGTTATACTCCCCTTCATAAGTCTCCTTCCTTTTCAGGAAAACCAGTTATCTCTCAGGACCTTGACCTTGATACATTTCCACAGAGAAGCCTGGTTAGAACACATTTTGACAGTTTTGTGACTAGACTCGTCTTTGACCCCACTGCGTTGCAACCCTGAACCCCCGAAGTCTTGTCTCCCACGACTAAACTACAAATCACCACCTCAGTATTGTCCAGTCCCTCCTCGTCCTCGTCTTCAGTCGCTACATCGTCGACCATCCAGGTTGCCCTTCAACCTCCTCCACCCATCATGGCAGCTCGATATGCTCCTTTGGTGTTGGCTGCGTCGCTCCATGCCATTCCCCAAGACTACCAGACGATACTTCCACAGTTTGATGCAACAGGACCTTTAAACGCCCAACAACATGTGGATAAAATGAACGATTATTTTGATTTGCAAGAAGTTGATGAGGCTAACGTGCAAATGCGATTGTTTGCCCAAAGTCTGACAGACGACGTCAAGAAATGGTTCAAAGCTTTACCTGTTGCCTCAGTCCCTGACCTTGTTGCGTTCCAAAGAAGTTTTCTTGACAGATGGGAGGTAAAGAAAAACCCTCTCCAAATACTGTCATAATACGAGAATATAAAAAGAAATCAAGGTGAGACGGTACAAGATTATTGCTCCTGTTTCAACAACCTGTACAATGCAATCCCAACTGAAATCAAACCTCAACAGGGTTTGGCATTGATTAAAATCCCTGATGGATTTGACGCTGACGTGTCTTACCAACTAAGAGAAAGAAATTCTGCCACCCTGGAAGACATGCAGAAGAGTGCTATTAGTGTGGAGGCCAATTTGTTGGCAAAAAGGGCACGACAGAGGTCAGAGAGGAGGGTCGCTTTTAAAGAAGAACCTTCCACATCATCCTCAGACTCCACATTAGATTCATTTACCCGAGAAATGGAAAGGATGTTTGAAAGATTCACTGTGTCAGATAGAAATCCTCCAAGAGACAACCCACCTGCTCCCCAGGTTCGGAACCCCAATTTCAGAAGAAACCCTCCTCAAATCAGACAGAGAGATCCTAGGGATCAAAGAGAGCAGAGGGGTCCAGATCAGCAGATCAGACCTCCCCTGCAAGAAAACTATGCTGATGAAGGGGGGGGAGTGATTGAGGAATTGGAGGACACTCATATTAACCTCATGGGCATTCACGACAACGAGGCTATTTTCCTTACTCAAGAAGAGAAGGAACTCTTTATGCTAAATCAAACAAAGGTAAGTGAAGAAGCCGAAGATGCAGAACAACAGGCCTTTGAGAATGCTATTCTGGAGGTACACCGATAGTACAATCTGCATAGCAAGAAGACAGAAGGGAGTTCGAAGACAGAAGGGACTTCTTCCAAGAAGACGACCGAAGCACAGAAGATAGTCGAGCCCAAGAAAGCCCCTGAACCTTCTACTGAGAAGACTCCTGAGAAGACTACTGATGAGAAGGTTCCTGAGAAGAGTAAAGTCGACGCTCCCGTGAAGAAAAACATCACCATTCTGAAAAGGCCATCGCAGCCTGAGGCTTCACCTGTTAACCCTCCGAGTATTTCTGAGCCGAAGAATATGGCAGACAAATCAGAACGGATGAGCCAAAGCAGAGCTCATACACCCTTTAGCCTTGAGGGGGAATTGGCAAAAATAAAAATTCCCATCCCACTTACAGAGTTGATGAACAGAGACGGTTATCGTTCACAGGTGATTAAAGCACTAGCCATTGAACCTGACATAGGCACGAAGGCCTTAACCATCGGATCAGCAAGTCATTCAGACACTGTGAACCTCACTAATGATCGACCTGAGCTTCTTTTTGGACCTGAAGTAGATGGTCGAGATGATACCGGTGATGTCGCTCCTTTTTACATCAGTCTAAACATACACGACTTGATATTGCATAACGCTATGCTGGATTCAGGTGCCTCCCACAATCTGATGCCTAAAGCAGTAATGGAAAAACTAGGACTGGAGGTCACCAGACCATACAAGGATTTACACTCATTCGACTCCAGCAAAGTTAAATGTATTGGTTTGATCAAGGACCTATGCATCACCTTGGTTCAGATTCCTTCAAAGAGCATGGTAATGGATGTGGTGGCTGCAGAAATCCCACCGAAGTATGGAATGTTGCTATCCCGGTCTTGGGGGGCCAAGTTGAAAGGAACCCTGTAGTTGGATATGTCTTATGCCACTATCCCAGTGTTTGGGAAACAGAGGAGGCTATAAAGAGAAACACCGATGAATTACATGGTCAGTAGCCAAGAAAATACGCACAATTACCCCCTGTACTCTGCGCATTCTGATTTAGATTCCTTCATTTTGTATAATGATGGTGATATGGAAGAAAAAGATACTCAGTTGACGGAAGATCTATCTGGTCAAGATGAAGGCCCAGAAAGTAGTGAGGTAGCAAAGATGAAGAACATGATAACTGAAGAGTTACCCGTTGATTTCTGGAGTATGGATTTTGATGGAGCTGTGAGTAAAGAAGGAGCAGGAGCTGGAGTCTGGATGCATAATCACAGAAACAAGTACTCAGAAAATCATTCCTACAAATTAAATTTCCAGTGCACTAACAATGTTGTCGAGTATGAAGCATTGATGCTCGGCCTGAAGCTCTTGAAAAAAATTGGTGCCAAACAGATTATGGTGAGGGGTGATTCTAAGTTAATAATCAAACAAATTAAAGGTGAGTATGCTGCGAAACACCCACGCCTTAGAGCCTACAGGAATGTTGTTCTTGATGCTTTGAGGTGTTTTACTGAAGTGGACTTGCAGGTAATGCCGAGGGGACAAAATATTCTGGCAGACAGATTAGCCACCTCAGCAGCCACCTGTAAGATTCCTTTCCGCTCGACTCGTCCATATATTGTTGAGGTGAAATGCAAACCGACAGTTCCCGACAATATCAGGTATTGGCAAGTGTTTGGTAATGATGACCAAATTGAAGATTTTCTGCAATGCAAGAACGATTTTGAATGTACAAATATAGATTTAGAGAATGAAGATGAAAATGTAAATAATTCTGATTTTGAAATTGATAGTGTAAATACAATAGATTCAAGAGAATTAGGCAATGACGAAATGGATGTTGATGTTTTACAGTTGAATAGCATTGTTTTGCCTAGAGGTCTTGTTCCTTTAGAAGACTTATTTGACAATAATGACGTAGCCAAAAAACCAAAAATAGAAGCTCATGGCCAAGAAGTAGAAGACTGTAATATAGGGTCTGAAGAGAAACCTAGGATGGTGAAACTGTCCAAATCTTTACCCCCAGAACAAAAGCTCAAATACATTGAGTTGTTCAAAGAATATTCAGATGTTTTTGCCTGGGGCTATGAAGATTTGAAAGCCTATGATACCAGCATCATACAACACAAGATTCCCATAAAAGAAGACCAAAAACCGTTTAGGCAGAAACTTAGGAGGATAAATCCCAAGTTACTCCCTCTGATAGAAAAAGAAATCAAGAAAATGTGCGATGCCAAGATCATAGTCCCGCTGCATTTTTCCAAGTGGGTCTCTAATTTAGTCCCTACACGTAAGAAAACTGGGGAAATCGGACTCTGCATAGATTTCTGAAATCTGAACAAAGTATCCCTGAAAGATAATTACCCATTGTCGAAAATGGACCACCTCCTGCAAAGGGTGGTCGGGTCCAGTCGGATATCTCTGTTCGATGGTTTCTCGGGCTACAACTAGGTCCTAGTTCACCCAGATGATCAAGATAAAACCACTTTTACCACACCATGGGGCACTTTCATGTATGTGAAAATTCCTTTTGGTCTGATGAACGCAGGAGCCACGTTTCAAAGGGCAATGGATATCGCTTTCGTGGAAGAATCGGGTAAGTTTATTGTCGTTTATTTAGATGACGTGACTGTGTTTTCCAAATCTGATGATGAACACCTGCGGCACCTTAGACGAGTTTTCGAGAAATGTAGAAGGTTTGGGATTTCTTTAAATCCTAAGAAGTGTCTTTTGGGTTAGAAGAAGGAAAACTGTTGGGACACATCATCTCTAAAGATGGAATCAAAATAGACCCCAGCAGAATCGAGGCCATACTAAAGTTAGAACACCCAAGAAACCTCAAATAACTACAGTCTTTTATCGGGAAAATTAACTTTCTACCAAGATTCATTCCCAATCTGGCCGAACTCCTCAGAAACATTACAAACATGCTTAAAAAGGATTTAAAAATAAAATGGGACTCTGAGTCCAGACAATCCTTCGAACAAGTCAAACGAGCACTCACAGAAGCCCCAGTTTTGATCAGTCTCGATTTTACTAAAGATTTCTATCTCTTTTATTTCACATCTGAACATACTATAGAAGCGGTGTTACTGGAAAAGAACAGCGAAGGGTATGAACAGCCCATAGCTTTCTTCAGCAAAGCATTAAGAGATGTTGCCCTGAACTACAATATCATGGAGAAGCAAGCTTTTTCTTTGGTGAAATCCATAAAGGACTTCAGGGTCTACATTCTCCATTCCCACATCATAGCTTATGTTCCAAACGTGGTAGTAAAGGATATCTTGACACAGGACAACCCTGATGGAAGAAGGGGAAAGTGGATTGATGTCATTTTAGAATACGATATAGAGATTAAGCCCACAAAACTAATCAAAGGCCAAGGCCTTGCTAAATTAATGGCTGAATCTAACTTCCAGGATCTTAACATTAATTTTCTAGATGTGGCAGATGAACAGGGCGAGATGGTGACTCCAAACGTTAGAGAGGTATTTCTCAACTCTCCATGGTATGTAGACCTTATATTCGTTTTACAAAATTCACAAGCTCCCCCTAGTTTAACTAAGACTAAAGCTAGATTTTTAAAGTTGAAAGCTTTGAAATAATGTATTCTAGAAGGAAATTTATATTGGAAAGATCCGGCAGGCATTCTGTTAAATTGTTTACTGAAAGATGAAGCTGATAAAGTGTTGCGAGAGTTTCATGCAGGAGAATGTGGTGGCCATTTCAACTGGAAGTTCACAGCCAACAAAATACTCAGAGCTGGATTCTACTGGCCCACCTTGTTTGCCGATGTACATTAGAAGGTAACAGCATGTCACCAGTGTCAATTGTTTGAAGGAAAAAGGAAACTCCTTCCTCTACCTTTGAAACTGATCTCAGTTGAGGCCCCTTTCCAGCAATGGGGGCTTGACTTCATTGGAGAAATACACCCACCGTCTTCAGGCCAGCACAGGTGGATTCTCACGGCCACCGATTATTTCACCAAGTGGATCGAGGCAGTACCAAGCAGGCAAGCCACTGACTCTGTTATTATCAAATTCCTTGAAAATAACATTTTGTCTCATTTTGGTTGTCCTAGAAAGATTATAACTGACAATGCAGTTGCCTTTCGATCAAAGAAACTCATAGATTTCTACAACCAGTATCACATTGGTTTGGGGCATTCCATAGCCTACTACCCTCAGGGAAATGGGCTGGCAGAATATTCAAACAAAACTTTGGTAAATATCATCAAGAAAACATTGCAGGAAAACAAAAAATCATGGCACAATAAGTTGGTGTTTGCTTTATGGGCTGATAGACTGACCACCAAAAGGTCAATTGGTATGTCACCATACCAGCTGGTCTATGGTACAGAGGCAGTTTTCCCCACATCTTTAGGAGTCCCTGTCATGAAATTACTTCAAGAGGTGCAAGCTGAGCCAAATGACTCACAGAGAAGGATCAACAAGATGATCCATTTGCAGCAGACTAGGGAGGAAGTTTTCAACAAAACACAGGTCGTCCAAGAAAACATCAAGAAGATCTTTGACAAACGAACTAAGGAGGATGATTTCGAGCTAGTAGATTTGGTATTGAGATGGGATTCCAGGAATGAAGACAAGAGAAAGCATGGAAAATTTGATAATATGTGGACAGGGCCATACATGATCCAAGTTTTCAGAGGAAACAATGCTTTTTTGCTAAACAACGTTGATGGGTCAGATCTGCCAGGAGCACCTGTGAATGGCAGAATGCTGAAATATTATGTACCACCTTAGTAGAAGATTCGAGTTTTCACTCTCCATTGTACATACCATTTTAATTCTCATTTTCACTTGCATTTTCTGAGTGAAGAACATTAGTCAGTTAGTTGAAGCTCGAAGAGAAGGCCCTAAGCTGCTGACCATTGTTTTTCAAATTTTTGAGAATAAAACCAACAAAGGTTGCTAAGCAGAAACTTTCAGGATTACAGGAACCAGGATTCTTGGCACTTCACAGGGAAGTACCATCCCCAGGTGGAGCTATTGTTATCACCCCATAAATTATGGGAATCAACTGATGACTGGGAGATTATCTGTCTCTAGTGTTTTTATTGTCAAATGATTTTTCATTCTGCAAAGAAAAGAAAAAAGAAAAAGAAAAAAGAATAGAAAAAGAGGGCATAAAAGAATTGAATTGAAAGCCCCATGCAATAATAGTAACTTGGCCATACCTTTTAAGCATGGCCAAGTTCTTTTTTAATTTAATGTTGATAGGTTAGTGAATAAATCTGATCAGACTGTCTAATCCTGGTCAGATATCCCTTAGGTTAGATTAGTGAATAAATCTGACCAGACTTTCTAATCCTGGTCAGATAGCCCTTAGGTTAGATTAGTGAATAAATCTGACCAGACTGTCTAATCCTGGTCAGAAAGCCCTTAGGTAGAGTAATTTCTTAACCCAACAGTTTAATCTGGGTTAATTGTCCTAGGAAGATAGGTTAGCATGTAGGTTAGTTGTTTCATTCATTTCACCCCAATGAAACCAGCTTGAGGTCAAGATTACACCATGTTCCAAATGCTTAAATGATAGTTGGTCAAATTCCCATGGTGGTCTACCTTTGAAAAGTTGAAGAAAAACCCATAAAAGGCTTTTATCCTAAGTTTTTCCCCAAGTGCATGTGTTCTTCGCTCCTGATTTATGTTTCCTGCACGTATCAACGGTCCCGATCACGGCTCTCATATCTACGGTTCACAGAGGTTTCCATACCCCCCCCCCCGGACCATTATGCTTTTAACCAAGGGGGGGGTCCGAAATCGGTAATAACATTGGCAGACATCTGGATGGCCCAGGGAAGGGCGCTTAAATCAACGGTCCACAATGGATTTCGGACCCCCCCGTCCGTTNTGGATCACAATGAATTTTGGACCCCCCCTGATGTTTTGCTTTTAACCAAGGGGGGGGGGGCGGGTCAGGAATTGTTATTCTCCTCTGGCGGGCCCCTGGTCATACGTGGCGTCAGCCTATTGATCCTGAAGTCCCATTCCCATCTTCCATCTGACAGCCCTCGTCACTCATGGACGTCATCTCCCACTTGTCCCGTTGGTTCCCGAGTTAGGTCACATCCCATAACTGTTGTCAGTCCCTACTGTCAGACCCCTACCCATTTCACTCACGACCAGCCCCTTATCACGACTTTCATGTCCAATCCCTAGCCTCCACGTCGCCTGCCCGTATGTTTTGGCCACCGTCACCCGCCATCTCACCCCCAAGTGGCCCGTCGTCCATTTATTACAGGATAACATACCCGTTATCCTGCTGACCTATCTCTCGTGCCCAACCGACCCCAGTTTTAAATAAAACTACCGTTTTCCCCCTTCATTCACTATTCATTCATCACACCAGAAAAATTTACCTCTTAGTCCTCCATTGCATTCCCATCGCCTTCATCCAAAGCCAGTAGAGCCTACTAACGTTGTGTTTATTGTAGGTATTGTAGCGGAGATGGCGCCAAAGACAAGACAAACAGAAGGAGAGGAGAATCCTTTTCTCCCGCCTCATGTCGACCTGGACAAAATACCATTGGTTGACAAAGACAGATTGATCGTGGACACCATATACGATTTCGATTTCTCAGACCTCCAGTCGTGGCTCAGGAAGGTTTTCCTGGACCAGAGCGATGAGATTGGACTCTAGGAGTCCAATTTTCCCCTATACCTTTTTCCCCAGATCCACCACTTCCCCGAATTCGCCCTCAAATGCCAATCCCATTATATTCCTGACCATAGGGTCGTCATCTCCTCATTCAGAGACGTTCTGTTCTTCATCACTCCCAAAGACATTAACCAAATGATGCAAATTCCCCATGTCGATTCCGTTTCTCCTTTCAACCTAGAGATCCTTACCGATTTGTATCAGAAAATGACTTTTCCCCAGAGAGATCAAATATTCGATTTGTTCCTTCCCACCTCCGCTCAATTCCCTTCCACCAATCCACCTTACCCATCATCCATGTTCTCCACCAAGGGAAACCAGGTCATTTCCTCCCTTTGTGCTCTGTTAGGGTATTATTCCGACCAGTGGGTAGATGATCCCATTCTGGGTTTCCTATTCATTTTCTTGACTGATGAAAAACCCACCACATAGTTTGATTTCAGTGCCTTCTTCGCCGACAATATTCATGAACAGTTCGTGAATTTTGGCACGGAAGGCGTGTTCATATATTCGTCTATATTGGCCTACATGTTTGTTTTCTATCAAGCAGATAAATTCAGTTTTTCTATGCAGAAAATGGATGCAGATAGAAGGCCTCAGCCAATCACAGTGTGGACATCTTTGTTGAAGCACAACTCCACAGAGTATAGCTTCAAGGCATTCATTGATCTTTTCTATCACCCGGTGGTAGGTATGTTGAGTGGCAGGCCCAAGCCATGAATAAACAACGAGGTCCAGAGAATTCTACATCTCTTGGATAGCGCAAAGACAGGGGACTGGTACCTATATCAAAACCACACCGAGATCAAAGTTTTCGGGTGCGAATTGGCACCCTACAAGCTGCCAAAGTATGTGCCGGTAAGAATCTTTGCTTTAGAATACATAAGGCAGATCATGAATTCAGATGACATTCATTTTGTATCTTTGAAGAAGAAACAGCAGCTTCGAATCAAGGGGCAGATTGGCTCCTTCATCTACAACAGCCGAGGCGCCAGGGAAGAGGCTGACAGAATGTTGAAAGAAATGAAATTCTTTACGAGTTTCCCATGGCACTATGATCCATACGGGATCATTTCAGAAATGCGGTTGAAAAATAAAAACATCCCGTATGTTCACGAGTCCAAGCCCGAGATCGAAAAATTTTCAAATTAGACATTGTGGGCGCCAGACACCCTGATCGAAGTGGAACAGCAGTTTCCCCCAACCACTGTGCCACCAACGACCACACCCCAGGTCCCTAAGGAAAAAAGGCCTTGACAGGATTCATCTCCACCTGTCACAGAGGTATCTTCTGAGGAATTCCAGTTGCACACTAAAAGGCCAAAGACAACCACAGTTCCCGGTCCAACTGGAGAAATATAAATCCCACCTGCTACAAGGGTCAAGCCTGTCATTCCCCCTTTTGGTTCAAGCCTGTATAAGGAGATCACCACAGCAGTGTCAAAGAAATCCAAAGACTCTCCATTAGACACTCAGCCAGGCAAGACTGGGCCCAAGTTGGGCATTTTCGAGAAGTACGAGCTGATCAAGAAAACAAACCAGACCCTCACCAGCAGTACTTACGCCCAGTTTCGGAAGCAGTCGTTCACCGTGCAGCATAGGCTGCTATCTGCATTCGACACAGAAAGAGGCAGGATGCACATGGCCTTCCTACAGGCACAGGTACCGGATCCCAAGGTAATCACAGACTACAAGAGAGCCACCTTCGAGTTCCAAACGAAGGACGTGCACCCAGCGGATTATATGGATTTGCATAAACAGACAGGGGAGATGGTTTTTGACACATTGGCACATGCTTCTGCCTCTGCAGCAAAATTACAGGTGTCGCTCAACAATGCTCAAACGCAGCTCAAGATGGAGAAGATATCTTCTTTCGCGAAGGACAACAGAATCAAAACTTTGGAGGAGCTGGCCTCAAGATCGATTATGATCCTTCGAACGTCAAAGCTGCAGAAGAGATGATAAAGAAGAAAAATGCAGACATCGCCCCCTTGAGGAAACAGCTGAATCTCCCGCCTACAGAGGACTCACAGGCGAAGGAGATAGCAGAGAAAGAAGGCGAGAAGGATGAAATGCTCAAGCTTCTCATGGAGCAGAACGCCCAGCTCAAAGAAATGGAAGAAGAAATGGAGAAACTGCTAAAGGATAAAGAGCAGTTGAAGTCTATGGAAGCCATTCCAATGACTGTCATCCCAATCTCAAGGACAAGCACGGAAACAGTAACGGCAATCCCATCTGCAACACCAGTGACACCACAAGAGGGGACAGACGATCTTGCCAAGTCCATGGAAAAGATGAACCTGCAAGAGACAGAAATCAGCAGGCTTAAGAAGGAAGTTGAGAACCTCCAGGAACTCAAAGATTCTTTTCAGATCAGTCTATCCAAAGAAAAGCAGGTGACTGAGCATCTCAAGAAGGAACTGCAGCAGCTCCAAAAGCAAACCATGGCATGAAAGACTTTGGCTGAGGTCAAAGAATATGTATGGACAGATATTACAAAGTCCATAAATGAGATATGGCCCATGATCCAAATTATGTTTGAACAGAATGAGTTGCTCCAGAGGAGCAAACAGGCCATTGAGAAAATTAGAGTAGAATTGGGAGATAGACCAACTCAGGCAAATGATATCATCAAATTCCTCAATTCTAAGACCAGAGAAGAGCTAGAAGAGTTGAATATAGAGGACAGAACAGAGACCACCCTTGAGGTCAAAAGAGTTTTGACCAAGAGGGGATTAATTCTTCAACTAGAAGAAAAGGTCCAGACCATGGACCTGGGGGTACAAAATTTCTTCAATAAGATTGATGCTCTCCAAAAGAAAGGCCTACCTGGTCTGAAGGTCATTAATGATAAACTAATGACACTCACGGATTACAAGAAGAGATTGGTTGAGGTGTCTAAGGACAGTTCAAAGTTCCTCGGCGTACAAGGGAGCATCACTGGCAAAGCATTCCTGGATGCTCTTCAATTTGACATCAACATCCAGCACGAGATTCGATATATATTCCTCACCAAGCCGACATTCGCCAAATATACGAAAAATGGACGAAGTGTATCGGAGACTGCTCAAAGTCACTGTGCCTAGTCATCTCAGATGGGAGGAACTCTGCGATCTGCTCGATTAGCAGATGAGTTGTCCAGGTCCAGTCACCTCTCCAGTCAGAAGAGGTTGCGTAGAAACCTCGCCAACGGCCTACCCCAGAAATTCCGCATGCAGTTTTACCAAGTCATCAAGCAGTTTTGATTAGTTAAATTAGTTAGACTAAAAATAGAATGAGCACGTCCTAATCAGTTATGACAGGAACGTTTGTAATTTTAATTATAAATACTTCACCTTTCTAAGTATTGAGGGTTGTTGATCTTTACACCCTGACACTATCAGACTGTAACATTTTGGAAGAGATCTGCCATTAATAAAAGGAGGCACTTTTACAGGATTCTTGCGTGTATTCACTGGTGACGTTTATTCTCTAAAGTTGAATGTTATTCTTGCTTTGTGATCATAGTGTTTTCTGAAACTAATCTTTAAAAGTAATGTATGTTGCAGGATTTATCTTGGATACCCTGTTTCCGACTTTAAAGATTTTAATGTTTATCTTCTGATGTTTTCAATTAAGAAATTCTTAACTACTTCTTAGTTGAATTTATCTTTCTCATATTTTCTTCTGTCCATCATTTAAGCTATTTAAGATCCAGTGAGTATATTATCTCGCCCTGTGGAATTTTTCCTTTACGTTTATGGTTTCTATCTCATGTTTATCTTATGATAGACCCCATAGCCCAATGGATGTGTAGATTGTCTCAACCAGTTTAAAAACACTTCTAGAACAAACATTTCATGTTTATTTACCTAGCCTAACATCTAAAGTTAAAAAACAAAGCTAATTCATATAGAGAGATCCCTCTCTGAAGCTGGAAGGGCTAGATCCCAGCTTTAAAAGCGATTGGATAAAGTTACCTTTGTGGATTTCTTCTTTCTCAACCTCTAGGAAATTTACAGAGTGCTAACAAACAGTAAACCCATCACATGGGCTCCTTCACCCTTCACAGGGTTACACATCGTTTCATCTCCGTCTCAAAGAGAATGACACACCCAACTCATGGCCTTCCTCACCCCACACAAGGGCACACAGTGTTCCATCTCCATCTCAGAGAGGAAATACACACCCATCTCATGGGCACACCCAACTCATTGTAAATTCTAACCTTGTACAATGTCTACTGTAAACAGATATTCAGAAAAGATACAATGGAAAATACAAACATTACATAGAGATTTTTCCCCTGGAAACCCAAATCGGGAAAACCAACATATATTATATTCATTCATTGTGTTACATTGTTTACAATACAATATACATATAGGAGCCAGTGGCATCCAAAACCCTAACCCAATGACTTGGATTAGTCCAAAACCCTAATTCCTTAACCGGAAGTAGAAAACCATCAAAAAAAACCATGTGCCGAAAAAACCACCTAAATACATGACATGTTTCTCGAGGTAGGTGTCACGTTTCCCGAGGTAGAAAAAAAATTCCGGGGGCGTTGCCCCCGGACCCCCTATGTGCCCGGTGCATACGCTCATACACTACTACTCATGCAAATAATATAACACATACCCAACATTCTCCCACTTGTTGTTTTCTTTGCATACAAGGGGTTACAGGGTTACATAGTCAAAAATCCAGGGCAACAATGCCCATGGATCCTCTACACCAAGAGAACTTCTCAGTGCTCACANATTTTGTTAATGAGTCTGCAACATTCTTCAAAGTGTCCACCTTCATCAGTGATACTTTCTTTTCTTCAATCATGTCTCTCACAAAGTGATATTGAACATCAATGTGATTTGTATTTGAATGATAAGCAAGGTTCTTCACTAGAAAAATTGCACTCTGACTGTCACACTCTATCCTTACAGCTTGTTGTACCAACCCAATACCTGAACACAATCTTTGTAACCATATTGCTTCCTTACTTGCATGAGTGGTTTCCATGTATTCAGATTCTGTAGTTGAAAGTGCCACTACAGCCTATCTTTTGCTCATCCAACTTATTGCTCCACCAAACAGGTTAAACACATACCCTCTTGTAGATCTCCTACGATCCAAATCTCTAGCCCAGTCTACATCCACAAAGCCATGTATATCGACAACTCTATCCAATCCCGGTCTTCCTTCGTAGAACAATCCATAGCTAGCAGTGCCATGCAAATACCTGAAAACCCTTTTATTGTTGTCCAATGCTCCTTCCCTGGTTTTGACATATATCTGCTCAAAACTCCCACTGCATGTGCAATGTACGGTCTAGTACAGACCATTGCATACATCAAATTGCCAGTTGCACTCGCATATGGAACATGAGACATGTCCTCATCTTCTTCATGTGTCTTGGGACACTGATCCGCAGATAACTTTACACCAACAGGAATAGGAACCTTGACCGGTTTACATTCCTTCATATTAAACCTCTGCAATATTGTCTCGACATATTTTCTCTGATTTAACCAGAGTTTCCT
>ML787381.1:198489-210252 GCA_009831015.1 Picea engelmannii
TTTTCCTTCCGATCCATCTTTTTCCAGTCGTCTACAGAAGTTCCTGTAGGTGCAGTACCTAGATATACCATGATCCACTGATCTATGTCCACCAAAAGATCTTCCATCTTGAACTTCCACAGCTCAAAGCTTTTCCCATTAAACTTCTCGATCTCCATCTTTGAATTGCTTGCCATTTCTTTTCACCTGAAAAAACAATACCGCAGATCTCCCACTGTAACAAGGTTTATCACAGTCTCGAGCCAAACCCTTGACCACAAAGGCGTCCCCCTGAAGCCAATAAAGCTCTGATACCAAATGTAAATTCTAACCTTGTACAATGTCTACTGTAAACAGATATTCATAAAAGATACAATGGAAAATACAAACATTACACAGAGATTTTTCCCTTGGAAACCCAAAATGGGAAAACCAGCATATATTATATGTATTCATTATGTTACATTGTTTACAATACAATATATATATATAGGATCTAGCGGCATCCAAAACCCTAACCCAATGAAATGGATTAGTCCAAAACCCTAATTGTTTAACCGGAAATAGAAAACCATCGGCAAAAACCATGTGTCGAAAAAACCACCTAAATACATGACATGTTTCTCGAGGCAGAAAAAAATACATGACACTACTACTCATGCAAAGAATATAACACATACCCAACACTCATGGGCTTGCTCACCCCACACATGGGCACATAATGTTCCATCTCCGTCTCAAAGAGGAAAAACACACCCATCTCATGGGCACACCCAACTCATGGGCTTCCTCACAGGCTGACTCACTCATTCTGTATCCTGGAGGATATCTCATGCAGTTGTAATCATCAACATAAGTTCCCCAAGGACAAGTGAAAGTAGTATTTTCCTAATTCTCGGGTGCTATTAGAATTTGATTGTATCCACTATATCCATCAAGGAAGGAAAAATATATTTTTCCTGACAAGGTATCCAAGACTTGGGCAATGAAGGAAAGAGGGAAATAATCCTTAAGAGTGGCCTTATTAAGTTCCTAGAAGTCAACAAAAATTCTCCATTTTATGGTTACTTTCTTCAAAACCACTACAAGTGGGGATACCCATTTGTTGTCAGAAATTGGATAAATAAAACCGACATTCAATAGCATATGTATTTCCTCCTTAACTATATCTTTTAGTGTTGGATTGATCCTTCTCTGAGGTTTCCTAACAGGTGTTACTTTTGCCTGGGTATATATATGATGAATGCATCTGTCAAGGTTTATAACCCTCATATCAGTATATTCCCAAGAAAATTCTCATGATTGGTCCTTAAGGACATTCACTAATTATTCTTGTTGATCTGCATCTAGTCTGGAATTGATATGTAGGAATTTGTGAGGACTAATATCATAAGGCATGGTGTAGGATATGGAAGATTCATCTATCTCAAAGATTAAATATGTTGAATACAGAGTTGATGGGTCCAATTGTTCTTGAAATTCTTCACCAAACATGTACTCAAATTGAGGAAAAGATTGAGGAAAATCAACATATGTGATTGCAGAAATAAATTGATTTAACACATTCTTTGTTGTCTTCTCCTGAAGTGCCCAGGAGTGATCACTAAGAAAAACAAGCTCTTCCCAGTTTTCTTTCTCATATGTACATTCAAGACACCATATATTCTCTATAACAGGTTGAGCTGGTGGATATATCGTAAGTTTCTTCATAGAAAATCCATTACAGGTAGTCATTTCACCTTCTCTACAACAAATGAATGCATTGGTTGTGGCCAACCAAGGTCTTCCCCAAATAAAAGGATTTCCTTTAGCAGGATCCTTTGACTGAATGACAAGTAAGTCTACCATATATTCCCATGATGCTAATGTGACTATGATATCATCATAGATCCCTTCAGGTATAACTTTTGTTTTATCTACCAATTCAAAAATATTTGGGGTAAGTTGAAGGAAGTGTTTCAACTGTAATTATTATAAGGTAGTGGTAGTCATAACATTAATGGTTTCCCTAGGTCTATGAGAGTATTTCCAATGGGAATCTTATTAATGATTATTGTTACCAGTGGGTTCCCTAGGTTTTCATACTTTGTGACCCTAGGCTTCTCTGATATGTATTCAGACAACTCTCCTACCAGATGTACTATTGGAGGATCTTTTTGTTTCCTACCTGGATTTTTGATACACAATTCCTTGATTGCCTTAATGTAAATTGGGATATCCTTTATTGCTTGTAATAGGGGAATTTTGACACAAATATTTTTTAACTCATTTATAATGTCAAATTCCGATCGAATCATTAGTTTTTCGATTTCTAATATCTCTGGATGGGGAGGGAATTTTGTAGTTTGCAAGGATTCACTTTGGGGAATATTTTGTTCTTGATCTCTAGGAATAATAACATCTTCCCACTTAGTTTCATCCTTGGGTTGGTCAGGAGTTTCATCTTCTTCTTCCTCCCAGATGACTATTGAAGGTTTCTGTTTATCCAAAATTTTCCCTGAACTTAGTTGAATCTCATGTAATGAAACATGAGAAACAACATATGTCGGAAAAGTTTGCAACTCAACATTATGAAGAGGTTGAGTTGGTTTATTATTTAGGTTAGGCACCAGTTGTGTTGGTAATAATTTTTCTCTTGGGGAATTTCCATTTTGAAATTTCTTAGGTTGTTGTGGAATAGGAGGTAAAGGTGGACGGACAAAACCTGGCAAAAGTTGTTGGATAGTTGATGGAAATTGAGGATAAGGATGAGTGGGCATAGGAACAAGTGGAGTGTTTCCCTGGGTATGTCCTCTTCTCCATCCTTGTATCCAAGGATGGTGTGAAGCATACTGTGGAGACCAGTTTTTCCAATTCGTTGAGTTCCATTGTTATGGTTGTTGGTAATAAGGTTGAGCTTGAAGTGGTGGATCCTAGTACATAGGCTGACCCCTAGGTTGCCATGGCCTTCAAGGTAAATAAGAATATTCCCCAGGATCCCCACTTTTATAAATGGATAATAAACCAAGTAGTGATGGGAATTTTTCAATGGGATGATCTTTAGTACAGAGGCCACAAACTGAAATGTTCTCTAATGGGCATTCCCTTGAGGAATGCTTCCTCCTGCACCTCGGAAAGAATATGCACATCACAACATTATCTTCCTCGTATTTCTTCTTAATATTTAAAGTGTCCAATTGGGAACCTATTGTACTTAAAATAACAGTTTTAAAGATTTCTAACAGGTTTCCTATTTCCATCCTTGTAATCCCACCAGAGCTAACTCCTTTTGAGTTTCTACTATAGGGATCTCGAACACCCTTTCCAGTTTTCACACTGCTTCTCGAGTAGTTTCTACACATATCACAAATCTCAGTGAATGGTTTGTGGGAGATATCTCCCAATGCCATCAGATTAAGTGTTTCCAGACATTATTCCAAAATTCCTTTAAGAAAAAGAGTTACGATTGCATCGTCTGGAAGGTCATGATATTTTGATTTTTGTGAGATATAGGAAAACCGTTCCATGTAATCTTCAATACTCTCGTCTTCTAATTGTTGAATTTTAAAGATTTCATTACGAGAATATTCAGATTTTCAATAGTCTTGGTATTTCCTAAGGAATATGGTCTTCATATCTTCCCAAGATCTAATACTAAACTCTCTTAATCCCATAAACCATGTAAGTGCAGAATCTTTAAGAGTGGCGGGAAATAGTTTTAATTTTTTAGCATCTTGAAAGTAGTTATAAATTATGCACAATATTTCAAACTCAAACAGGAAGGTGTATGGGTCCTCACTTCTCTTACCATAAAAGGTAGGTAGTGAAGAAATTGGAATTTTCTTCATATTAACATTCTGTGTGGAAGAAGATACGCGGGAGGAGTCTAAGAGTGGAAAGAAATAATATGAAGAGGAGGACCTGGCCCTTGTCAGTAATACAAGGAAGGAAAAAGGAAAGGGTTCCAGCAAGCAGTGTAATAGTGAGGATTCAATACAACAACATTAACATTTGCTTCTTATCTTGAGAGGAGAGGACCCGACGTGTCTGTCTTGATAACGACTAGGGTTGAGATTTTCCACAGCCATGGCCACCCTCAAAGGAGGGGAGCCCATGCACCCTCCCTCAACCACTGACTCCTTTCGCAAGAATCTAGCCGCCCACGGAAAGAAGCCCCCCTCTGTAGCTCCACCCATCTTTGTTAAATGGCTGGACTCCATCCCGGAAATTGAACTCCCCCCGGACCATCCAATGCGGGTAGCAGTTTCTCTCTCAGACCGTGGGATGGTAGGATAGTTTATCGGGCTCTGGCCCTCCACCAGAACCACCGACAACTAGATCCAAAGGAACTGGCACCCACTGATCTAGAACAGTGTAACATGCTATGTGGTGGGAAGAGGTTACTTTATTTTTTAATTCATCTCTAAAGTATATCGGGACCTAATCTTCAGAAACGAACCCTTTTTCATGGGAACTCAAGGGCTATACCTGAACCGTTGGACCCCCAATTTTAACCCAGAGATGCAAGTGCCTAAGGATGTCTTGGTCTGGGTCAGACTCCCAAATCTCCCAATCCACTGTTGGAATCCCTCCTCGCTTCAAGTAATCGAAAAATGGGCTCGGTCATTATATCGATAGGGAAGATCCAAAGGATCAATACTCCTGCACTCACATTTGTGTGGAAGTAAACTTAGAGGTAGGCCTTCCAGAGGCAATCAAGTTTAAGGTTGGAGATTGGCAGCATTACCAGAAACTTGAATACGAACAACTCCCATTCAAATGTACGGGGTGTCATGAATACGACCACTTTAAAAGGAACTTCCCTAAAGACCTCAACAAGGAAAAAGACACTAACGAAGGCTAGCAGCAACCTAGAAGAGGGAGACCCTCCTTAAAGGTAAAAACCCCAAGACCTGATGAGACAGTCCTGGCACAACCCAAGGAGCAAAGAAATAACTCAGAGATAGAAAATAGTGGTATGGCACATGATCCAGATCATAGAAGGACAGCAGCAAAGGAAGTCCCTCAACAAGCCCCAACAGCAGACCTGGAGCAAGGAGACCCTATCCTAGAAACCAGAGAAGAGCAACTACAAGAAAGGGAGCAGGAGTGAGGACAATATCCAAAAGAAACAAGCAAATATCCAGAAGTGGAGGAAGGTGAGGTTTCCTCAGATTGCAATAGCGAAGAAGAAAGTGACACCACCATCACTCCAGAAAAACCAAGCAGAGGCAGGAAAATAAAGAAATTTGAAAGAGAAAAGGAGACCTATCGAGAAGTCTTGAGAGGATCGCAGCCAACAATCCGATATTTGATCAGTGTCATGCAGACGCGGAAACAATTCAGGGCCCCCCAAGGAGCCCACAACTCCCCCTCAGGTAATTAATGAAACTAACTTCCTCGAACTGCATGGGTTTTGGCAGTAAGATAAAGGAAGAAGCACTTAAAGATATCATCCGATCTTCAAAATCTGAAATCCTCCTAATCCAGGAAACCAAGATGGAAGGACAAGACTTCCTAAGAAAAGGAAAATCACTATGGAATACCAACAAAGGAATCGCAGAAAGCGCAAGAGGTGCCTTGGGATGTCTAGGCACACTCTGGACATCAAAGAAGTACGATCTCATCAAATATGACACATACAAACATTGGATCTTTACCAATCTCCTCCACCTGGATATTGGCCGACAGGTAAGTCTTTTCAATCTCTATGTGCCTGTCCTTCTGGAGGAAAACAAAAAATTGTTGGGATACCCTAAAGGATTTCCTGCTTCAAAACGAGTTGGAAAATATCATCCTTGGGGGGAATCTTAATATGACCCTCACAGCGAGCGAGAAAAAAGGAGGATCTATTGTTCGAGACCCAGCAAGGGAATGGGTAGAAGACATCATTTCAGACTGGGAATTGGAGAATATAAGGCCCACAAAAGGGAAGTACACATGGTCCAACAAGAGTTCAGACCGGGGCATATTGCAGCAAGGCTAGACAGGTTCTTAGCTCAAAGCACCTTCATGCTATTGGGCCTCACGTTGTCCTCTACCATCCTTCCTCACAGTGTGTCTGACCATAAGCCAATCATCCTGGACATTTCCCTTGATAATAATCTAGGCCCGATCCCCTTTAGATTCAACCCGGTGTGGCTCCAGGAAGCTAGCTTCCCAGATATGATCACCAAAATCTAGAATGGAATAGTGAAAGGTTCCCCCTTCTTTGTTTGGGAAGAAAATATCAGAAGACTAAAGCCAGCACTTAAGACCTGGGCAAAAACTCTCTCAAGTCCCATCTCTGCTCGCCAAGAAGTACAAAGACAGCTGGAAATCCACCAGTTGGGAATGGAAGATCATGAAATCACCCAAGAAAACCTACAGCATGAGGTTAAGTTGAAAAGGAGTTGGCACCAAGCTTGTAGAGAGGAAGAAAAGTATTGGCAACAAAAATCTAGGAGCCTTTGGCTAGAAGCTGGGGATAAAAACACCAACTTCTTCCACAAGCAAGCGAAGGCTCGTAAGCAGTGCAAGAATATCACGAAAATCCAACTTCACAACCAGACCATAAAAGATTTTGATGGCATCAAATTGGCTGCTGTAAATACTTTCGAACCCCTTTATAAAGAGACTCAGAATTATGTCCTAGACCCCACCTCCTATCCTCTCTCTCTTATCCCGACGCTCATTCAGGAAAATGTCAACAATAGGATACTCAAGGCAGTAGATCAGCAAGAAATAAAAGAGGCCTTAGATCAAATGCAACCAGACAAAGCCCCTGGCCCTGATGGTTGTACAACCAGATTTTTTTAACACAGTTGGGACATCATCAAATCCGACCTCACAAAACTCATCAAGAAATCCCAAACCCGTGTCAAGATAGGAGGAACAAACTCATCCTTTATGGTTCTCATTCCTAAAGAAAAAGGTGCAACCAATTTCGATAGGTTTCACCCAATCTCCCTCTGCAACACCAGTTACAAAATACTCACCAAAATAATAGCCAACGGAATAAAAAATATTCTCCCTACAATTATTCTGAAAAATCAAGGAGGGTTCGTAAAAGGCAGGCACATAGTGGAAAATATCATCCTTGTTCAAGAGGCTCTCCACTCAAGCGTCCACCGCAAAGACAAAGGTATGATAGTCAAGCTCGATCTAGAAAATTCTTTTGACAGGGTAAGACATGATTTTCTTTTTAAAGTTATGGAAAATTTTGGTTTCGCCCCTTCCTTCATAAACTGGATTAAACACTATATCAAATCTCCCTGGATATCCCCTCTGGTAAATGGGCGAGCCACTAAGTTTTTTCAAGCTTCCAGAGGCCTCAAGCAAGTTTGTCCCCTATCCCCCCTCGTCTATGTCATCCAAGCCTCCGTCCTTAGCCACCAGCTGGACTTTGCTCAAATACATCTCAATTTTTTCGGCCTAAGAATTGCCACAGGGGTAAAGGATATCAACCACGCTCAATTCGCAGATGACATGCTGCTTCTGGGAGGAGCGAGTAGAGATACTGCTAGGGATTTCAAAAAGGAATTAGACATCTATACAGAAATATTAGGCAGTCTTATTAGCATGACTAAGAGAAGAATCTATGGGTGGAACATTACCCCAATGGAAATGCTAGAGATCTCAAGAGTTCTGGGTATGGAAGGCTTCACCACCTAGGATGAGTTCAAATACCTGGGAGTCCCAATCTTCAAATCCACCCCAAAAGCCTCACATTGGAACCAGCTCTTAGAAAAACTCAAAAAAAGAATTAACTCTTGGGGAACAAATTGGCCGAATCTTGGAAGCAAAGTGGTCCTTATCAAAGTTGTGCTTGCCATCATTCCTATCTATCAAAGCTCCCTCCTGTTATCCCCAAGAACCACCATCCAGAAGTTTGAATCTCTGCTCAGGTGTTTCCTTTGGGAGGGAGGGAAGCATTCAGGAAGGAAACTGGATCTTATAAGTTGGGAAAAAATAGTCAAGCCCTATCTAGAAGGGGGCCTCCAATTCAAAGACCTTCGGATCCAAAATTTATCCCTGGGTGCAAAGATTTTATGGAACATAATCTCCGGGAATCCCACTTGGAGCAAAAAATCTTTATGGAAGAAGTACTATCGAGGGCCAAGGAAAAATTGTCTAGAAAGACCAGCAAAAGTGGACAAAGGCTCCCCAATTTTCTCACTTTGCCAAAAAGATCTATAGCATTTTAAATCTCAACTCACCTGGATACCAGGAAACGGAAAAGAAATCAACATCTGGGAAGATTCAGTCCTGGGAGAATCCCCATTGTCCACAAAGCAAGGCCTCATGCAACTTAAAAATTGGATGCATCTCCAAAATTTATACAGCCTGTGGGATATTTCAAGTTGGGAAAATGATGAGAACCAGTCCTGGCTTCGTTGGGGAATTATAAATCTCCCCCCAAAGCTTGAAGAAGAATGGGAAATGTTAAAGAGTTTGCTGCAAGTAAAATCCCCTTTAAAGAAAAGGAAAAAAGATAAGAGAGGATGGGGATAACACTCTGGCCCTTACACTACAGCAGCAGGATATCTCCACATAGCAGCAATCCCCCACGTTCCCCCAGACCCATCAATCTGGAAAGCTAACTGGAAAACCAAATCAATACCAAATATTGATATGTTTATTTGGACATTGGCACACAGAGGGATCCTTTCAGGCAAAAATATGAGAAGAAGAGGTTGGGAAGGGCCTTCCCGATGCCCCCTCTGCTGTCAGGAAGAGGAGACTACTGACCACCTTCTACTAGGTTTCCCCTACGCCATGGAGGTCTGGTAATTATCTCTTGGACTGGGGGACTTAGCTCCACTTTTTCTTCAGGAAACTAACAACCTGCTCCAGAATTGGCATTCTCTATGTCCCTTTCAGACAGCCAAACAAGATCATCTCACTGGCCTCTGGAGAACGCTACCAAAATTTATCCTTTGGAAGATCTGGATTGAAAAAAACAATCGGTTATTTAGGGAAGTCCAAAGTAGCCCAGCTCAAGTAGCCACAAGAATTAAGGCCCTCTTCAGTGAAAGTTCCCCTCACTTCTGCAAGGCAAAAAACACAAGGCCGTTAGAAAGGGAAGAGGAACGATGGATGGAGCATCTCAACCTCCAAGATCATCAGCAGCATCTACATCACACATCGCTCCCTCAAAATTGGGAACTCGGGATGGAAAAACAAGAACTGGAAGAGTGTAAAAGAGAGAAGAACAATTATATTCTCTCCTTTGATGGGGCCTCCAAAGGGAATTCGGGAATGGCAGGGGAAGGAGGAACCCTGGTAAGCCCCACCGGACTCACAAACTTCAGCTATGCCTGGGGTCTGGGCATTGAAACCAACAATAGAGTAGAGGCTCTCACCCTCTGGCAAGGGCTTAATCAAGCTATATCTCAAAATATCTGGGAGTTGGTCATTCTAGGAGACTTGAGGATTATAATCCAAGAATTATTCGCACCAAAGTCACAAATTCAAGTCTCCAACACATTTTAGACAAAATCCAGCTTCTCTTTGGGAAACTCCAGAATTACTAGTTGTTTCACGTCCTCCGGGGAAATAATGTCACAGCAGATGCAGAGGCTAACAATGGAACCCTCTTGAGGAAAGGCCTCATACTTCTCAACGAGGCTACGACCAGCTGGGATATCCCATGATTGCCAGAAGTGGAACAGAAGGGCGAGCTGGCAGAGGGGACAAATGTGACAACAAAGGAGCAAGGATGACTTCCCCACGGTCAGCAAGCATGAGCGCATCAGGATGATGGAACTAGGCATCATTTGGCCATTGAAATTCGGCATTTTCCCATACTGCCCAAGTCCAGCGTATCACTTGGGGGGCATGACCATGAGGAGGCATGCTTTAAATCAAGTCGCAGGGAAGGTAGGAACGAAGGTCAGAAGCATTCGTAAGTCTGGAAGGAAGCCAAGAAAAGGTAGATCTCACAGAGGCAGGGTGAATCTGAGAAGTAGCAGCAGTCCATACAAAGAAAAAATGATGGCGTCAAGCTCTAGGAACAAGCCCATGATGGAGGAGAGAATCGCAGAACTGGAGGAAAATGTGCAGAGTCAACTTATCATCTTGGATGATTTCCTTCAGAATCTAGACAGTGAAGCAGGGAGGCACATGGAAATGTTGGAGAACGATATCATACACTCCAAATCCGGCCTGTGTGAAGAATTGTGGAAGTTGCGAAAGGATCTGGAAGACCCAAAGAGAGAGTTTGAAGAAAGGGTCAGCAGTCTGGAGCAACAGATGGCACAAATGAATAAGGAATGGAAGTTGGAGAGGGACCAACCCAAGAAGGATGGTCCAAAGTAATCATGAATTTGGCTCACGGCTAGTCCGATTGATGTAATTAGCTCTACGTGTTGGCATTTTGTAGTAGCCAAAAACTAGGCGTCTAAGTTTGAAATAAGAGTCCATAGTTTAGTATTGATGTTCTAGACCCCTTTGCAACTGAACCAGTGGCTTGCCACTATTTATCTAATATAAGCTCCATTACTCGCTTTTGTCAAAAAAAAAAACATTCTGTGTGGTATCCAAAATTGGAAACCCAAAAGTGGTTTATGTCTTATTTCCTACTTCTTCTCCCTCATCGTGTCTCACATGATTGTGATCCTCCTGATCATCCATACTGATCTCATTCCCAAAAAGAGAATACCTTAGTGGTTTTACTCTTGTATATAATGAGGCGTCCCAAGGTTCTTTTTTAGGAGATATATTTCTTCGATAGGAAAAATTATCTATTATTTGGTTGTCATAGATTTTGCTTGATCTTGTTGAAGCTATTGGTTTAGTAGTTGTTGTTTGAACTTGTGACACAACTATATTCGTTGAACTTCCAAAGAGGGCATTCACATGTTCAGGGTCAATGATATATATAAAGTTAGAATCCCCTGATGGTGGTAAAAAGGAAAATGTTGTGTTGGTTGGTTTTGAGGAAGGTTTGAGTGGTTTTACCTCTTGTCCTACTATTGTTGGTGTCTCAACTTTTTTTTCTATGGTTTCCCCAGTTTTTGTCTCTTTTGAAACTTTTTTATCTTTTTGGGTTGAGTTATCTCCTACTTGTACTTTTCGATACTGTTCTACAGAGTTTATAGATGGAGTGTTCCTTCCTCCAAAAAGGTTAGAAGGAACTTTGGTCGGAAGTTTTGGATTGGTTTTAATATATCTACCCTTTGGGTCCCTAGGTTTGTTCATGAAAACAACATAAAAATAAAACTACCATTGGGTTTGAGGGAACCTGTTATAACAGATGCAGAGGTTCTTACCTCTCGTCTTAAAGTTCCCCCGCCAAACAACTAGTACTAATACTCAGAAATAATATGCTTCCTAATTGTTTTCTACCTTTGGACAACTCCCCGAAAACGACGCCAAAAATGATGGGTAAACTATATATATTAATTTTCCTCAATTAAATTATCGATCAGGGTAAGTAAACTTATAGTTGTGACATGGTATGAGTCAAGGTAGAAAGGAAAACTAATTGTTTATGAGGTCTGGAAAGTGAATTGTCTAGGCAAGAGAGTGGTTTACCCTATGGATCAGCATTCTATTTTCAATCTACAATTCTATTTTGGAAAGAGATTCTAAATAAACTGGACTCTGTTAAGACAGTGATATTTACTTTAAATTTACAGAGTAATCTATAATAATAATCAGTGAGTGTTGAAATTACTAAGACAACTGAGAGGGGGGGTGAATCAGTTGTTACTGTGCTTAAACAATTTTAAGTCTATTAAACCATTTTTAATATTTCATCAAGTGACCATCAATATTATACATCATATGAACAACATAAATAATGAGCATCAATCACACATA